>CM053511.1:1506273-1543331 GCA_028627145.1 Eidolon dupreanum | reverse complement strand
CAGCACGCAGCACGCAGCACGCAGCACGCAGCACGCAGCACGCAGCACGCAGCACGCAGCACGCAGCACGCAGCACGCAGCACGCAGCACGCAGCACGCAGCACGCAGCACGCAGCACGCAGCACGCAGCACGCAGCACGCAGGCGGGAGCGCACGCCCTGTCGGCTGCAGGTAGGAGAGACCCGCAGCGCTAGACCCCGGCGGCCCCCAGCCCCTGCGGCACAGCACACGCAGCAACACCGCTGAGCTCCCGGGGGGTCGGGCCGCACCCAGCCTCCCCCGCCCAGTCCCGCCTGAGCGGAGCCTGGCCGGACGCAGTCTGCGTGTCCCGCGCTCACTGCCAACCTCAGCGGTCTCTGCTCCAGGTTCACTCGTGAGCACCCCGGGCTCGCGACAGCGCTGAGGACGTGGGGGTGGGGGAGGGGACCCCAGCCCCTGGAGGTCCCAGGCCTGGGCGGAGGCCAGCAGGTGCACGGTGACTATCAGGAGCGTCTGTGACCAGCAACACTCTGGAACCCGGAGTGTTAGCTGGAGTCAGTAGGGGTTTCAATGTCATGATAAACAGGAAGCCACGTCCCCCACCCTCAGAGGGACTGTCGCTTCTATCCCTCACGCCCTCAGGCAGGTCTGGTCAGCGCTGAGGGAAGAGGAGGAAAGGAGAGAGGAGGAGAGGGAGACACAGCCCCGGCAGGCTATGGGAGGGCGGCCTGTGGGGAGCCAGCCAACCATGGGGTCACAGAGCTTCTCTGGAAATGTGTCATCTGTATACGGCCACGCAGTTCCTGTAAGTCTCTCGTTTCTTCCTCTCTTGGTAAAAATTCTCTGGGAAATTCCCCTCTGTGTCAGCCTGGTGCTGGGCAAATCCGGAGGGGATCCTGGAAGGCGCCCCAAGCAGGGGCAGCCACGCCGGGGACAGCGCAGCCGGGGTGCAGGGCGCCCCAGGGATGGCTCCAATGGCTCACCTTGCCCAGTTTCTGTGGTTGAATGACTAATGTTCTAAAAATATCACCTCGTTGTGGTGAGTGACTACACAGAGCACATGGCACACACGGACCGTCTAGGGCTAGTTTTTAAAACACAGCCACTACCCTCGGGCCCGGGCTAAGAACTTAGAACTTTCTTGCAACTTCAAAGACTTTTGTCTATAGTGAATTTTTAAATGAGCTTCTGTGGTTCTACCTGAAATTCCAATTGTCATTCAAAACGCCATCTCCTTGAGAAATGTTCCCAAAGCCACCCCTGTGATGCGTAAAAAAAAAAAAATTTTTTTCCTAGAAAAGTTGTTTTCACGAAATTCCCCTTATAAGTTAAAAATGTCCCCTATGACCCACCATCTGTCTTTACTTGACAGTATTAGAAATGCTGCAGTAAATACAAGGAGAAATGAAATACTCATAAAACGTAACTTTTACAGAACCACAGCACTGTCCCCAGGACAGCGGGTGTGGCCAGCGGCTCCCGCTAGCGCCGGCCCACGAGTCAGGCTGAGCGATGGCAGCACGTGGCCGAAGCTTGGGAGGAAGGAGGCCGCCGGCTCTCACGTCTCCACACACGTCTCACTCATGTCTGGTCCGTCGCTGTCTCTCCCGCCAGAATGCGAGTGTCACCGGGGCGGGGAGAGCGTCTGGCGTCGTGTGACGGCCGAATGCGGGAGTGAATGGACAGGTGAGCACAAAGCTGTCGGGGGTCGCACTGACTCGTGGAGCAAACGCCCTGATTTATAACCCGATGCTGAGTGTTTTAGGGCAAAACAGGAGGCTCCGGCGTGAAGGCCAGGGCTGTCTCTCACAAGCAGCCTGTGCAGCGTCAGCTCAAGGCCACCACTCGCTAAACAGCCCCCACGCCCGGTGCGGGAGGACGCCCCACCCTCTCAGACTGAGGGGACTCAGGAGGGGGACACAGGACGGAGACTCGCTCCAGGTCCCGGGCCGGCAGAGCGCCCGGCAAACGCTTGGCCACCTGAGCCAAAGCAGCTTCCTGTGCGGCCTCGGCCAACGCAGCCGGCGACTCACCCTGCCTCCCTTACAGAGGCGGTCATGCGACTTCTCTCCCTTCAGGGAAGTCATCTTCCTCAGAGAACCTAAGTCCTTCCGTATCGCCCCAAAGACACGAGACCTGGCCCAGCACCCTCCCACCGCTCACACGCGTCCCTCCGTAGCAGCCAGGACAGTCCGGGAGCCCAACTCTGTGTCCGTCCTGGTCACCCGGAACCTCTCTCAGCACCCGCAGAAAACACGGGACTTCCCTTTGTAACGTGTGCTGTGACTTAGGAACGGCCACCACCAGGGCACCAGGCATGGTGCGAGGAGCCTTCACTTGCGCCGTCTCCTCTGGCTGTCACCCGGACCAGGCAAATACGGCACAGATGGGAAGCCGAGGAGTCCAGAAAACAGCTCACGGGCCAAGCCGCCCCACATCCCTGGAGACCGCGGACAGGTTTAAGGCCACGTGAACTGACGGTGTCTTACAACGTCGCCTCACCGAGTTCAGCCTAGTGACCGAGAGCGTAATCACAGCTGCCACCCGGGTCCGACCGTGTGCCCAGCCCCTGCTGAGTGTTCGCCCTCTGATTCCACTCCCTCGTCACTTCCTGAGCACCTACTCTGTCCCTGTTCCCAGGGAGGTCGCCACCTTCAGAAGCAGGCAGGCAGAAAGCCCACAAGAGAGGTCGTGAGCAGACCCCTGGGACAGTTCCAGACGGGAGTCAGGAACGGAGCTATAACAAGTTTCTGAATATTTGAGCAGACACAAGTTAAGGTGAATGCCCTCACATCTTTATCACAAAACAAATTCCAAATGGGTACAAACTATAAATATATAACATTTTAAAGTGAAACAAAACATCTGGAGAGTATTTTTAAATGTAATAACTTTTTATAATTTGGGGGTGGGAGCAAAGAAAAAGGAGAGGTCAGAAGAGACAAGCTTGACCCTATCAGATTTTCAAAACTTCTTTAACTGCTCAATAAACTCAGAAAATGTTGTGACATAATAAACTCACAGACCTGAGGACATAAACCTGGATGTACAGAGTCTGTGAGCTCCTAAGGACCAAAAACTCCAGCAGGAAAACACAGCGTACGTGGATGGACGGAGCGTACAGGAAACTCTAGTAGCCAGCAAGTGAGAAAATAGCAGCCTTTACTCAAAGAAACACAAAATTATAAGTAAATTTTTGTCTCTCTGGTATTTATGAGAACGTGGAAAAAATGAACCTTCTTATTCAAGCTTGGTGGTTTTAAAGGTATGTTTCAGGAATCTCATAAAGTCGTCTGCCCTTGCATCTCCCAACTACACTTAGGCACTTGCCCTGAAATACGCAGATGCCTAAACACACGAGCGCTCATCCTGGTTTACTGTAAAAGACGGACAATGGCTTAAGTGCCCATCAGTAACGGGCTGGATAAATAAGTCACTGCAATAATTTCTTGGCACTGCACCTCTGCAGCTATTACATGGAGAGACACCCACAAATAGGCAAAGAAGTTTCAAAATGAGGCCAGGCGCAGCCCTGTGTGTGTCCGGCGCTTCCACGCCCAAGGGGGAACCCAGGGAAGGGCCGTAAGGCAAGACGCGGACGGGGACAGCCCCCAAGGTCGTTCCGCTCTTCTCTCCGCCTCAGTTTTTTAAGAAACACACAGAAGCAGCCATGAATAACCTCGGGGGGGAGGACAAACGGGGCCCTCGATGCACCACTCTATTTTGCTCTGTCTGACATTCTCCAAAGTTAGAGGAAATAGAAACCAAGATGCAAGCACAGTCATCGCCCCGTCTGACACATGTCCAGGGAGATTCTGAAACCCGCCCGATTCACGATCCGTGTTTCTGTGTGCACCTTCCAGGTGAACAGTGAGGCCTGCAGCCCCAGCCCCCTGTCCACGGCCCCACAGCTGAGAGGTGGGTGGAGGCGTCGGGTGCCCGCCCGGACTGCCGGGGATCACTCCACCGGCTGCAAGACGGGCAGCCCCGGCCGTGTGCCGTGGGCGGGCACGCGTGGCACCCTGGTCCCTGTGTCACACCGCAGCAGCGAGGCCCGGTCCCAGAGCCTCCCGTGCTGCCCGCCAGCCGAGGGCAGGAGATAAGCCCGGGGTCCCTGCACCAGGGCTCGCCGCGCTCTCTCTCCGGCACTGCCGCCGGCAAATGTGACTCGAGACACAGGATTAAAGCCGTAACTTGGGTTTTACACCCCAAATAAAGGGAACCCACACTGGAATTGTACAAAAGGAACAGAAAACCTCAGATCTGTTTCTATTCATTTATAAACACGCCCCATGGCACTCCTCAGCGGGACCCCACTCACTCGGCTCAGCTGACTCAGAGGGGGGTCCCCCTTCTCTATCCCTGCAGGCTGCACAGTCGAATCATTTCCGAGGTGGCACAAAAACCACCTCATTTACGTACCCCCCCGGCACACACGTGCTGAGGGCTCCGATGCACGCACGGTTCCCGGCTGCTGCACACTGGGGAGCGCGAGTGTCGCCGATGCGGGGTGCGGGCCGCACAGGGCCTCACCGCTCGGCTGAGGCGAGACCTGCCACGTACCGGCCTGTGGACCCGAGTTCCATTTTTTTAATGGAAAGGAAAAAACTTATTCCTGAGACCACATCTGACCCCCTGGGGGCGAGGGCCATTGTGTAAACCTGCATCCATGTCACGTTCACACAAGTGCGGGTACGAACTAGGTGCTTGGAAAGGTGACTCATTCAGCTGCAGCAGAGCAAGGCTGGCTGCCACCTTCCCTGCTCTTCTGGCAACGAAGGCTTGGCCACCAAGTGGCCTCCAGGGCCAGGACCCTTTCCGTAGGAACTAAGTCCTGAGGTCCAGCCTCAGTCTCGGTGATGGACTCAGAATAAACAGCATTCTGATTTCTCTAGCTAACTCACGTCTCCTGATACCTGCTCTAGCGGTATTAGCTTGTGAGGTGCAATAAATTTTAAAAGAAAAAAAATTAGAAAATTAACATCGAGAACAAAAAAACCACAATTATAGTTTTGTCCCACAGGGCTACTGAGTGAAGCCTTAGCCTTCTGCCCATGTGGAGAAGAACGAATGTCTATTTTTACCAAGTTGGCAGTGAAGCCCATCGATGCCTTCCACTCGTCTGCTAACACACAACCCGTGGCACTCAGAACCAAGGAGCTGTCGCCTGCCTGTCTGGGAGCCCTGACAGGTGGCCCTGGCTGCCCAGGCTGCAGGGCATCCGTCCACCACCGGGAGAGGTTCCACGTGGCCAACAAAGAAAAGGACACAGAGAAGGAACGTGACGGGCAGCACGGAGGGCCAGAGACGTTCTGCAAGGCAGCTTGGCCACCTGCATGGAAGGGACAGACCTGAGTCCCACATCTGTGGGGAGAGCGAGCCTGCCCCTGTGCGGGGGGCGCCGCCGGGGGCTCGGGTCAGGTGTTCTGAAGCCATCGCGGACCAAGGCAGTGGGACACCTGGGTGCAGGTAAGGAGGGACGGGCGGCTCCTGCGGCGGCTCCTTCCCACTGGCCCTGAAACCGCAATGGGGCCCAAGCGCTGCCCTCTCCGCCCAGAGCGACTTCACATCTCCTCCCGTTTGACCGCCCGGGACAAGCCCCGCCCGTCCCCACCCCCTGCCAGGCCCGACACTCGGCTCCAGAGGGCCCCTGCGTCTCCCCATGGGGATGAGCCCGCTGTGCAGCAGGACCAGCCCCCTGTGTGACCCGTCCCTGCTGTGGCCACAGTCCTCGCCCTCTGCGGCCCGGTTCCCCCCGAGACGCGGAGCTACAGCGGACATCATCGCAGTGCCCAGGGGCACCGGGGCCCCAGGTGTCGGGGGGCTGCACGACCCACCTGGTTGCACACGGCCCCCCCCTCCGCTTCTGCTCGATCTGCTCGACCAGAGACATGCGGTGACAGCACAGCCTCGTCCAACGGCCTCCTTCTTCGCTCCGTTCCCGTCACACTGTCCGCCTGATTCCAGCGTCCGCACCGTCGTGGACCCCAGCGGTCTGCACGTTCGCCCGCAGACCCCGAGGCAGAGGGCAGCACCCCCACACAATGCTGCAGTCTGGGGGCGTGGGGGCCCAGTCAGCGCTCGCTGGAACTCAGCTAAAGCCGGCATGTGGGACCCCGCCGCCCAGCCACGCTTCCTAAACACCTGCTGTGGGATATGGGATACGCGACAGGTGTGCTGGATTCATCCCCTGAAACAGCATCAGGCCTTCCACAAAGTGGTCCGTCACTGGCCCTCCTTCATCGACAGGATGAGCTGAAGCTAATTATTAGGGTCACACAGTTAATAGGTGCACACGCTGAGGATGAAACCCAGACCGCTGGGTTCAGAGGCTCAGGATCATCGGCAGCAGTAAAGCCCTAAATGTCGGCCAGGAGCATGGGGGACTCGTGGTGCTGAGGTCAGCTGGCCATGGCGAACTTGGCCTGAACACCCGCAGCCGCAGGCTCCTGTGCTCACAAGTCAAGGTTTCAAACATACATGACCTGCAAGGCCCGGGCGGGCCCCTGAGATACTGACACACGCACATGTGGTCTTGGCACCTCAAACTATTTCAAAGCTATTTCCTTAAACTAGACGGGGTGTATCAGAGGCTCCTTACGCTGTTTGTAGCTTTTCATTTGTCTGAAAATCAAAACCCTCTTGAGATTCAGAAAACAAAAACCAGCGAAATAGACAAAAGCTCCTATGCCTTAGGACAGAAGGGACTTCTTTGACCTGATAAAGGTTGTCTCGTGAAAGCCCCTGAAAACATCACTCCCAGCCCAGAAGGAGAAACATTTCTCTGAGGTGACAACCCAACAACGTGCCTGAAATTGCCACTTCGGCAGATCTGAGCATGTGCTGCAACAAAAGAAAGGAATTAGCAACACGAATGGAAACAAAGTCACAAGACCGCCACAGGCAGATGACGTGACCACCTACACAGGGTTAAGGCGGAAACCACACACACAGCACTAGCATTAGAAAGTATTCAATAAGCTCGCCGAGGACAGGGTCCCAAAAATGCGCCACCCCTCTACAGGTGAGCAAGCAGTGATTAGGAGAGTTAGTATTACAAAGGTGCCATTTACCAGCAACGGAGGTAGCAGAGAGGGACGAGGGTCAAATGTGCCCAGAAGGCTCTCCGATCACGCGGTCCTGCCCCAGAGACACCTCTGCCGAGGGGCCTCGCACCCGCCCGACCGCTCTTCAGACCTCTGCAGCACGCTGCTGAGTGGGCGTCGTGGGGCCTGGAAGATCCAAGAACTGGCCTCTCCTCTAGAGGAGCAGGGAACAGACCCCGCTGGCCGTCCATGGTGGGCTCTGCTGAGAAGATGCCACGTGTCACCATCGGAGGCACTGCGGAACTAGGTGAGCCTGTGCCCAGCAACACCTGCATTCTGAGCACCAGACAAGGGCCTCGCCGTTCCCGTAATGGACACGACACCTGGGCAGGCCAGGGATCAGCACCGTTCTGCAGGACAGACTGACGCAGGTGACGTGCCCTGCCTGAGGTCCCGAGCCCAGCTACTCCAGCGTGCAGGCACACGGAGGTGACAGCGCTCACGGGACCCATCCTTCCCACTGGAAGGGCGTTCGATGGCATCTTGAACGATGCTGCCAGTCACGTGACTGCCTCCGAACCTGAGGCTGGTCCTGACTGAGTTTCTGGATGGACTGAGCAGTGGTGGTCTCAGGACAGCCCACGTCTTTCGACAGAGAGGTGGGGTGCACGTCCCCTCCCCTCAGTCGGGCAGGCTGTGGCCGCTCGGAACCGCAGAGCAGGGACAAGTGGGAAGAGACCGGAACCTGCGGGGTGGGATCGGGGTGGCTGGCGGCTGCCGCTCTGCTCTCTGTTGTCCGTCCACACGCTTTCCCCAGACCTGCTTCCTGGGGCACCCAGCCCGGGCCCACTGTGACAACCAGGACCACGCGTGTCTGTCCTAAAAGAAACACGGGTGGAGCTGAGGAAGGTTCCTGGGGACTCGTCTCTCGAGTTCCTGTTTGAGGAAACGGGAGACCAACAGTCAGCTGCACGAGCTGAGACTCAGGCTGCCAACAACACAGACGGCCCAGCACCAGGAGGGGCCTCTGCGGCAAAGCCGGGCAGCCCTGAGGGACAAGCGTCCCGCCACCCTCGTGCCGGGGCTCACGGACAGCAGGTCGGCACAGAGGGAGCACAGCTCGTTCTCCTGGGGCCAAGGATGGAGGCAGTGCCCATCGGAACCCGAGCCTCACATGTGACAAACACACCCTCCTGCCTGCCAATCGGTCCCTGCCGACCTTAGTGGCCACCAGGCTCCTGTGACTCCTCGGACCTGAAGCCGACACCCCCGTGCAGGCCGCATCTTCTCAGGCACCTGCTTCCTGCACCCGCCCCTCCACTTTGGACTCATTCTTGGCTTCCCGGGGGAACAGAAGCCATCTCCGAGCTCCTCACAGGACAGAGGGTGCCCTGCCAGGACCAGCCCCACCCACAGACCAGCGCCCACCGGCGGGTACCGCCGGCCGCCCCGCCTCCCGCCCTCACGATCCCCCCCCACGCCCACAGGCTGTTCCTTGTAGCAAACGGGCTGCGATGACTCCCGTCTCAAATGAGACAAGACAAAGAGAAAAGATCCTTTAAGACATGAGAGAAACACAGAGAGCAGCCGTGCAGCCAGCACCACACGGGAAGAGCGACTCCAGCAGCATCGTGCCCAGAAGAGCGCGCGCTGAGGGAAGCCCGCGAACGTGGGCTCGGAGACGCTGTCTCTAGAGGAAGACGGAGCAGAGGTGCTCGGAGACAACGAACTCCAGGAACGGAGCAGACTCCGGCTCCCATTTTCCTCCGACTGTTTGTCACCTGCTCGTCCTCTAATTCCCAGTCACCCCCCCCCATCAGCCTTGTGCCCCCACCGTGCAGGCGAAGCTGCCCCGGCAAAGTCCCCGCACTGCCACGTCACATGGTCACAGCTCAGCCCCGCCCATGCTCACGCTCGCTCGCCCACCGCAGGGCTGGGCCGCTCAACCCGGGGCTTCCAGGACGCGGGCCCGCACACCAGCTCTGCCCCGTCCAACCCCACGGCTCGCGTGGGGACATCGTCCGGCCATGTGACTTCCAGCCCTGACCACCCTGGACCCCTCCCCAGTCCACACGTTCCTACGAGCCTCCCGCTGCCATCTCAGTGCCCTGACCTGGGTGTTGACCGAACACGTCGGACTCTGATGCGTCCCACCAGCTTCCCCCCCAGCCCCCCCCAGCACACCCCGCTCTCTCACCCCTCACCCACCCCTACCCCCCCAGCCTCTCTTGAAAGAGTCGTCCACACTCACTGGCTCCATTCTCTCTGCCCTTCCCCAGATGAGCCGGATTGCCCCGCAACTCTGAACCTGCCTGACAGTCGTGGGGACCCCGCATTAACATCCCCAGGAGTGTCCGTCTCCATGACAGGCCATAGCTCAGGCCAAAACGCTGCTGACTGTCATAGACGTCACAGCTACGACATCCTCACCAGCAGCCCTGACCGAACCCTCCTGCCCCATCTTCACACCTGGACCCCGCACCAGACCCACCAACTCCCCCCACCATCAGCACACAGGGCCAAGCCGCCGCCGCCCCCACGGGCCACTCCGCAAGTCCTCACTGGCCGCCTCGTGTCCACACAGCAGCCAGACTGGAAGGCAGACCGCCTCGCCACCCCCAGCAGCGCCCCCTCGCAGCCAGGACCACGGCCTGCTGCCGCCCCGCCGGCACCCGCCCGGGGCCCCGGCACGTGCCGTCTGCTTTGTTCAAAACCCTCCTCAGAGACCCCCGTGGCTTTTTCACTGCCTCATGGCCGTCAGGCCTTTGTCCAGACGTCACCTCCTTGGACCAGTGCTGTCCCTTTGTCAGCAACGGCATCTGCCCGGCAGCACCCGCTCTGTGTCCGCACGACGGAGCCCCGGGGGGCAGCACCCCGGCTCTGCTCAGGGCCCCGGCCCAGCACCCAGGACGATGCCCAGCGAAGAGCAGGCCGCCGGGTGCAGCGGCTGTGGCGGCCCTCCCAGCAGGCTCGGCGTCCGCTCCGCCAGCGTGGCCAGGCCGCTGCTCCTCCCAGAGCCGAGCAGCACACGGCGGCCCCCCGCTCCCTGCCCGTGGGCTTCCCGGGAGACAGGGTGCCAGCCCACGGCCCCACCCGTTTACGAGCCGCCTGCACCCTCTGCAGCCACGGCTTCCCACCCAGACACCGGAGAGGCCTGACTTCTTTAAACAGAGTGGAACAGAGATTAAAAATAAGTATTATGAAGGGACAACTACAGTCTCTGTTTATATCTTTTTAGTGATAACATGGCTTTGTTACATGGGAAAATATTCCCAGCCTGGGTACCTACAGGTCACGCCTGACACGTCAGATGTCGGCGTTTCGGCTCAGAGTTTGTTACGAGAATGCCCCCACGTTTATTTTAAATCACAGTCACTACACTCTGTGAAAAGAAATGTTATTTTAACGTTCATAAAACAGGGCGCAGGCTGAAGAGCAAACATCATGGTGCTGTGATCTGAAAACACCAAACAAATCCCAGGACGTTCCTTTCACCAAGAAAAGCGTCTAAAAAGACCTGGTGAAATGTGCGCTGGCTTTGCTTTAAGAAGTAAAATTCCCCGCATACTTCAGCAAGGCGTCCGCGGCCGAGCCCGCGTTTCTCATTCGACCAGCATGACCCCCTTGCTGGGAATGCACGAGTCCCCGATTCACCAAGTGGCAGAAAACGGACAATCCCCCGACGGGTACAGTCAGATATCTGAAAGGCCGCTTCTGAACACTGGCATCCCATCGAGGTTCATCTCATCGAGGTTCAATTTTTGCTGAGTCAGGACAATTAATTAGGGGTGAGTTTGTTGAACATCAAGCAGATAAAACCCCAGGGCTGTTGGGCCTCTTTAATCAATTCTTCCACAATTTAAAATAAGTAGAGAAGCGCTCTCTGTTCTTAAAGATACTGCACGTATCTTGGATCACAGACTGTGCCAGACGCAGAGCGCTGGCTGCTGTCTTTGGTGACATGACGGTGGCACTTTCCCATCGCTGTTGGGCTCCCGCCACCAGCCAGACTTCTGTCATCTGGTATCTGTAAGGCCTGAGGCGGGCGGCTTTCCACAGTGCCCTCCGCGGCTTGGGGAAGACCGAGGGCTGGGTCTCCCGCGTCCTGGTGGCCCCGTTTAGCAGGAGGTGGGAGCCCAGATGTCCTTTTGGGTTGGTCGTGGACCAACCTCAAGTGAAGTCTGCTGCGCCTTCGAGCTCAGTGCCGAGTCTGGAATTCCGGGCTCATGAATATGCATGAAATGATCTTGCGCCAGGTTTCTCTTATATTAAAATTCATATAACATAAAATTTGCCATCTTAACCATTTCACACTGTACAATTTGGTGGCTTTTAGGACATTCGCAGTGTTATGCGGCCTTCGCCACGGTAATTCCAGGATGCTCTTGTCACCCCCGACGGAAGCGTCAGCGGTCACTCCCCAACCCCTCCTGCCCTCAGCACCAGCAACCTTGGGCCTCGCTCTGCCTCCATGGACTGGGCCCTCTGGGCGTCTCACACACACGGCCTCCTGTAACGTGGCTCTGTCACTGAGCACGACGCCTCCCAGTCCACCCTCGTAGCACATGCCAACACGTCACCCGGCGCAGTTTTAACAGACTCTCCCCAGGAGTTCACTCCTGGAACCAGCTTGTGGTCACAGAGCTGTGGCGCGTGGGGCTGACGGCCACCACTGGCCCCTCGCACTGACTCGGGCGTGTGGCCAGGCCAGGGGGACAGAAAGGGGATTTTTCCACAAGTAGGTGGGGCTTTCGAAACAGCTTGGGTGTTTCTGTCCAGCCTTGCAGGACCCCCATCATCTCGGGGACGAGATGCGTGGAGCAGGGCTGGCTGAGCCCAGCTGCCCAGGCCTCGGACAGGACCCAGCCAGGAGGCCAAGGTGGCCGGCCAGCCGGCCGTGACCCAGACCGCTCCCAGTGGGCCTGGAGGTCAGGACAAGAGCAGACGCTGTGGAAGCCAAAGTTTGGGGTGCCAGGTAAATGACACAGAGGAAAACACACATTCCGGCAAGCGTAGCAGTGACCAGCATGCTCGTGCCGGGGACGGCTGAACGCACACGCAGCCTCCACCTGGCCAGGAGCTAACGCTCGAGACCCTGAAAACCGCACGCGTGACCACGGGCAGACACATCAGAACTAAGAGTCGAGCATGTGCGCAAACACCGATCCACACTCCAACAAGACAGCGTCTGAGACCAGCAGGACCCTGGCACACCTACGGCACGTTTGACGATCTGCCGAACGCCACCTCTGCTCTGAAGCGTCCCCACCCGAGACACGCACGGTGGCGCATGGATAAACGGCGAGAAACGAGGGCTTTCCTTCGAAACGGTCCGCGGGGACAGAGACTGGCGTGCGTCAGACGCAGGAGGCATGAGTACACCAGGGACCATTCGCTTTCCCATCATGCGTGTCAGAGAGTGACGTCCTTTAAAAGTGTGAAAGCCGTGACAGCAAACGAGGGACGGTCCAAGCGCCTGGGGTCACCCAGGCAGAGGCTGAAGACGGACGCAGAGGCGGAATTCCGGGCTCCCAGCCCAGGGGGCGTGTGGGTGCATGTGGGTGCGTGGGCATTCTCCCAGGGGAGGGCCTGGGGCTTCCGTCCGTGGTTTGAGGCCCGCTCTGAAGGAGGGGGCTGACCGCCTGAATGGGCCCCGCGGCCGTCACGGTGGCCTGGGG
The DNA here is from genome assembly GCA_028627145.1 of Eidolon dupreanum. NCBI lineage: Eukaryota > Metazoa > Chordata > Mammalia > Chiroptera > Pteropodidae > Eidolon > Eidolon dupreanum. The sequence continues at coordinate 1,530,628 of CM053511.1, read as the reverse complement.
GAGGGTCTCACGTCGACTAGCACGGCAGGGCAAAGGAGCTGGGGGCCAGGCTCTCGTCCGGTCCGCCTGTCCCCAGCACCCAGTGCACCGTCCCACCCAGCACCTCTCGCTGCACCGTGACCTCTCCTCGTGCCCCAGGGGGTGGCAGCTGTGGGTCCAGCTGACGTCACCTCCCAGGCACCCGGCACCCAGCAGACCCCAATCACTGTGCCAGCTCGGTGAGTGAGGCCAGGGTGGGCGGAGCGGGGTCACAGAGTTCAGAGCCTTACAGCCCCTTCCCTGAGGGGCTGGCCTGGCCAAGCCGTCGGGGGACAGGCCCGCCGTTGGGGGACAGGCCCGCCGTTGGGGGACAGGCCTGCACGGCCCCAGAGTACAAGGCAAAAGGAAACAGCACCGGAGCAGCCGACGGCTTTCGGGCTGCGGAGACAAGGCCAAGGCTTTCTTCCTCAGCTGCTAGGCAAGGCTGCACAAGAAACCCGTGCGAGCAAGAAGGTTCTGGAAAGGAGTTCCCACCAGCAGGACACCGAGCGGGACTGGGACCCCCACTGAGGAGCCACAGGCAAGGCGGCCGGAAGTGCAGGGGAGGTGGCCGGTGGGGCACGAGGGGCAGCCCTGGGAGAGGGGCTGGGGGGGGCTGGGCGGGATCACACCAGGCCTGACGCCATGCTCCAGGGGTCAGCTTACTCTCTGAAGAGCCGGCCACCCTGGCCACTGCCCAGGCAGGCAGTGTGGCCACAGCAGGGCGCGAGGTGGCCCCTGCCCACTGCCTCGCCCTGGCCGCCTCTTGCTTCTCCCTCCCTCCCCCCAGGTGGGGGAGGACACGACACTGATCCTGGCATTGGATAACCAGGTTTCCGTCCCTGTCCCTGGGCCAGGGCTGTGACAAGACAGAAGATAAGTTAGCCCAACTCTCTACCAACGATTTCCAAACACTTGGAAGCAACTGCCTGCTGGTCGAGAACCAGTGAGAACACCTCTATGTGGGTCACGCCAGCCGCTGGCGTTTTTCTAGAGCAGGTCAGAAGCTCCTAGCGAAGCTCGTGGAAACCGTCCCACAGACGCCCAGCACCGAGGCTGTGCCTCAGCACCCCACCCACAGACGCCCCGGTGGGCTGCTGGCTGTTCCTGGGCGGAGGGGGATCGCTTCGTTTTTAAACACAGTGGAGAAAGGGACCAGAGGACAGGCGGCAGGGAAGGGGCCCACGAAAGGGTTTAAATTCGTCCTGGACGCCAGCCAGGGACGGAAGGCGCTTCCAGCCCGCTAAGCTCTCCCAGATGCACACGCAAGGCAGCGAGCTCAAAACCACGAGGAGAGACGAGAACAGCCCCTCAGCCCGCAAGGACGGAGGCTTCCTCAACGGGGCGACTTTTATAAACACCCCACGAAAAGCACAAACAGTTCGACAAACTACAATGCCGCTCAGCAAAGACGCCTGTTTTTAAAGAGGTCTGCAGAGCCTGAGGGAGAGCCAGCACCCCCCAAACAACAGCGACCAGCCAGAGCTCACCCTAAGACTGCAGCACAGGGCCCCACTTCCTCCCACCAGAGGTGGAAGGTTTTCCCCACCCACACTGGCCCCGAGGGACAGGCCATCAGGGACCTGGAGACAAAGGTCAGCCGCCACCCTGCACCAGCCACAGCCAGGCCACCAGATAGCGGCCTCGGACTCCATCCAGACCGGCTCCTCGGCCGTGTGATGGACACGTATGTGTAAGTCACGGTACAATTTGATTCGCATGGAGCGTCTCTCCCATACTCTGGGGTGTTCCGCATCCACACACACCCGTCTGGATCCCCCATCCTGTGGGTGTGACCGCTGCCCCGTGTATCTTCTGCAAACAGGGAGGCCCTGTCTCAGGTCCCCAGGAACAAGGGCAATGCTGGCAGGCACCTGTGACACACGGACTACTGCGACCTGCACGCAGTTCCGATCCGCACCGCTCCGGTGGCGAGGGCGCGTGCGGCACAGGTGCACGGCCGGTAACTGAGGCCCGACCCCGCTCGTCTGGGCGGGCAGAGGGGCGGTCTAGCTGGAGGCTGACCTGGGAAGCGGGACGCATCTGACAAGCTGCTCTCTCGAGGAAACTACCACCCAGAAGGGGGAAACGGACACACACACAATTTCAACAGAGTAAACAGAGCTAACCGTTAGTAAACATGGACGTGGTCCATGCTTGTTCCAGAGGAACCAAAGCGACCCACAACGGGCCTCAGTGGATGAAGACCATTTCCAAAGGTCCATTCTCCTGATACACACCACCCAGGATGGAGAGGCAGGCGGGAACGCAAGGTCTATGTACGAACCGGACTTCCAGAACCCCACGCTAAAGGGACCCACGCACACTTCCTGTATTTTCTTTGAAGGTTTGGCAAATCGTCAAGCCAAGCCCAAGTTTATCCAGTTACTTCAGTTGGAAAACTATTTATCAAGGGCTCGACTCAGAGACAGCAAACATCATTCACTTGGAACTACGTAACATTTCACCAGGGGAAAGATCTGGGCAGACAGCTGTCCCCACGGGCCGCCAAGCCGGGGATCAGCCACCGCCCCCACCAGCCTCGCGATCGCTTACAACCGCGCACAGAGCAGAGAAGACACCATCTGAAGACTTTGGGAAATGCTATAATCTGATTTCCTTTTCCTATTTTTTAGTTTAACTTAAAAAAATAAGAAAAACTGCCACTGAATGTAGGTCCCTCGTCTCCATGCACTAACACGTCAACTGCAGACGACGCTGGCGATGACGCCAGCACAGGATAAAGAGGCGACGGGCAGCGCACGAGCCGAGGGCAGCGGCACGAAGCAGGGGGCCACGGGGCCCCCCAAACAGCCGTGAAGTGTCCAGCTTCCGGGCGGTTCACTGGGCCCCCAGCACAGCCCGCTTCATTCCGATGCAGAAAGGGGGACGTCACCGAGGCGCCAGGAGCCGGGCTTGGACGGGGCCTCTCACCCTACCACCCCGTGTGGCCATTGCCCTTCATAAAAGCACACGGGATGGCCACAGACACCCGTAAGACAGCGCCTGCTGCCAGCAAAGGGGTGGCTGCCGGAACCCCCTCAACACGTTCAGGTCCTGCAGGGTCAGCCACACAAAGCGGATGGGGGAGTCCAGCCCCAAACCCACACTCCAGAAAAAGAAAGCAAAACTCAAGTCAGCCAGCACTCGTTAATTCAAAAGGGCGTCCTTAAAAAAAAAAGAAAAAAAAAAACTTCAAGTGATTGTTATTTAATTAAAAGACTGGAAAAATCCAAACCCACTTAGTTTCAAGTCAATTCTTTCCTTTGAGTCCTTAATGAAGCTTGCGCTACTACAAAGAATCCCCTTTGAAAGTCCTGTGCGTTTGCATAATGAAGGCCAAGCAAAGCCAGTGGCTCTCCACCTGCGTTCATCGTTCATCGACCTGACTTCCGGTCTGACACACCCAGGTGACAGCCACGCGGGTCAAGGTCCCAGAACCTGCAGGCAGCCGCTCAGGTCTAAATCTGGGATCCTACACGTCCTGCTGCACAACCCAAACCACCTGTGCCTCAGTTTCCTCACTTCCGAAACAAGGATGACAGTAGCCACTAAGGTCTGTCAACACAGGTAAAGCACCCAACACGTGCCTGGGACACAATGAACATGGCGCCCCGTGGGCTGCTGCAGTTCTTACTGAATGCCCCCCCTCCGCAGTGCCACCTGGCAGCTAACGCCACTGACCCAGCCCCGACACCCACCCGTGCGACTCCCGTGACCCCCTTCACCACACGCGGACCTGTGCCATTCCCCGCAGGCCACTGCTGGTCACACGTCCATTCCTTTCCATGCGGCTCCACCAGTAACCGCATCGTGAGTCCTGCAATGACGCTGTGAATAGCACTTCATAAGGCTAAAGGCTCTGATGTGCCAAATGCGAGCGTTTAAAACAGACCACTTTTTACATAAACAAAAACGTGACATGGTGGATGGTGACAGGGCACCTCCCACCCTGCAGGATTCGGGTCCTGATGGCCCAGGAGCAGCCGACGGGGACGCAGCTGCCACCAGCTGCTCTCGGCCCCCAGGCCCCACGAGGCAGCCACTCGCATGCCACACAGGCCCCTGCGGTGTCTGCCGAGCACACAGCCTGGCGTCATGACAGCCGCTGAACGGAGGCAGGCTCAAACGCGACGCACCAAACAACACGGGGCCTCTCCACTACCTGACCGGTGACCGGCGTTTTAGGGACAGGGTCAAGGGGCACCGCCTCAGGTCAGAAAGAGTTTTTCTGTGGACTGCAGTGGGTTTGGGGGAGACGAACACAGCTTAAAGGAAACCTTAAGCACACTCAGCGTTTTTCCTTCTTTGTAGACCGGACGGGTCCCCCCTCCCCCGCACACGGCTCTGTCACAGCAGACGCGCTCCCCTCCGCACCCACGACCCCAGCCATACGGAGCTCCGCTCTGAACCACGGTGCAGTGCCGAGCGACAGCACTAACGTGTCTGCTCCGCTCTGAACCACGGTGCAGTGCCGGGCGACAGCACTAACGTGTCTGCTTCGTTGCTTCGTTTCTTCCAGGGCTTTGTTTAGAAAACAACTTAGACAGTGTCTGAGCAAACGGCTGGGACCAAACACGGGAACGGTCACTTAGGAGAAGAGAAATCTGTTTCCGTCCGCAGAAGGGTGATTTATGAGAAATACATGCTCCACCTCAACCTCTGACCTGTGCCCCTAAATCGAGCGGCCCACAGCCACACACCTCCCAGGACGGACGATGCACTGCCACGTGGGCTTGCCAGGCGGGGCATTCTGGGGGGCGGCATGGGCTTGGCACTGAGTTGTCCTCATCCTTACACGGGCACCCCGTGACCAAGCCCCGCACAACGTCTACACCCCGTCGTCCGGGCCAGGGAGGAGACGGCCCAAGGACCCACCCCCGGCCACACCGGCACAGACGACTCCAGCCCTGAGTCTCCAATCCCTCTGAGGACGCCCACGCCCACCGGCCTGCAACGCTCCCCCCGCCACGAACACGGCCACGGCTCTGGGGGGAGGCGCGGAGCGCACCCCACTCATTTCACCTCCACAGTGATAATCACCGCAAATCAGGACAGGTATAATGGTCATTACTTACATTAGTTATTATGTGACTATCATGACAATCATTAACAATTACAACACATAGTGTAATCAGCATTATAACGAAATATCTACTATATGCAAAATGCAATATACTATGTTAATAATTACTCTGAGCTCTGATACATCATTTAATATTTACACGTTACTAGCTACAATAACAAAAATAGGTGGTACTACCATTCCCGTTTTATAGACAAGAAACAGGCGCCAAAAGCTAAAGCAATGAGCAAAGTCAGGATGAGAACTCAGGTATACAGCTGCAGAGCCCCTGAAACTGCCTGTTCCTTCGGGCTCCCCCCAAGAGTGGGGGAGCCTCAGGGAGGTGGGGAGCATGCACGCCTCTCTACTTGGCCTTGGGGTGCAGCGCCACCCAACGGTGCCCGGCAGGCATCCTGGCCCCCACCTCACACAGGTCAGTTTACAGCAACGGGCTTCTGGAAGCAACCCTTTGGGAAGCAGACCTGTCCTGGTGTTGTTACTGTTCGTGCCTACATGCCCGAGTCTGTGCTGAGCAGTCTATCCACTGCCCCGCCCGACACACACTCTCCACTGGACAGGTACTGATGACCCGCCCTCGGCCAGCACCTGTGCGAGGTGCTGGACGTGCGGCCCAGTCGTGAGAGACAGGACACCGAACCATCCCTCACAGTGGGCCCGAGGCTGCTGAAGTGCTTGAAGGAAAAGGGGGTGCCCTGTGAGTACGCGTCAGAGCGGACGGGTGCTGGCTGTCCACCAGCCCCCCGTACCTTATCGGCCCACTGGACCCACAGCGACTCTTTGAGGGGACCGCTTTGCCCATTTTACCAGATGAGAAGATTGAGCAACAGCAAGGAGAGGTCGCTAACCCACCAACGTCACAGCGAGGTGGCCACTAACGAGGAGTCAGGCCACAGCCATTCACGTGCCTCACCTGCCTGCCTGGGAGGCCACTGTCTGAACCGAGTGTGTCACCACCATCTTCTTAAACACCGTTGTAAACGTGGGACCCTACACACACGTGTGCGTGCATACACACATGTGCACAAAACAGCACTCAGAAATGCTCAAGATATTAGGCAACAAGAAACAACATAAAATTATAAACGGAGGCTAATCCCAACTAACTGTGTGCGTGCTGAAAAAGATCTGGAAATAAACACATACATCTTAACACGCTGAGTATTTCTTCTGACATAATATCATGCGTGGTTCTTCTCTTTATTTCAGAATCTTCTAAGTTCTTTGAAATGAGCATGTGTCCTTTGTACCATGAAGGGAAGAATAATTTTTTTAAAGATCCAGACTTGAAAGGCAGCACTGCCCTGGCCACCGTCCACAGCATGGGGACACCCGCTGCCCCCTGAGATCGCAGCCGCGGGCGGCCCCACGGCTCGGCTCCGTGTCCCTTCCAAGCAGTGCTCGCTTGGCGCTCGAAACGCACAGTCTGCGGGTCACGGGCGCATCTAGTAGCAACTGTTACCAAGAGCTCGGGCACGGGCTTTGTAGCAACTCTAACTTTCGCACGTGCTACACCGAGAACAATCACAAGAGAAGTTAGGGTCCTGAGTCCTCTGTTTGGTTCTGATTTTAACTGCAACACGAGTAACCACCTCATTTTCTGGTCCAGAGAGGGACTGCCCTCCGCAAACATTTAACTCAGCTTCTCACAGCCCAGTAAGACGAGAAGCCAAGACACAGGAGACGTAAACCTACAACGCACGTGGCACACGAGGGCCCTAAGTGCACAGGGCACAGTGCCCGTGATGGGGAGGACGGCGGAACAGAGACGGCGCCCTGAGGACCGAGGAGGAGGCAGGGCCTGGGACGCCAAGGGGCCGAGCGCGTGCCGTGGGCTGACACGCATGACAGCTACCTGGTCGGGACGCGTGTTTCTCCCAGGGACACGGGTTAGCCACCCTAAAACGACTCTGGATATGCAAGCGATGCACCGCGGGTGATGGAGCCGGGCTTCTCACGCCTGGCGAAGCAGGACGGATGGGGCGAGGGCCGGGGACATGGCCGCGGTGCCGACTGGCATCGGCTTGGGACATGCGCACGAAGGGGGAGAGTGCCCCACGCCCGGGTCGTCTGTCACACCGCTCGCTCTCCGCTGAGGGACGAGGGCACCCTGACGAGACGGGAGCACACGCGGGGGGCCGCGAGCGCCCTGGAGGCCCAGAAGGGACCACAATGGGGTCGTGAAAGCCGAAGAAAGACCGAGGGACCGTCACAGATTGGAGAAAGCAAGGGACACGTGGCAACAAACGCAAGGCAGGCCCTGGGCTGGGCGAGGTGGACACCTGTCACGCTAACAGTAGCCACATCTAACTAAGATTAGTCGCTCAGATAACAGGACCAGACAATGCCACTTTCCTGCGGCTAGGGACTGCCCCGTGACTTCACAGATGACGACATGGGGAGCCCGTGTGGGGCCTGCACTGCTCTGCCCGCTTTTTGGCAAGCCAAAGCCGCTTCGACATAAATGATGCGATGCCTTATGCTCCGAGCGATGCAGGGCAGGAGCAGGGAGACGGGGGCAGGGCCGGACCGAGCTGCTGAGCGGAGTGACAGTCACACGGGGGACTCCGCGTACTCCCCGCTCCACCTCAGCGTACGTCTGAATGTTCCTGCACTCGAAAGTCCTGTAAAACTTTTTCTCAGAGTGCTGAGGGCAACGTAAACCTGCTTGCTTCCCTCAGAGCACTGCATCGCCACGCGGCCGTGCCAAAACACGAAAACACAGCAGACATCTTCCCGCCTCCTCTCCCTGCGCTCCACGCCTACCCCGTCCCCGTCCCCATCCCGAGCACCCTCGACATGCGCTTCTGAGCACCTCCGAGCGCCCATCTGCGCCCATCGCGGCCAGCAGGCCCCTGAGAAACACGCGGCCCAGGTGCGGCTCCCACCTGCCCCCGGCAGTCCAGACTAAGACCCCCGTGTCCAGGGTGGTCTCTGCCCCCGGGCCTGACTGGCACCACCCTGGGACCCTGACAAACCGCGCTCTGGGTCACAGTCCCGCCCGGCTGCTGGGACAGCAGCTCTCACCCTGTCCCCACGGGTGTGTGTTCTGACGTGGGCAGTGAACTCAGTGCCCGTGGGGGGGGGGTACGCAGGGGTTTGCGTTCCCCCGCGTCCCCCCGCTCTGGGCATGGCGCCTGGCACGGTGCTGGCCCTCGGTACTGGACGTGGGACACACAGGCCTTCACCTGGGTGCCGGACTCTCGTCCTCTATCCCGCCCTGCGAAGGGCGTTTGGCTTCACAGTGCTTTTCTAATTGTCCCAGCGGCCCCTAAGCGCTATTGTAAAGAAGCGGATGCACCTTTCAGCTGTCAGGTAGATCTGGGAAAAATGTGCTTAAATCTAGTATTTATTCCACTTTGGTAACGAATAAAACACGCCAGAAATGGTTTATTTCATTAAGACCTTCACTTTCTGGGAGGCTGTGATCACAGCGAGGGCTGGCGATGGCTGGCGAGGACGTGAAGAAGCGCGAACCGTACCCACTGCTGGTGGGGACGTCAACGTGCAGCCACCGCAGAGCACGGCGGCAGCCCCTCAGAAAGGTCCACACTGCCACTCAGCCCTGCACGCCAGGCACGCGCCCGATGCAAACGGAAACGGACATGCGCAGCAGCCCGTTCGCAACAGCCAAAGTGTCTACACGGCCAGGTGTCCGTCAGCGGAGGGGAAACGAGCAAACCGCGGCACGATCACACGTGGACTGATCGGCCGGAGAGGAATGACACACGCTACAACAACCTCGAAAACATGGTGCTCAGCGAAAGACGCCAGACGAAAGCTCACGTGTTTTACGATTCCACCTGTATGAAACACCCGGGGCAGGGAAGTCGTAGGCACGAACCCAGGCTGGCGGCTGCCAGGGGCCGGTGGGCGGGCACAGGGGGCGACGCTTCACCTGCTCGGGGTGTCTTTGTGGGTGACGAGAGTGTTTTGGAACTACGTGAAGACAATGGTTGCACAGCATTGTGAATGTACTAAATGCCACTGAATTGTTCACTTTCAAATGGTTTATGTGAATTTCACCTCAATCTTTTAAAAAGAGTATGACATTTCAAAAAAGCTTCCTCTCTCTAAAATACCTATCGTTTTTCTTCTCCTTTTGTTAATGGTGCGCATGCACTAGGAACAGACCACACACATAATATAAATAGCAGCCGAGAGTCCTGTAGGGTTAGTCTGAGTTAAGGTGACAAGTGTGCCACCCGGGACAGCTTACCTGGAACGGGGGACATAAAACCACCACCTCAAAGCATCGGTTTGAGAACGATCCGTCTGAAAGACGACTTTGCAAGATTCTTCAACAACCATCCTTCTACACCACGGACTTAAAACTACCCTATTTCAATACAACGTGCAAATATAAGTAAAAACAACTCTCCAAATAAACGTTTACTGGATGGCACTGGGCACCTCAAGAAGCCTGGCAGAGCGTGTCTTACAGGCCGCGGCTTACATGCCACCCCGCAAGTGGGCCAACTGGGGGTGGCACACCCTCGCCGCCCCCGAGTGGCCGCGGATAACCCACACGGGTGACCCTTCTCCACGCGGGCCCAGGAACAGCGCCAGGCCGGCTGGGTGTGGACACTCTGCGCTGGCTGCGAGTCCCCAGGTTTAACTTTTACACAAGAAACAATGAAACGTCATAAGCGTTTCGTGAGTGAAAGCACCTTGCCGGGCACTGAAAGCAGAGAAAGGTGACCGAGCCGGCCGGGGGCAGCGGGCGTGGGGGGCGCACGCCCCGAGCGCGGCAGAGACGCACAGGAAGCCCTGGGCCTCTCTCCAGACTCCCTGGAACCGCCTGAAACTGGGCGCATCTATCAAAGACGCACCCCAGCTGCCCCTTTCCTACCCACGTCACCGAGGAAGCCAGCGCGCGTCCCGGGCCCCAGAGGCGGGCTTCCCTGCTCCCCGCCACCCCCTCAGCTCACAGCGCCCCCAGCCCCCCGCAGAGGGGACGCGCCCTGCCTGAGCTTGCCCCCGGGGTACCCGCGGCACCCCGCCGTCCTCCCCCAGCACTCAGTGGCGGCCGACCCGGACCAGTCTCTCTTCTCCCGAGAGGCTGTCCTGCCTTCCAGACCCCAAGCCGAGCAGCCAACCAGGGCAAGCCCCCACTGTGGAGGGAGGAGGAAGTGGGGCGTCAGCCCCGTGAAACCCTCATGGGGTGACAGGGCCTAATGACTCACGGTCAAGCAGCCAGGAAACCAACAGACCTGCCGGTGGCCTCGCCCCAGAAAAACCCAGACCCAAAAGAGGAGAGCCGGCATCGGCTCATCCCTCTGGACCCGACCCTGAGTTTGCAGGAAGGACACAGGACAGAGGAACACGTAGAGTCACAGCAGGAAGATGTGGCCGCCCAGCCCAGAAGGCAGGAAGCTGACAGTGACCCGGGATAGTCCCCTCAACCCGCAAGTCTCAAGTGGAGGGGGGGACGAAGGTGAGCTGCAGACTGGGCCTTCGGACAGCGACTGTTCAGGTTGGGGGTGGGGTAAGGGGGGTGACGCCTAGCGGGCAGTTTCTTTGGAGGGAGGGGACAGCTATGGCGATGGCTGCACCAGTCTGCAAATGAACTAAAATGGCCCGAGACTCACACCTAGAACGGGGTCTGTCTGGTGCGCGAATTAAGCCTTAAAAAAACTTATTTTCAGAAGATGCTCAAGAGACACAACACGGCCCTGACTTGGATTCTGATTCGGTCGTGTGTTGAAATCCGGAAAGCAAACCAGGAGATCTGAGCACCTGTGTGGTCCGGAACGCTGAGGGATGCTCAGGTCTCAAGCTGGTGACTTGGGGGCTCCCTGGACAGAGGGGACAGCCCTTCGTTTTGCAGAGACATCCTCTGAAGCATCCGTGAGTAAATGACGTGGCTGTGTCTGTACCAGAACCACGAGAGGGGCTGTGGCCAGGGCTCAGCCGGCATGCGGCCCCGTGGGGGCTGGGAGCACGCTGCTCCACCCCTTACATTTCCCAGCAGACTCAGCTCGGCCCCTGCACTGCCACCTCCTCCAGGCAGACTCCCCGCCTGCACCCACCCTCCTCAGTCTGTTCTTAACACAGCACCTCTGGGATCCTCTGAGAAACTCGGCCAGCTGATGCCTGTCCTCTGCTCAGTCCCTCCTGGGCTCCAGGTCCCTCTGAAGGCCTCCGAGCCCATCCTGACCCCCCATCCTCGGCCCCGACCCTGCCTGCCGCGGTCTGCCTGCAGCACACCTCCTGACACACTTCGTCGCTGCTTTACTGGTGGACGTCCTGTCTTCTTGCCCCCCTCCTGACTGTCCGTCCCCCAAGCCTTCAATGCCTACAGCTCAAGGTTAAGTCGTAATTACCCGTCTCAGACGCTCAGAGACACCTTCCGAGTCTAATGTGATGTTGTCACCGAGAGCCACGGGTTTTGACATTTAACAAACGGCACTTCTCAAAGCTGCAGCACAGAGAGAACAAAGCGTCCTCAGTGATGTCCCCGTCACCGACGGGGCCACTCCAGAGTCCCCATGTAGAAACTACGAGCAGAAAACTGCCTTTTATTCCGCCCGGTTGTGGCCGGGCTCGTCGCGTGGAGACAGAGCCAGGCGACGCCGCGCGTGGCTCCCGTCCACGCGGCCAGGCGGGGCGGGCCTCTGGCTGCCACGGTCCCAGCTACGCGGCCGCTCTGCGTGCATCCAGACCGGGCTCTGCTCCGGTGAGCCTGGCAGTGCCACCGAGACGCGAATGCACCGGGACGCGAAGCCCCTGGCGGTCGTCACCTGCCTGGGGTGTGGCCTGTCAACGCCCTCTCACCCTCGCGGCCGGAGGTCAACCGGGAGGGACAAGCGGAGGAGCGGCAGTCGGGGGCAGGTGCGCACGGCTCTGGGGCCGAGCAAACGACAGGGACGGACGTCAGCGACAGAAACGGCGACGGCCGGCACTTCCCAGGGGCAGCGGCGACCCGCCGGCTTCGCCTGCGGGCGGGAGAGGGGTGCTCGCCCCGACTCGCGGCCGGGACTCGGGGGAGGTGGGCGACCAGGAGCTCGTGCGTGAGGGCGGCGCGCTGCCGTCCACAGCGACGCCTGACGGCTCCCGAGCCCAGGCGCCGACTCCCGTGCCTGCCCCGGCGCCCTCCTCACCGCTCTGCGTCTTCCTTTGCTTCCGTCCCACATTTCCCGTCTGTTACCCTATTAATTACGTCTCCACAAAAAAAGCAACGACGCCCCTGCCTGCTGGCCCCGAGGCCCGGGCAAAGCCCCAACCCCCAGGCCTCGGTTTCCTCCCGTCACCGCTCAGCCTGCTGCCCGCAGACGGGACGGAGGACCCTGAGCGCACAAGCACCCGGGACGGGAGCGTCAGTCCTCGTCTGTGACCGGGCGGCCCCCCACAGGGCTACGGAGCCCCTGTCACTGCACACGCCGTGCCGCACCCCCCCACACTTCCTGCATGAGCTCGGGGCCCGGGAACCCGCAGGCGAGCTGCCACGCCGGGGCCCCCACTACCCACGTCTGGGAGAGCCACACGGCCACGCCGGGCAGCCGGCCCGGCCCGGCCCGCGAACCTCAGCTCCGCACTGCAGCGCCCCACGGGGACATCGACGGGGGCTCGGGCAGAGGCCCGGGCGGGAGCCACCCCGATTCCTGAGTCAGGCAGGTTCCGGCCGCGCACACCTGTCTGCTGGGACAGGTGCTGGAGACCGCCGTGACCAACGCCGCCGAGGACTCAGGGACCCGCCCCAGTAATGACCTTCAGAAGTCTCCTCTGCCCAACTCTACGCGAGGTCGCAGACAGGCTGTGCCCGCGGCACCGTGGCACCAGAGCGGCGTCGAGACCCGCAGCCCACCGGAGCGGCCGGTGCTCCGCGAGACCCCGAGCTTCGTCGAGAGAGGGACCCACCGTGGGCTTGGCACCTACGGTCCATCGCAAAGTCCTCCCTGGGGCATCTAGTCTCACCTCCTGGAAGTGTGTCCCCCAGGGGCTGGTGGCCCCTCTCGCTGGGGACTGTCCCCACGGGGCTGGTGGCCGTCCTCCACGTCTCCTCCCAGCCCGAGCCCCTCCCTCGGCCCCACTCCTCCCGAGGGTGCTGGAGGCCGACTCTCTGCCCCTCCCCACCCCACTCCCAGCGCCACTGGGCCCCGAGCCCAGCCCCCCAGGGCTATCAGCTGGGGCACCGGCCGGTGATCCCCGGGTCTTCGGGCCAGAGGTGGGAAAGGCTTCAGGTGGTTCTGTGACCAGCTGCTGCGTGTGCGGAGCCGGCGCCCACTCACTCCGAGCACCAGCTGTGCGACCCCGAGCCCAGAGCCCCGCCCACCACGCCCTGCCAGCTGCCTTGTCCAGCACCAACCCCGGCCCCCAGACCTCAAACTCGCCCCCGAATGGCACAAGCACTCTGCCCCCGAAAGCCTGCTGGGCCGTCTTTATTCCATTTTGTTAACCAGTAACCAAGCTGGAGGCAGCGTCTCCCTACCCCGCTCCCCACCTCCTCCCCCACCTGTCAGATCACCCGTCGACGGGGGCATGACGGCGAGGGTGTGGCTCCCCACCCCGAACGCTTCCTCTGGGGGGCCCTCTGCCCGGTCCTCACGAGCTTTAGAGCCCCGCGTGGGTCTGCACCGGCACCCGAGGGTGAGGACCCAGCCGCGAGCACATCTCACTTCGACCTCACGACACCCAGGTGGGTCCCGTCATCCCCACCGTCCCTGCGTGAAAGCTGAGGCTCCGAAGAGTTGCTGGACTTGCCGGAGTCGCAGAGCCGGTCAGGGGCGGTCTGGGACCCGGGCATCAGCAGGTGTCCCTGCCAGGCGGAGGCTCCCCGGGGAGGGCACGCGACAGCCCCAAACCCAGGCCGGGGTGCTCACAGCCATGCCACGCGAGGGCCCCACTGTGCTGGGCCCCGACCACCGGCCACAACCCCCGTCCCACCTCCAGGGCTCCGTCCCCAGGCCACTGCCCCGGCCCCTCCTCCGCCTGCAGCGCTGCCGGGGCGTCCTGCGCGGAAGGAGCAGGTCACACGACGCTGCACGCACGCAGCACGTGGGGCCACCTTCCCCGTCACGTGGCACCCTTCCAGCCAGGCCCCGGGCCCAGCCGTGTCGGAGGTTAGCAGGGAAGGGCGCGAGGACGGCCGACGCCAGCCGGGCCCTCTGCCTGCTTTACAGGTGGGGACCCTGAGACCCGGGACGAGGACGGGGCTGGAGCTGATGACCAGACCCTCGTCTGTCCCCAGGACCTTGAGGAAAGTAAAGAAGGATTAACAGGTGGGGTGAAGTTCTGAGTCCCACACCAGCAAGCACTCGGCAGGCGGCAGTGGGGCTGGATGTCACCCCGCACCTGCTGTGCCAGCCGGCACCCCTGGGCACAAACTGGCAGCGACCCCTCAAAGAGCCCGTGTGCGCCCTTCAGATCTTACGAGGATTTCGGTAAGTGCGAAGCCACCGGAGAGAGAGGTTAACCGTGTCTGAGCCCTTTATCTGTGGGCCTACGGGCCAGCCCGAGGCTTAAGAAAGGCCTTGGTCACAGACGCCCGGCCCGCTCGGCCCAGACAGCGCCCTGCACGCCCGCTGGCCCAAGGAACACCCAAGGGCGCCCGTCGCACCTGCGGAAGTTTCCGGTCTAGGCGACAAATGGCGCAGCCACCCGGGCACAGCTCTGCTGAGGGCTAACTGCGAAGGGCCCGGCGGACGGACAGCAGTCAGGCGTTTAAACCTCGAGGGGGAAAAGGCGGAGAGAGAGAGAGAGAAAGAAACGTTGCTCAATAACCCTTTAGCTCGGCCCAGGGCAGCAGGGCAGGTGCGGAACCTGGGCGCCACCATCGCAGCTGGCACTGCGGCTGGGGACAGGCCAGCGTGGGGGTGACGCGAGGAGCCGTGTGCCCCGGGCCCGGGAGGGAAGCACCCAACGACCAGCAGAGACGGCGGCACGAGGGCCGCTAGAATCACCGTGTTTCCTGCACGCCACAACGTCCCCTCTGCTGGGCGAGCGACACACGCGACAGGTTATGCCACCGCTGGAGACGACAGACGCAGAGCCACTGTCCAGACACGCTGCTCACACTCAGTGCCAGACACGCTGCTCACACTCAGCGTGCCGGAATTAAAAGCACGAGCAACGGGCCCCCCAACCGTCTTCCTAAACAAAACGGGGGGGGGGGGCTACTCTGAAGAGAGGAGAATGTGGAAACTTAAACGGTCTCGCAAGTAGAGAGCAGGGGTAAGGGGAAAGGGCAGCTTTAGAGTCCAGACCAAAGAGGCTCCAAAGACATAAAACCAAATTTATGGTAAACTTTTACCAAATTCAGGATCCACAACAATCAACCGTAAACACGCTCCCGAGATGATAAGGAACTACGGCCTGTTAAGTGTGATAACGGCACTGGGTTTAAAATGGCCCATCCTCAGACCGGGTACTGAAGTATTAGGGGAGAGATGATGGGTCTGGAACTCACAGAGAGAGGGGACAGGGGCATGTGTGAGGCGAATGTGGGAAGCGCCGACAACTGTGATGGGTAAATGGGAGAGCGCCGTCACCCTACTTTTGTGTATTTTAAATGAGTTCACAATGGAAACTATTTCAAAAACATCAACTGTTACATTTTGAGGACTCACAACAATTCAAGAAGCAAAAAAATGTCCGTGTCAGACGGGCGTGTTACAGTAGCGTTGTGTAACTCATGCAGAAGACGCACAGCCGGCACTGTCAAAACTCGACGCTGCGACCAGAAGTTAACAGAGGATCTTCTGCTCCTTAAAGCCATACAGGTTTCAGGCGTCGAAGCTTTTGCATCCTTTTTCTCACTCACTCATTAAACCCTTCTGTAAGGTTTACAACAGATCTGAGAAGACTATACTACCACGCCAGCTTCTGGCCAGGGCAGAGTGCCACCTGCTGCGATGACACATGTGCCCCGTCAGTGGGACACCGGGTCCTATCTTCCCTGAGATGACAGAGGAGAAGTGGGGTGCAGGAAGAGTTAGAAACCACAGTGAAAGTTGTTTATTCTCAAAGCCACCATCCTGTGTAGACGACCGTCAAACAAGCCTTAGGTGCCCCAGAGGTTACTCTGTAGCAAACCTGGGGGTCGGTGTGACACACGGGGGTCCCCTCGCAGCCGCATGCGCTCAGACACACTCTAAGACATTTAAGTGGGTTAAAAAAAAAAAACTAATTTGTTCACCTATGAAGGTTCAGGGTCACTGGAGAATCCACCCATCCTAAACCACGAACTCTTTCAAATAA
Source organism: Eidolon dupreanum (assembly GCA_028627145.1). Taxonomy (NCBI): domain Eukaryota; kingdom Metazoa; phylum Chordata; class Mammalia; order Chiroptera; family Pteropodidae; genus Eidolon; species Eidolon dupreanum. The sequence goes on along the minus strand of CM053511.1, from coordinate 1,514,328 downwards.
TTCAAAAAACGAACAGTAGCATATTTCATTTCATAGTCCAGATATTCACTCACCTATGTAACATAGCATCATCAATGGGCATAACACAAACCTACTATGAACTCTTTTTAAAATTAATTTACTTAGTAAGTCACTGAGTACGTGTATTAAAATTGGAAGTGACAAAACTATTTGTAATTTTCATACAATCCAGATCAAATGTCTTCTCATTGTTCTAAATTAGGAAATATAATATTAAAAAGAGTTTCAATGAAGAGGTTCTATTCCAAAAATTCCTCTTAAACAAAATTAAAAGCCTTTAGTATTTAGAATACAATTGTACCGCACCACAGCCTTATAATTATAGCTCACTCACACAGCCTGAAAGTTGGGTTCAGTCTCATCCTGCCATTAGCTAAGAACTACCCTACAGACCCACTTATTTTCTCGTCCGAAGCTGACCCACGGCAGGCTGGCCCATCTGTGACCGTGACCGTGGCCCTCTCCTCACCAAGCCACAGCACAGAGGCCCGCACCGGGGCCAGAGCCTCCCCAAGGCCGTCAGCGACCAGAGTGAGCCTAGAGATGGACAGGACTCCAGCAGTCTCAAAAAAGTGGACCAGACCAGGAAATCTCACAGTGCCTCCTGGAGCTCGTTTCAACGATACCTGTGGGTGCTCGCGCACCCAGCTAGTCTACATGGCACAGGTGTTTCTTACTGCGGGCCAAGGTCAAAAAGACTGACAGCCACTTCTCCAAGGAGAGAGTCGGCCTGGGGATCAGGCAGATCGCCCTAATGCTCGCCGGCCCCACGACCTTGGCAAGGTCTTAACCTCTCTGAGCCTATGAATACCACCGACTCAGCCACCTGCCAAGGATTCAGTAGCGTCCAACACGACACAGATGCCTGAGCTTCCTCAGGCTCCTTCACTTGTTCCAGGCCCTCAACCTTACACCGAAAATCTGAAAAAATGCAGTGTGGCGGCAAACTCTCACTGGGTCCTCTGCACGGGGGCAGGCAGGTGGGGGCCACCCCCCCCAGAGTCTCAAAAGCCAAGTGTGCCCCCAAGACTGACAACAGAGTCCAGGACCCTTCCCCACAAAGGCTGCGCCCCAGGTGTGGGATTGAAACCATCCCTCAATCAACTCGCTGAGCGCCCTTCGAAGCTCCTCAGCTCAGCTTGGAGCAGCTAAGTGACATCAGAAAAAAAGACAGAAGTCACAGGCAAGAAGCCGTCTGTGAGCAGACACAGCAGTGGGGGACAACGTCAAGGGCCCCAAGCGGATCAGAAGGGGCTTCCACACTCCCGGGTTAGAGCAGGTCTGGAACAGGTGGGGCCAGGGTCCCCTCCACAGGAGGCCATGGGGGGCCGGGAGGCAGAGAACGCACCAAGCACGGGCCAGGACCACCTAGCACGGTGGTCGCGGGGCCTGCAGCCCGCTGGAGCCTGGCGGACAAAGGGGACAGGCGATGCCGTGTGCAAGTGGCAGGGCCAGCGGGAACTTTAGGAGCCACGTGCCTGGCGGGAGACCGGGGAGAAGCTTTACAACACCGGACCGTTTCCTTGGCCCACGGAGTCAAGAGCCCTTGTAACTGTGCCTTTCAGAGGGGGGTGGGGTGGGGGGTTCTGCTTTTAGCAGTTTAAGTTTTTGAGAACTTTTCCGGAGAGAGAGGGGCCGACTAGCGAGCGGGGTGCTAAGGAAGTGAGCACATCTCCTCGCCGCTCGTGGTAAACTGTAAAAGGCAATTAGCCCCTGAATAAGGGGACGGTGTGTCTGGAATGAGAATGAGCTGCACGCAGTTTCGGGGTTCGGGGGGCCGCTTCCTTTCCCTCTCAGCCTGCAGTCATAACTACCAACGGGAATTGGCCAAAATTCAGCATCTGCAGACTTTTCCTTCAGAGGGGGGCCGCCGAAGTGCTGGCAACCAGAAAAGCGAAACCGAGCGCGCTCCGGGCCGGCCGCCCGCGCCCCGCGCCCCGACCCGGGCCTGCGCCCTCGGCGCCCCGCGCCCGGCCTCCGCGCCCCCCGCGCCCGCCCCGCGGCGCAGCGGCCCAGCCGCGGCCTGGGGCCTACGCGCCGCCCGCCCGGCCCCGGCCCCGGCCCCGGCCCCGGCCCGCGGGGCGCCGGGCGGCGGCGGCGGGGACGCGGGGGGCCAGGCCGCGCGGGGCGCCCCGACGACTCGGCCCGGGCAGCGGCCGCGGCGCCGGCCCCGCCGCCCGGCCCGGCCCGGCCCGGCCCGCGCCGCGCTCGCGCCCGCCCGCCAACCGCTGCCGGCGCCGCGGGGCGGAGCGCGCGCGGGCGGCCGGCGCGAGGACTCACCGGTGCCGGCTCCCGAGTACATGGTGGCGCCGCCGAGCGCTCCGGGCCGAGGCCGGCCGCGCGCGCCACGGGCCCCGACGCCGCGAGCCGCGAGGGAGCCGCCGGCCGCTCGATCCGCCCCGGCGCGGCCGCCTCGCCAAACAGGTTTACCCGACGCGGCCCGGGCGGCGGGCGGAGGCGGCGGCGGCGGCGGCGGGCGGGGGAGGGGCGGGGGAGGGGCGGGGGCGGGGCGGGGCGCGGGCGGGGCGGGGCGCGGGGGGCGGCGCGAGCCGCGGCGGGAGCGGGCGGCGGCGGCGGGGGGGCGGCGGCCGCGCGCGCGCGCCGGTCTAGGGGCCCCGGCGGGGACCCCGCGGCGCGCTGGCAGCCGTGGGCGGGCGGGGGAGCCGGGGCACGGTCTGGGGCGGGACCCGGATGGGGCCGGGCGCGGGGCGGGGGGACCCCTCTCAGCCACTCAGATGGGCGACGTGGCCTCCGCCGGGGCGGAGCGGGACCCGCCTGGCGTCGCTGCCCGAGACGCGGGAGAAGGACGAGGAGACACAGCCCTCGTTTCCCCGCCGCCTCCGGCCGCCTGGGGCCCCCCCTCCGCACCCTCACCCCGGCCGGGTGCGTGCGAGCACGCAGCACGGAGCTGGCCTAGCGCTGGCCCCCGCGTTGGCGACCCAGCATCTCAGCCTGGATTTTTTTTTTTTTTTTTTTTTTTTAAGTTATTAGCGAAACCTGAATGTCCTGAGTGCCGGGAAGCTAGCTTCCCACCGGGGTTTGAACTTGAACACGTCCGGGCCTCGCGCACGACCACACCGCCACCTCCCGGCCAAGAGCCCAGAAGATCCATGTAAAAGAATAGCCTTAGTGAGTGTCGGTGAATTTCAGTTTTCGTCAGTAACGCCATCAAACTATGTCCCCCCCGCCCCCCATGCCAGCACTCGGGGCCTCGCAGGCTCTTGCCACGGGCCCCCATCGTGCTCCTCCGTGCACTTCTGTACCTGCCCCACCTGGGCCCGAACGTCCTGCCTCCTACCCGAATGCTCCATCCTTCATGACCCCCTGGGTCGGAGGGTTTTGGGGAGGCCTTTTAAGGGGCAGCCAGCCTGCAGGAACCTCCTTTCTCGCTGAATGGTGGCTGATGAGAAGTCAAGGGTGAAACAATGCTCGTCAGCTCCTAACGCCCTTGTCTGCTGCCTCCATCCTTTAAACTGTGTCATCCACACACTGGGCGCAAGGAGCGCATGTGCCCCGGGCCTAGGTTGAGAGGAAGGTGGAGTCCTGCCTGCAGGGAGGTCCTCATGCAGCAGGTGTATCACGAGTTCTTTGCCGTCTTCAAGGACATCCCTAAAGTGCAGGAAAGCCAGCAGTTCCTCCAGAGAGGAAATTAAAGGGACATTGGTCTTCACCAAATCATTGACATCGGCCTCTCAGCCACCCATCCACGCTCCCTAATTCTCAGCCCATCACCTCCACCCTCATGGTGGACCAGGTGGCCTAGACCAACTGAGAAGCCCCTGAATTTGCTTTCCGCCTGTGACTGGCTCTCCACCCAACAGTCACCTCCTGTGAGCTCAGATCTGATTGGGCGCCTGCTGTGCTCAGAACCCTTCGCTGGCTCCCTGCGTCCATCCGCATGTGGTCCAAAGCCTCCGTGTGGCTTCCCGTGCCCTGCGTGACTCAGCCCTGCCCGCTTTGCCAGAATCTTTCACTTCACCTTCTTTGGGCTCTTTCTCGAGTGTTGTGGAGAGCTGGACTCAGCAAAACCATTTTGGAAACGGTGTCTGGCAGCGTGTGGAAGAGCTGACCACCGGGTTCTAGGTGCACAGGCTGCTGGCCGTGTGTTCCAGAGCCAGTAGTGGGTGGCACCCGTACAGGACTGGGTGCCACCCAGGTACCCGTCAGCCGTGGAGCAGGTCACGAGAGCTGCACGTATTCCTAACGGGGACTCTAGCAGCAAAAATGGACACCCTTCGGCTAGGTGCAATCCACAACCACCGCTGGGTGAAAGACGCCAGAAGCCAGGCTGCGAGATTCCATGTCTGCAGTTTCCGAAACAGGCACCGTGACACTCCACGGTTCAGGGGCGCGTCATTTAGCAAAACGCTAAAGGAAAACAAGAAGGTGGTTGCCACAGAGTCAGAACGGTGGGGTACTGCGGGGGGTGGGGGTGGGAGGGTGCTGTGACCACAGAGAGGCCCTGGGAGCTTTCGGGTTGCAGGGAGCTTCCGGGATCACTGCAGGCCTTTGAGCTGCACATTTACTTTTTATATGCCTTTCTGTACCTTTGCTGTATTTCACCACCGAGACATTTCACGTCATGACTCCCCTGGGTACGAACCATGCCCTCCGGAGCTGCGTCTCGGTCTTACACACGCGGCTCAGCGCTGCGACCGAAATCCCCGATGACTCAGCCCTAGCCGCTGCGCTGCTGTGACTGTAACCTCTGGCCCCAGGAAAGCACCGGAAAACTGTGTCCTGCCTTTCCGCTCGGCGCCCTGGCCCTGTGAGCGCACACGCGGGTTCAAGTTTGCTGCCAGGGTTCCTCCGCTCGTCTGGCAAGTGTCTCCCGGGCGCTTCTTTGTGTCGCTTCGCCGCCGAGACCGCCTCGCGCGACCCCTGCTGGTGGAGGGGCGCTGTCGCCGCCCGGCCCTCCCCGCGCCGCGCCGCGCCGCGCGCGCCCAGGCTCTGCGTGGGGTTCTCCCGCCCCCGCCGCCGGGCCCCGGGTCCCCCGGTGCCCTGCGCTCCCGGACTGCAGCCTGCACCCCTGTGCGGAGGCCCCCGCCCCCCGCGGCTCCAGGCACACCAAGTTGAGCCTCTCCCGCGTCCTCCCGACCTGCGCTTCCTCCTGGGCCCCCGGCATGGCCAACACTCACCATCCACCGAAGAAAACCCCAGGCCCTCTGCCTGCTCCCTCTCCCGCAGCCAGGGAGTCCACTCAACCCACTTAAGCGAGTCCGCTCAGCTCTGGCCGTGACACGGCTCGGGGACCCCTCCAACCCGCCGCTGCCCCGGCCCCCAGGGCCGGCTCACGGGTCTTCCGGGGCCCAGTCCCTCTCCCTGGTACGAGTCATCGCTCCGTACTCGGGGGTCCCTACGCTCTGCTAAGACCGCAGGGCCGGAAGCACAGCCCGCGCCCCCCGCCCACGCCGGTCAGCCCGGGGCTGCACCGTGGGTGCAGCGGGCTGGAGCAGGGACGCGCGCGGGGGGCGCGGCGAGGGGCGGGGCGGCGCGGCGCCCCCCTGTGGCCGCCCCGCCCGCCGCGCTCTCCACGCGGAGGCCCTCGGCGTCTTCCAGACTGGAAATGCAGGCCCTGGGAGGAAGAGGTTGTTCCCGGAACATGTCTGTGAGTGATAAGAGAGGCGCTGGGAGGTCAAATAAATTGGGGAGCATTTGAGTTAACCCCGAACGGCTTTATTGACTGCAAGCCTTCCCAGAGCCCTTAGCAGAGAATTCAGGAGCGGGATTCCACAAAGAGGAAGGAGGGGGCGGACGCAGCCTGCCCCAAACCTACTTGCGACGGAACCCTCCCCCCGCCCCCCGCAAGGCACCTTCGGGTTCCACGGAGCACACTTTGGGAAACACTGAGGTTGCAATCTTCTACGATCCCTTCCAGCCCGAATGTTCAAAGACTCTCTGAATAAAAACATCAGCTGTTTGTCTGAAGCAAAAACTTAAAAGACTGTGGTCGTGGACTGACAAGTACCTCTGTCCCCGAGAGAACAAAGTACGCACATAAGCGGATTCTCCGCTCGGAACCCAACATCACACAGCGACGGCTCAGTCCGAATACGTGAATCACGTCGCTCCGTGCACCCAGCAGAGGCTGCGTCAAGAACCCTGAATACGCAATCACGGCCACTCCTTGCAGGGTGCTGCAGGGGGGTCACCAGCGGGGCCCGGACGTGCAAGCGGGCGCGTCCAACACACCCAGTAGACGCCGCCTACTCTGGGATGGGCTCTTCCCGCCGGATTAGTAAGAGAACAGCCAAGATGTCTCCAGCACGAGGGTGCTGAAAAACTAAACGGACGGCAGATCCGGTTTTTGCCTCATCAAACAATTTTAATCAATAGCAAACACTAAATGTGCAGTGACATGAAAAGCCCCGCATTTCACACACTTGAACGATTTTTCATTGTCTTTACTTGTAAGGTGTCGAAGGCGGGACCCACTCCCGCACGTCCTTTCCAGCAGTGGAAGAAGGTCCGCGTGGTTCTGGAGTGCCACTCACGCTGGATTTATGGTTTGTCCAAATGAATTTATGAGCCCAGGCGGTTCTGCTGTCGGGGGGCTCATCGCTCCTAGATTCCATCCGCATCCCAGGACGCGTCTTTGCCATTCGCTTCAGTAGCGTATACATCCCCCATCGGCGACGGCCCAAAACTGCTGTTGCCTTCATAGTATTTGTCTCCTCCCCTAATGTACCACCCCTCACTTCATTTGCTCCAAAGAAGATTCGTGGACAGCCTCGGAGGTCGCCACACTGCTGACCTGCTCAGCCCGCACGTCACGACCTGCAGGAACCCCATCCTGTCCCCAGTCCCCAGTGGACGACAGATTTACATGTGAACATAAAACAAAAAAAAAAAAAGGAAAATCTTTGGGATCTAGCGCTAGGTAAACTGTTCTTAGACTTGGCACCAAAAGCATAATCCATAAAAATAAAAGTGGACACATAGAGTTTATCAGAATTAAAGTTTTTGCTCCGTGAAAGGCCCCATAAAAAGAGCAAAAAGCTATAGAGTATGAGAAAACATTTGCGTACCACACGTCTGACAAAGAACCAGTAACTATAACATATAAAAAACTCTCAGAATTCAACAGTGAAAAAGCAAACTCTAGGACAAGGTTCCATAGTATGGCAGTGAGCACGTCTGCTTTACATGCAGAAGGTCCTGGGTTCGTGCCCCAGTGGAACTACGGTCCCTGGTCTGCAGCCATGCCGCCCTGAACAAGCCCGATGTCTGATCTCGGAAGCTAAGCAGGGTTGGGCTTGGCTAGTACTTGGATGGGAGACCACCTAGGAAGACCCGGTGCTGTAGGCATAATAATAATAACAACAATAATAATGATAATAATAATAAAGCAAACTCTATTCAGAATATGGGCAAAAGACCCAGAGAGACATTTCACCAAAGAGGAAACACCAAGGGCTAAGAGGCCCATAAAAAGATGCTCAGCGTCACTGACCGAATTCCAGCAACAGTAAGATAGCCACACACACCGATCAGAAAGGGCTAAAATAAAAACAGTGACAACACGTGCCAATGCCACAGACTTGTTTCCGCTACAATGTTGAAAGTTGCAAACTCAAATGCATGTTCTCCAAAGGTCTTGGGGGGATGAATGTGGATGTGGCAGATGCAACTTGTAGCATTTCCTGGAGTCAAAGAGATAAATAAAAGCTGTTTTTTAAATAGGGAGAAACCATTAATTAACATTATATGATTTGTCAAAGTAGTAAAGTGTATAATAAACAAGTATCAATTTTTAACTCTCCACAATTCCTTTATACTGTCGTTCTTATCTAGTATGATGTTTCTTTGAAACAATCTATGGATAAACTCACTCAGTAAGGTTTTTGAGGCCAATATTTTAAAATTAACCACCAGTTTACATACTAGTGACACTTAAAATTGAAACAGAGGGAAACATCCAAAATCTAGAATTAAATCTTATGAAAGAAATGCGAAAACTCTGCACAGAAATCTATAAAACATTATGGAGAAATGTAATGAGACCCAAATAAATGGAGATAGCATGTTCCCGTG
>CM053511.1:1460235-1505773 GCA_028627145.1 Eidolon dupreanum | reverse complement strand
TTTTGTTTTGTTTGTTTTTTACCATGTGCACGTATTTCTTTTTCAATTAAAAATATAATGGAGGACAGGAGTGGTCTCTCAACAGATACAGCAGCCATGGAAAAACTGCCTGAGCCATCACTTTTGCTTTAAGCCAGCAGCATTTATTGACTCTCTGCTACGTGCCCAGTGCTGTTTTATAACTTATTTTATTATTTATTTTTTTATAAAATAATAATATGCCATCCATTATCCCTGACAAGAGCCAGTGGAAAACCAATTGAGTTTTTATTGAATTGTTTTCCAAGGAGTAAGGATGAGTTATAAACAGAACACTGCTTCAGGGCAAAACAGGTGGAGTGGATTTCCAGTGTGCCAAGGATTTTCAACAAAAGTACCCAAGAGCCAAGAGAAAGTGCCTCTAGGACACCACAAAAAGCTGCCTATGGTGGCTGCTCCATATTGTTAAGCATGCAGGTTGACAGTTACAGAACACAGAAAACAGACATTAAAAGAGGCCACCTTTTCTGGAGGTCTGTGTGCCAGGAATAGAACTAACTCCATGCTTAGCTCCCAGGTCTTCATTGAGACCATGCAAAGTAGCTATTTTTAGCATGGAAGTCCAGAAAGGACACCACTTGGCTGGGGTCACACAAGTGGCTGGTGCTATTTAGGGATTCAAATCTGGGGCTGTCTGACTCCATGGCCTGTACTCTTTCCAAAGTCCTTTGTTCTTTTTCTCTCTATAAATGGATAAGACAAGCAATTTGGAAAGGAATGATAGCTGGCAAAAGGAAGGATTGCTATTTTTGTACAATGTGTCTGTTTAAAATGTACACACTTATACTAATTTATTGCCCCAGCCAATCTGGGGGGGGGGTGCTGTGAAGAGAATAATCTGCATTTTGTTTTTGAGAAAACTGAAGCTCAGAGAACATAAGGGCTTGCCGCGGCCCCACACCCCATCAAACGGGGGTGTCCAGACCAGTCCCAGGCTATCTTGCTCTTGGGTATGCGTTCCTGCTGTTTTAAATTTCCTGAACATCTCCTCTGAATGTTGAGAATTTAAAGACTAGACCAAGCCGGCACTCAAGGAGTTTGTAGACACCTAAAGCTGGATTGGAAGGAGGGTCTAAAATCATCAGGTCCAAGCTCACACCCACACCACAGCCCCTCCACAAAAGTCATAATGGAAGTGGAAAATTTGATGACATGGAGCTCCGTCAGAAAGTTCTCCAGTGACATGAGGCAGAGTCTGCTTCCCGAAACTACCTATCATGCAGTCTCAAAGATGAGGACCAGTGCTCAGTGGAGTTGAGAACTCACCGAACATGAATCAGAAGTGCAGGTCAGAGAACCCACTCCATCACTAACTACATTCCCTCGCCGTCTGCCACCTATGAAATGGAGATGATCACGTCATTGGGCCCTTATTGGGATCAAATAAAATCAAGTATAGGAAAGCACTTTGAGACAGAGGGACAGATCTACTTCCATCTCAATTCTGTCACGTGCTACTTATACAGCTTTGGGATGGGGTGACCATATATCTTGATTTGTCTGGGACAATCCGTTTATGCCTACTGTCCTGGCATTGCTCTGCACACCCTGAGTTCCCAAGCCAAGAGGGAGGAGACTCATTTACTGGAATACATTTATTTATAAGCACCACTAAGAGCCAGCCACTTGAGCAGAACATCTATTCCCTCAAAATAGTGCAACCATTTACCTGATTGGTAGCGTGCAATGTGCTTGGCATAGATTTCTCATATAATCCTAACAACCCTATAAAGTAGGTTGTTCTAATGTAAAGGGACCAAGGGATATCGCTTCCTGAGTGGGGAACAATTGAAAAATAAGACACAGGAATCAGTTGATGAATATTAACAATGTCAGTTTCATAACCAATACGTCGTTGGAGAGGGTGCTTTAATCTGAAACCGAGTTTGGTTTTGGTTTACTAAATCCCGAACCCTAGAATTATTCAGACTCAGCCAGCGCTGAACAACCAGAGGCCTCCCCTCAAGACCCCAAAGTCACACAAACTAATGAGGCGCAAAGGTGGGGTTCAACCCAAAGATAAGCGCCAAAGCTCATTTTAAACCTCAAAACCCCTCAGCGGTCAATGTGAAGTGCAGGAATCGGCGCAGTGATTGAGCAGCTGGCCAGGATTCCACCTCAGGCCTTTCAGTGTTCAACTGATGCTTTCACAGATGGGGAGCCTTCAGGGAATGTCCTGGAAACGAGACGGGCTGAGTGTCATCCCCTTGTGCAAGAACCCCACCACACCAGGCTTGAGTGGAGAAGGGAGGAGATAAGCTTGCAAAGGACGAAAGGAGGGGGCACCGCAGTCAGTCCCACTCATCTGTGAATCCCAGCGCCCAGCACAAGCTCTGCCGCAACGCTCTCTCCGCGAAGGATGAGAATCCATTCACCCAGTGACGGAACGAATGAATGAAACTCCGGTGCCCGCCACAGGGGTCCACGGCGGCGCCAAGAGCGGGGCTTCCAACTGGCCAATCAACGCCTTCGCCCGCCCGCCCCGCCCCGATTCCCTCCGGCCGCGCGGAAATCCCGGAACCAGGAGAGCCAAGCGGCCTCGCCCCGTGCGCATGCTCCAGCCTGGCGACCGCGAGGCGTCGCTTTCCCGCGGGGCCCAGGGAGCGCATCTGAAAAGGTGGTTGGGAGATGAAGCTGAGCCCCACCTGTCCGCCCCCACCTGCTTCCCCTGCAGAATCGAAGACTCATTGTGCCTAATATCGCCCCCACCACGACGCTCCTACAAGGCGAGGGGAAAAGATCCCAATCGGAACCGCTCTGCAGCGAGCGGCCGGAAGTGACGCACACGAGCGAGCGGAAGGACGGAGGCTCTTGCTTGTTGCCCTGGAAACCGAGCCCTCGCCGGGGCCGGAGTGCGTCAGCGGCCCTACGTCTCTGCGCCGGGGCGGCGCACTTCCGTGGCGGGGTCCCGGCGAGGGCACCCTGCGCGCCGAACGGGACCCCGGGCTTGGTTTGTATGCCCGCAGCACGGAATCGTGCACCAGATCTCGGCCCCGTGCCAGGCATCGTGGTCACCGGCCCAGGGGAGAACTGGACCTGCGCGGATCCTCCTCTAGCCCCACTGGTCACCCTCCTTGGAAGTCGTAGCCCACCTACTCATCTGCTCGATTTTAAAGCCGCAGCTTTTCCCGACCTTTGCAAAGCAAACCCACTGCTCTTTTCTCATTTTTCCCTAAGCCATGCCCTTCCACGTTTCCTTGTGTTTTCTGTATTGTTTTGCAGATATTACGTTGCAATAGCATTCATTTCTGTCTTCCCAGGCAGCTGCTGGTCTGTGGTACAAGTGTGGGTGGTTGATGGTCTTCTTTTTACTTCTCCGCATTTCCTCATTTCTTCTTTAAAAAGCACACATAGATTTCATAATGAAAAAATAAATCATTTTTTAAGAGACCAGTCCTTTGTCCTCAAAGAGCTTGATACTTTTAGAAACACTTTTTTAGGTTAACTTTTTTATATATAATTTCACACATAGGACACTGGCACGAATTGTAAAAAGAACTCCCATACACTCTCTCCATATTTGCCAACTGCTTACATTTTTGCCTCATTTGTTTTCTCATTTAAAGATAGATAATAGGTAGGTAGACAGACATACTAATTATGTACTTTATAGCTATTTCCCCCTGTCCAGGATCACATGTTGCAACTAGTTGTCATATCTTCTTTATTATCCTTCTATCTGAAAGTTTCTATCTTTTCTTTCATGACTTTAATATGTTTGAAAAATACAGGCCAGCTATTTTGTAAAACATTCCTCAATTTGAGTTTCTCTAATGCTTTCTCATGAGTACATTCAGGTTATATATATATTTTTGCATAACACCACAGAAGTGATGAGCCCTTAGAGCATCACCTCAGGAGGCACATGATATTGGTTTGTATTATGATGTTACCTTGGACCACTTTGCTAATGTGGAGTGGCCCGGTTCCTCCACTGTAAAGTTACTGTTTTTCCCATTGTAATTAATTACTAAGTAATGTGTGAATTTTTTGGAGATACTTTGAGATTACATAAACAGCCTATTCTTCATCAAAATTTCACCAACAAATGTAGCATCCACAGATATCTCAAGAATGATTACCAAACAGCCTAGTATTAACTGTCATTTACTATTTACATTTCAAACAATGCATGTTTTCTGGGAAATAACGTGTTCACCCAGCAGATAATAGGTGATCAGTAAATATCACTTACTATGTTAGGTTTCCTTTTTTTGAAAAGACTGAAAAATTATATATATACTCAACTAATACTTAAGAGTTCTCACCAATGCATGGTAATCACTTGTAGAACAAGCAAGCTTGTAAAGATAAGTTATAATAGGTCCCACTTAAGAAAATCTCGGAGGGGGAGGGAGAGGAGGGTAAAGGGGGTCACATACATGGTGATGAAGGAGACATGACTGGGTGGTGAACACAAGGCAATATTTAGATGATGCATTATAGAATTGTACACTCGAAACCTATATAATCTTATTAACCAATGTTGCCCCAATACATTTAATAAAATTTTAAAATTAAAATTTAAAAAATTGGATTTTACCTTTGGAAATAAAATTTATATTAAAAAAATTTCAAAAAAGAATAATCCTGACATGAGCAGCTGCAATTCCATGTGTGACCACGAGATGTCAGAAAAAGCTAAGTAGCTATTCTAGAAAAGAGACTATCCGCAACTGTTCTGAATTAGGATCTAATTACCTAATTGCCCCCCGAACCTTGGATTTTTGTCACTTAATCCAGAGAGCCTGCGTCAGTCAGTTCTGGGCAAATTCAGTGTAGACTGAAGCTAGGAAGGAATACACAAAAGAGATTAGGCTAGTGGCTTAATTCTTGAATTGGGTGGTTTGAGAATTCAAATTATTACATCATATATTTTAGATGTGACATATAAAATAATATATAATAATCCAATTGGAAATATATGTTGTTTTTTACATATCAAGTTATTATAACAAATTATATTATTCTTTATACCTTTTGTGTATCTGAAATATTATAGCATTAAGGCTAATTTTCAAAAGGAAAGACATGCTACAGCTCTGCTACCTGCCAACTTAATATAGGATTTCTCTGAATGATCAAGTAACATTGATCAAGTGGACACATTTGGGGTTTTCTTTAACCTCAATTATCCATACCTTTGTCATTTCTTTCCTTCTTTCTCTAAAACAAACAAAGAGGGTGGATTCAGATCACTCATAGAAACATAGTAGAATGATGGTTACCAAGAAGCTGGGGGTGGGAGAAATGCAGAGATGCTGATCAAAGGGTACAAACTTCCAGTTAGATGAATAAGTTAGAGTACACAGTGCACAGCACGGTGATCACAGTCAACGATACTGTGTTATGTACTTCAAAGTTGCTAGGAGACTAGATCTTAAATGGTCTCACCACAAAAAAGAAATAGTAATTATGTGATGTGAAAGAGGTGTTAGCTAACACTGTGGTTATCATACTGCAATGTGTAAATATCAAATCAACACATCTATCTTAAACTTACACAATGTTACATATCAATTGTATCTCAATTTTAAAAAGAGGACTCATCAAACCGTAATGGTAATGAGACAAAACTAAATCACACACCACCTGATAGGATGCAATAAAGGGACACAGCGTCACGTCTGTGATATTCTTGCCTAAGATGCAAGACCTGGGCTTAACCATGAAGAAATAACAATTTGGTCCCTAAAATAAGTTAGAGACAGTCTACAAAATAACTGATCTGTAACCTTCAAAAGCAAGCATCAAGGTCATGCAAGTCAAAGAAAGACTAAGGAACCATCGAGAATGAAAAATTGAAGAGATAGCAACTAAAGGTCATGTATGAATCCAGACTGGATCATTTTGCTGAAAAAAAAAAGGAAGAAAATTTTATATATGTGTGTGTGTGTGTGTGTGTGTGTGTGTGTACACACATATACATATATACATATGTGTGTATATATATGTATATATGTGTGTATATGTGTGTATATATATATATGTGTGTATATATATATCCATAATTGGAACAACTGGTGAAACATGAATGTAGCCTGAAGATCGGGTAATAATGTATTGATATTAACTTTCTGTCTTCAACGGCTGGTTTGTATTTATGCAGAAGGTCCCTGTTTGTGGAGAATACACAGTGAACTCTTTAGGAGTGTCGGGGCATTAGGGCAACCATTTACGCTAAAATTATTCAGGAAAATAAGTTATTTGTACTGTACTTGAAACTTAAGTTTGCAGTTTAAAAATCATTAAAAGAAGAATTCCAAGGAAAGGCGAAGCAGTTCAAAAGACATGCCAATTTCCTGGCCAGACGCAAACACACTGAATGAGAACACTGGGGCGGGGGGCCTTGAAGTGTGTATTTGTAAGGGCACAAGCACATTTGGGAAGCTCCAGTCCCACGGCCTGCGAGGAGGAGCAGCCTGTACGTGCGGACCAATTTCCTTGCACCGCCCTTTTTTCCATACCAGTTGCCTAGTTAAATTCAGCCTCCACCGATCTCTGAAGTCTGTTTTCCATTCCTGCTGTTAAACTGGGGACCCTTCCTCTCCCATTTTAAAAAAGTACCACTTTAACAAGAAAACTAAGAATCTCCTTGAAAGTGCTCATTTTGCGGCATGTCCCAAGTCATCTCTGGGACACCTGCTCCGTTCAGTGTCTGTCATGAAGGGAGGACTCCCGGGAGCCTCAACTGGTCCCGGGCCACACTCTTGGTGTGTTATGGTCCCCTTTGCTTTGACTGTTAAGACACAGTCCCAGGTTTTCGAAGCTGCGGCCTGGGGCAGGGGCTCTCGGGGGCCTCGTCCCCTCCCTCACAATCCATAGGAAAGCTGTTGCCCTACCTACTTTGCTCAGCACGAAAATTGCCACATTTTTTTCCTTCCTGTCTGGGTTCAAACACTGCTCTGGCCTCTCCTAGGTGGTCTCTATGCACCCAAACAACCCCCAAAAGACACTTCGGGAGCCCTAAGAAGGCCACCTTCCACAGGACCATACAAGGGCTTCAAACATTGATTGCTTGGGATGCAGCTCTGAACACACTGAACGCCAATGAACTGTACTCTTCACACAGGTGACTTGTGTGTCACATGACTTGTAGCTCAATAAAGTTTGAAGAAACTCTAGTGCCTACTAGTCTAGCCTCACCCCCTGTCGCCTGACTCTCCTCGGGCTGGGGTTCAGCCTGGCTGGACTGCTAGTTTTTGAAACATCTTCTTCCCATTCCTCTGAGCATCTGCAGATACTGTTCTCTTTCTCTTCCCTACTATGGCCACCAGGCAAATTTCTACTCGTTCTTCGAATTTCAATCCAAGGCCTTCATCCTCTGCGAAGCCTCCCCTGATACCCCAAGCAGAGGGAGTTCTCTGTCTTCAGGCTCCACCAACCCGCCCTGTGTCTCTCAGTGTCAGACGCTGCACCCTGTGCTGAGCACTGTGGCTGACAGTTCTCCGACCTGCTCACGGTTCTGTGGGTTTGTCCCCAAGCATGGGGACCAGAGCCAGGTAAGGATTTTGCTGGAAGGTTGCTAGGTGAGTAAGAGGAGAAATGATCACGCTATGGCCCAAGAAAGCAGGCTGAGGTCAGAACCCCTGGGCTGGCAAGGACAACATAAGGACTCCAGGGTCCTCAAGGGACCCAGCAGCATGCCACAAAGATGATGACCATGAATGCAGACCTCACCTGCCTTATTATACTGTACGAACACAGCTACCACTTGAGACTCCCACTGTGACGGACACCGTTCCAAGAACTATACCCACTGTCTCCCTGGCGTAAGGGACTCGGTTCCCCATGGAAAATGCCAGTGTCCACGTGTACTCTTTTGCAGGATTGATCTGCCTTAGACGACATCTGCAGTGGAAGCACGGAACACTCACTCCTGACCTTGGCCAAGGGTTGGAGTTAAACTCAGGAGGGGAATGGGCCTTAGTAGAACCCCACGTCAGACATGATGGGACACAGAAGCAGGGGACAGGGTCCAGCCTCACAGTGGGACCCTCCCAGTTGGGAAAGGGGACAAAGAACAGGTGTCCTAGCAAACTAATAGATGTTGTCTAAGGCAGATCAATCCACGTATATCTTGCAACCTCCCAACAACCTTCAAAATATGTCCCCATGGGAGGCAACTAACGGCCTTGAAGACATCAACACCAATCCACCACCCCACCACCCCGCCGGGACCTGGGAAGATGTGGGGCTCTGCAGACGTGACTGAACTAAGGATCTCAGGATGGAAGGCGACCTGGATTATCCAGTATGGGCCCAAGGTCATCTCAAAGGGCCTTATGAAAGGACACTCAGAGAAGGAGATGTAATGACAGCAGCAGAGGTCAGAGAGAGACGCAAGACGCTATCCTGCTGGCTTTGAAGATGAAAGGCCACGAGCCCCAAAAGGCAGGTGCCTCTAGAAGCTGGAAGAAGAAGGGAATGGGTTCTTCTTTAGCCTCTCCAGAAAAAACACAGCCCCGTGGACACCTGATTTCAGGATTTCTGTCCTCTAGAATTTAAAATAACAAATTTGCGTTGTTTTGGCAACTGAGTTTGTGATTTTTCACAGCAGCGATGGTAAGGCAACACAATTCTCGTTGCACAGATGGGGTGACCGAGGCTCACTGTAAGGCCCCCAGGTAGATGGGAGCGCGCTGGCCAACTCCCAAGCCCACGGTCCCATCCCACCTCCTCCGGGAGCATCTCTGGATCTCGGTGCCAGTTCAGGCCTCTGAGGGGGTGTTGACAGAGCCGCCCCGGACCAAGCCCAGACCTGCTCGGAGGCATGTGGCCACTCGGAAGCAGCTGTCTTCCAGGGGAGACATTCTGTCCTTGTAACAGCCCCTGTGCCCATCTGCAGTGGCTGTTGCCACCACCAGGCTATGCTGCTGCCTCGTGGCCTGCCAGACTGTAGAGATGGGCTGCAGTGTGGGGTGCTGACCACCAGGTGGCATTGCTCCTGGCTGGAATTTCTACCTCAGACTAAACCCTCAACCCCTCCAGGGCCACGTGGTGCAGTTTAAATAACTAACTAACTAACTAACTAAATAAATAAATAAATAAATAAACAAACTCAAACCCAAACCCGCCGCTTTCTGCAGAACTTGGGCTCCATTATCAGAGGCTGGACTCCAGCCTCCGAGAGCTCTTGTAAGTCCTGCTCCCGGTCGAGGTGGGTGATGTCAGCCCTGGGAACAGCGTGTACTGGAAATAAATTTCCTTTTAGAGGGACGTGTCTGAGGCAGAGCAGTCAGGAAAAAGTGGGTCAGCATTTGGCTTTTTTTTTTTTTTTAAAACAAGTACACTCATTTCCAGACTTTTATTTGGGCACAAGGCCAAGTACACTTGGCCTTTTCAAGGCTCCACCGTCCTGCCCATGTTTCAGCTTGAGACCGTGGAAAATGACCTTGCACACTGATTCAGGAGAGCGGGCTGGGAGCCCAGCACTTAAAAGGTGACTAGAGGCTGCAGTGGGCCGAACCCTCGTTCCCAACAGAAAGCAAGTCAGTCTGAGGGCTGCGTCCATTCCCTTCTGCTGCCATGACGAAGCACCACGCGCTTGGAGGCACTAAACCACACACATTTATTATCCTACAGTTCTACAGCGTGGAAGCCCAGCGCGTTCTGGTGGGCGATCCATTTTCCTGGCTTATTCGAGTCGTTGGCAGAATTCGGTTCCCTGCAGTTCTAAGACTGAGGCCCCCTTCCTTGTCGGCTGTCAGCTGGGGCCCCCTCCAGCTTCCAGAGGCCGCCTTCTTCCGCCTTCAAAGCCACTAATGCCGGGCGAAGTCCCCCTCACATTGTCTCTCCTGCCTCTTTTTCTGTTGTTGAAGCTGATTCTGTGCCCTTCTTCCTCTTCCTGTTTTAAGGGGTTCTGTGCTTGCCCTGGGCCCACCTGGGCAATCTCCCCAGTTCTAGGTCGGTAACTTTATTACAGCTGTGAAGTCCCTTTTGCCATGTAAGGCAGCATATTCACAGGTCCTAGGATTGGGGACATCTTTGAGGACTGCTGTCCAGCTCCCCACAGGGAGGAAGCAGACCCCAGTTCTGCGGAGCAGAGCAGACTCAGTGACAAGACTACAGCCATCCTTTAGGGAGCCCGTCGTGGCCTGCACATACTGACTCGTGACCCTCACACCATCCTGTGCAGACACGTCCCCTCCTCCTACGTTCCAGGAGACCAGGCTAAGAGAAGGGACGACGTGCCCACGGTCACAGAGCTGGTGAGGGACAGAACCGGTCTGTCGGATTTCAAAGACCAGAGGGGCGCTGTGAGGCTACAGTCAGTAAACAGTGATGTCAAGCCACGTCTGACTCACCCCGGAGCCCGCAGCGGGGCTGGTGTGCAGAATTAGTCAGCATCTCGTCACTGCCGTCTGGTGGCTGCTCCCAGTCAGGCTCCCGACGTGTCACTTCCACTCTCTTTCTGCCCCTTTTCCTAGACACTGCTGGCCCCTGGCCTGAGCGCCACACTCCTGCAAGCCCGCTGGCCTGCCCTGCATGCATCTGGTGCGCGCACCCCGGCTGGGTGTGGCCAGGCCTCTTCCACCAGCCTGGTATCAGTTCCCTGAGGGCAGGGGGACCTCACCCGCCCCACCGTCCCAGCGCAGGCCTCAAGTGGGACAGTCCCCCTGAAACCACTTTAGGAAGTGACGGCGACGGCTTTTCCTCCGCCCAGCGCCCCGGTTGTGTGCACCTGGTCCTGCTGATGTCCAGGCGGCAGTGGGGACCCCAGCGCCATCGTGAGCCAGAGCCAGGATGCTCTGGGTGTGGGGGCGGGGATGCTGGAGCGGAGCACCAGCTCCCAGTGCCAGGCTCTGCCACAGAGCCCAGGGCGTTCACCCTCGTTGCACCTCGGTTTCCTGATCTTCGCGACCAAACTAACGACACCCACCTCCTAGAGTAGTTGGGCGGGTTCAATCAAAGCAGGGCGTGGTCCACTGTGACGACAACATAAAGGCTGGCTGTTACTGTTGCTATTTTTGAAGAGTTAGGTGTCAGAACTGTGTCTGAATCCCAGCTTGTCCACCTAGCAGCTGTGTGGCTTCCTGCACGTGGCTTCGCCTGGCTGAGCCTCCCTCCTCATCTGCAAAGTATAAATATTAAATGCTTTAGGGCCTGAAAAGAGGCCAATGTGACTTGCACGTAGTAGGTGCTCTTGACAGAGGCTGGTTTTATCTCACTGCATGTACATTGACTAAGCCCCTCTGACCTCTTTGATCAACTTAGCAATTCCTGGCGCCCTACTAAGCGCCGGGGCTAGAGCTGCACTGTGCTGTGCAGAACGAGGAGGCCTAATGAAGCAGGTCCTGGCCTTGCCCCAGGAAGGGGGGTGAGGGACACTTGGTTAACTATGATGCCTTGGGACGGTGCTGCAGGGGAGTCTCAGCAGAGGCTCTTGGAGGGGCCAGAAGGGAAAGCCGAGGTGGCAGTGGTGGCCCCAGGAGGATGAAGAAGGGTGTGGCTGAGGGAGGAGCATTAGAGAAGAGGCTGCAGAAGCAAAGACAGCGTGCCCCTTTCTCCTCCCAGCCCGTGGGGGGCAGCCTTGCTCCTCTGGGGAGAGAGATCCCTCCCTAGACAGTGCACACTGCTCAAGGCTTTGTGGAGGGATGACCTTGGCTGCAAGGAACAGAAAAATCCATCGACTGGCTCTGACAATCAGGACATTATGTCACATGACAAGAGATCGGGCAAGTCAGTTATTTTAGGGGCTCATCGGTGTCATGAAGAGCCCAGGGGCTGCCCATCCTTGTGCCTGGCTGCTCTCTGTGTGTCCAGTGTCCCTCATGGCCACAGGATGCTTGCAGCAGCTCCAGGCATCACATACTTATGTATCAAACCCAGAAGCAGGAAAAGGACCCTGCCCTGTCTCATGCCTTTTTAAAACTGAGATATAATTCACATAAATAAATTTACCACTGTAAAGTGTACAGCTCAGTAGTTTTTAACATCGAACCAGCTCTAAGTGTGCAGTCCGGTGACAGTAAGTACACTCACACTGTTGTGCAGCCATGGCCACTGTCCCTCTCCAGAACTCTTTTCATCTGGCAAAACTGAAACTCCGGTCATTAAACAGCAACTCCGCACTCCTTCCTTAGCGCCTGGCCAACGCCATTCTGTCATTATGATCTTGACTACTCCAAGTCCCCCTTCCACTTTTAAAGACCCTTGTGATCACACTGGGCACACCCAATACCTTAGGAGACTGTCCCTGTCTTGGTCAGTTAATTGGCAACCCTAATTTAATCTGCAACCTTACTTCCCCTTTACCACGTGACCTAACATGGTCACCGGTTCCTGCGATTAGGCCAGGGTATCTTTGGGAGCCATACTTCAGTCTACCACACAGCGTGAGGGAGAAGAGGCACATAGTAGGGACCTCCAGGTGTGTAGATAATCACCCACACTCCTCGAGCAGGGGGTGCTGCAGTCCTCCAAAGCCTGGGTCCAGGTGAATTTACACTCTTACTTTTCACTCTAGAAATCAATCCACTTTTGTTGAGACGTTCACTATAGATTCAGGAGAGAACGCTCAAAAAAAGTGTATTTCTGTGGAAAACGCATAGCTGAGCCGGAGCACGCTGTTCTCCTATCTTGATGACGAGGGCATTTCTCGATTGTACGAGGAGAGGTTTCTGAAAGCGGCCTAGCTGGATCCATTTCACGCCCTCAGCGCTGAACGTCTCTGGCGTGGTAGCCATGGCATTTCTCACCGGGCTGTTCATTAAAAAAAATTCTTCATCAACTTTAAAGCCTTATTTTTCTGATCTCTACATGGATCCCTTGAAGTAAATTAACTCTGGACGAGCCTTAAATTCCTTTCCCTGGGGTACTGTGAGTCTCAGTCAAGCGAATCACTCTCATTCTCCAAACATTTGCTGAGCACCTATGTGCCAGGCCTGGTGCCACGCACGCGAGTAAGGAACGGTCCCTGACTTCCAGAACTCCAGGGTGGCCCTGCATTTGTTAAATGCTTCAGGAAAGAAATGGGGATAAAATTCTATCATAAGCTGCTGGATTTCAGGACATTTTCCCTCTCTCTTTCCTGATGTGATTCAGACCATACCCATCTCCCTTCAGACTGAACATACCCAGCGTGCACTCCTGGGAGAAATTACAAGTGCTTTCTCTCAAATGTGACATGGCATAGGACAGCCAGAGGAACCTGCTGAGACATAATGGATAGGCATTTGGTACACTGACTACCAAGGGTTGACATTTTAGCCATAATTTTTATCGTAAAATGTACTGCAAGAAATATGATGAGGAAAAGAAGAACAATATTCTCTAACTGCACTCCTGTTAACGGCAGTACCACCGCCGGCAATTAAAGGTATCTCCTTGTACTAGTCTAAGGAACAGGGAGCAACCGCCAAAAAGAGCAAGAGAAATGTTTCACTATTAAGTGAAGGTGCAGGGTGCCAAAGTGGACAACGAGCAAGAGTGCAACACACAAAATACACTCGCACATGGCGGATACTCGAAAGGGAAATGACAATCCCAAACCAAGGGCCTGGGATAGTGGAGGTACATGGTTCCCAGCCTGTAAAATGGCACAGGTTGGCACTCGAATGGTCCCTTTCTCTTTCCTAGATGAGAAAGGATCTGATCGAGGTGGTTGGTCCCTAATCGGGTAACAGTATCATTTGTCACCCAACCCAGGACACTCTTGAAAGCAAAAGGGGAATTTGTTGGTAGTTACTCTGGGTCACCAGGACCTTTTGTGGAAACCAGACCGTGCGCGCTCAGCTGCCTCATCACGGCAAAATTCCTGAGTGTTTGGATGGACAGACACTGTGTGCTCTGCACTCACACTGGCTGGCGGGCTGGGTCCTCACACTGGCTGCTAAGTGTTTTTCCTTTATGGCCAGGGGTTGGGGGGCCCGGGGTGCCAAAGCACCTTGCCTCATGCCACACAGATCAGCACACCCCCGAATGAGCAACAGCGACAAGTGCTCCAGGAGGTCACTGGCAGGGTCACGAGGGCAGGGCTGGACAAGGGTCTGGAGGAGATTGGGTCCGTGAGGCATCAGATGGGAAGCAGGTCCCGGAGTCTGAGTGAGGTGTCTGCAAACGCCTCCCACGTGGCGGAGGTCAGTTCCCAAGCTGGGCAGCTGATCAGTGGAGGGAAAGCACCACACCATCCTCACTGCAGGAGAACCTGGGCGCAGAGACGCAGCAACCCTCAGGGCCCAGCGCCCCACCCTCCCTGCCACCCACCCACTGTGCTGGCTCTGGGTTCCCAGCCTGCCATCAATCCAGACCCGGAAAAGTGCCGGGTTCTGAATAGAAACACAAAAAGGGCTTCACTGTGACAGCCTCAACTGCGGGGAAAGACAATAGGGCTGTGAGTGACACAGGAGACTTTTAGCAGGCACTGCCCAAAGAGGCTCTGGCCATGTGGGCAACACGTGAGTGCCTAGGGACATAAGCTCCCCAATTATCTCTGAGCCTAATCACTGATGAGCAGAATTGTTTTGTGGTTTGTGAATCAAAAGCTAAATTCTGTCAGCCTCAGGGCGTGGATTCATGGGGATCATGGTACAACCCCTTTGTCAAAGCCAGATCTTGAACCCCTTCCCATCTCCTCCCCACCCTCCTACACCAGGAATTTGGGCCCCAGCCACTTCCTCTTTGCCCTTCTCTCTCCAATATCCTTGCCACTAACCCAGATGGCGATGGGTAGCGTGATCCCTGGTTTGATGGCCTGCCTGGGGTGCCTCCTTCATGGACTGCCCAGCGGGTGCGGAGGGGTCCACGCCAGGAGGGGGCACTAGCACCCTCGTGTGAGCAGGACTGTGGGCGTGTGCACCAGGCCTTTCCTCTTCCTTTTACACATCTGCTTTTTCTTTTTTTTTTCCTATACTCAAAACCTGTTGCTTTGGTAACAAACAAATATATTTGTGACGAGGAGAAGGCCATGTGCCAGGCTGGCGTCCATCTCATCGGTGAAACTCCCTCCACCCCCCTAAGCTGTCTTGGTCTCTTCCTCTGCCAGGGCCTGAACGCCTTCTTCAGGACACGGACCACGGCTGGTAACTCTGCACACAGCTGTCACTACATGACTGCATCTCTCACCCCACAGGCTCTGTGACAGGAGACACAGTGCTTTCTCTTTTTTAAATCAGCTTCATCGTAACATGATTTCATGCAATAAAAGGCACCGTTTTAAGTGTAGTGTCATGAGTTTTGATAAACATCTACCCTCTTGTAACCAACTGTCACAATCAAGACAGAGAGCACTTCCACCAGGCCCTGGCGCAGCCCCATCCCCCAGGCAGGCGACCAAGGACCTGCCTTCCGACGCCTCGGACAAGCGCTGTCTCATGTAGGATCTCACACAAACAGGCAGCATGCGCTCTCGTGTCTGGCTTCTCTGGCTCGGCATGACGCTCGAGTTCCGGCCACGTCGCTGCACCTATCAGCAGTTTCTTTTCCACTGCGAGGTCCACTGTAGGGACGGGCCAGTGTGTTACATGGCCCTCCAGTTCGTGGGCATTTGGGCTGTTTCCATTTGAGCCATCGTGAATAAAGCTGATGTAAACATTCGGAGACAATCTTCTGTGCACACAGGCATTTGTCTCGGTGGGTAAACATCAGGAGCGGGACTGCTGGGCCACATGTAAACACATACTGAACTTTTTAACAACCGCCTACCTACTTTCTGAAGTTGCCTGCAGCATGTGACCTCGCCAGCAGCAGCGTGAGCACTGCAGAGGCTGCACAAACACCTGAGGCGTGTCCCCCGTGACCCTGCCTCTTGTCAAGGGCACGTCCCCAGCTACAGGCCCAGTGACGCCCACCTGGTGCCCAATCCATCACTGCGGAACGCGGGGTGAATACTCTCGGCTTTTGTTATCTTGTTATCATTTCCAAATCAATGTTTATTTCCCTTTCACTTCTCCAGATGGTTTTTAAAATCTTTTTTTTTTTTTTAATAATTATATAAATCATACAGGGTCAGGGCAAAGAAATGAATGAAAAGTAATTTTAAAATGACCCTTTAATCTCTCCACCCAGAGATCCATGTCCCGGCCTCGGCACTGGGAAAACGAAGATGAATAAAAGGCGCTCCTGTGTTCACGGGCTCTGCAGGCTACGGGGCTCCAGCCGCGCTCCTGTCATCTTCCTATTGCAATCTCTCCAGTGGCTTCTCACTATCCCATCCTGGACCACAAGGCTCTGTAGTGTCTGGCTCCTGCCAACTTCTCCCCTTGGCCTAGATTGTTCTCACTCCCTTCCCTCGACAAGCTAGTCACCCCCTCCAGGTGAATATCTACAGCAGCACTGCAAGCCACCTACCTATTGACAGCCATCACAATGGTGGGCTCTGGTTGCCCCTCATTATCTGTATTCAGGCTATTATCTGTAATGACAGCCTGGCATAATTGTATTTAACAATTTGTATAATTATACTCTACCAAGCTAAATCATCATTATTATCATTATTAAATATTTATTAAGCACGTCTCGCAATGCAAAGCTAATAAGATGTAGCCTCAGCTTTCAAAAATCTTCCTAATTCCACCCCAAATTCATCTCAAGTTAGGGTATTCCTCCTTGGGGAAGGAACAGGGCACTTCATGTGCACGAGCTCACCTAAGCTTCTCAGTGGTGCTGGGACGCAGATGCTACTTACTCCCTGCTTTTACAGATGTCGAGACTGAGAATCAGACTGGGGGACCAGGCTCATAGCCAGGTCAGGTTCAAACGTAGGTCCTTTACCACCCTTCTCACGCAATGTAATGGCCTGGCTCACTGCCATGGGCCACCTGTGTGTGTGTAATAGCCTGGCTCACTGTGACGGGCTGCCTGTGTGTGTGCATGTTTAATTGACACTTTAAGTGCCACACTGTGCTAGCCCGGTGGGAGAAACTAATGAGTAAAGAGATCACCCTAAAACAATGTCCTAAGTCAGGGGTCATAAACTTAAATGTTCGCAGGAGCCACGTGGGTAGGGGAAATGGGTAAAGCAGACAGGTGAGCGATAGAGAGTGGTAGGGCCTGTGGCAAACCTGAGAGCACATGACATCTAGAGACCCAGTTCTGCCAGGAGGCCACGTGGGATCGGCGATGTCTCACTGTCCCACTCTTTGAGTTAGATTTATAAGTGATATCTCCAAAAATTTAAATGTTGGCAACTATGGCAGATAATGGTTAAATAACCTACAACCATTCCGTGCCTCAAACCTCAACTCCCACCCCAAATCAATTTCTGCCAGTAGGGATGACACCCTTTGATCTCAGGAAGACAGCCCCAGGGAATAAACCTTAACTGGTATGAAGCAGCCCCAGTAGTCTTATGCCCTCTGGCCAGTGACTGGTCTCAGGCCAAGCTGGTGAGTGAACCAATTCCAACAAGTGAGAGTAAGGGGAATACTGCCAAGGGGATCGCCTCTTCTCAGTGAGGAGACCTTGAGGTCTGAGGAGGAAACAGCCTTTGCCTCCTGCCCTTCCCGTGGTTCCTGTCTAAGAGAGTCAGCAAGGAGGGGACCACAGCAGCCCTTTCGGAACCATGAGGCAACAAGCATGATGGAAGAACCAAAATCCAACATGCCAAGAATGACAGAGCAGAAAGAAGAGCCAGGGTCCTTGACATGCTTGCTTCATGAGCTTTGGATGTGGTCATGGCTACTTGGTACAAAAGTCGATCAAGCAAGCACCGGGTGGCACCAGAAGGGAGCTGGAAAGAGACTAACTGGCTCCACAAATAGGGCGTCCTCCCGCCTGCTGATTAAAGGCCTCCTGTGTAGAAGGTGCCCTTGGTGAGCATTCATACTCACATGCCCTTACATCTCTTCCCATTCTGGAAAGTTCATCCATAAACCCCTTCCCTTTTGGTCTTTTAAGTCTCCAACCTTGTTCTTTTCAAGTTCGTGGGCCATCAGCCATCCTGTTAGCTACCGCCACTGACCTGGGGCAGATGCCACGCCTCTGGCTCTCTCCCCTCCACCTCTCTTTCAGGCAGCGACTGCAGCTCCGATGCCTTCTGCCTGGTGTCAGCACACCTGCACAGCCATCTACTAATTGGGTCTGCCTTTTTCTTCTTCACTCTTCTGCCCAGAGAAACCCATGAGGCCATAACTGTAGGGAGTGGGCAAGGAAGGGAGGAAGCGGGCAAAGGTGCTATGGGTGTCTGAGCGACCTGCTCACATTACTTACTTGTGCTCCTGCTCAAGGCTGATGTCATTGTATTCAACTTCCTCTTATCAGTGTCATACCCAACCAAGGTCACACTCATCTGGGTCTCATGGTCTGGCATTTGGTTTCTACCCGTGTCCAGTGGAAAATCTAAAGCTGTTGTTCAAATGGACAATTGTTACTTGCAGAAGATACACCTTCACCCCAAACTCCTTGGAGTCTGAGCTATGACTCCATTGTGGGGATTTGCCAGGACTCCTTTCTAGAGTGCTATTTATCCCAGGCACCTCGCCCTGGTTCTTCGGGCTTACTGGGTGAATGGGTCAGAGCAGCACACTCAGGTGCAGTTCATGTAGTCTCTAAAAGCCAAGGGGGGCCACCAGTGTGCGACCCTCCAAATCTCTCTCCACCAGCTTAGCTCAGCATGCCACACCCAGTTGTTGGAGCCACACGCGGAACCCAGAATCTGTGATAAGTCAGCTATGTTTATCAATTCAGCCCAATCCAATGATATGCTGACCTTAGAATCCACTCCCCAAGTTCTAATGATAAAAGTGCATAAATATCCATCCCACAGTTCTCTCAGTGTTTAAATGTCTCCTAAATTGAGCTTTGCAGTTGTTTCCTCGAGACATGCTGGGATCTGACTCCAATTATGGAATGGAGCTAATGAGGAGCGAGTCTTAGAAGACTCAACATCTTCTTGCCAGGTAAGCACCCAAGTGAGCTCATTAACAGGACTTCAAGCAGGCAAAGACTAATCTCAGAAAGGCAGGGGGCTATTTCCACGGACAGAGGCTCAGACGGATGGGGGCACAGGGTAAAGTTCTCGATTTGCCTGTATCCTCCCGATCACCTCAATTCTCAGGACCCCACTCTTCATAATCAATAGCTTAACTTCACAGAAAAGACCTGGTGAAGCTGATTTCAACTTATCTTGTAATCAGATATCCAGCAGGATCACAGGTAGGTCTGACCTTTAGCCCTGTCTGCCCCAGGGTTACCAATTACCATTTAGGGCCTGCACAGATGCCTTCCTCCTCTGTCCTTTCCTAATCTTAACCCACCCTGCTCTAAACATGCCAAAAAAAAAAAAAAAAAAAAAAAAGACAAACCTTATAAAAATCAATAATCAGCTAAAGCAGCGAATATCTAAAAACTTTAAAACATGTCAACAATACAGCTTGCTTCTTGTGTGGACCAACAGAGCCCGCTATGCTGTTGGTGTTCACTGAAAAGTTTCTTGTTCTTGCAAACATCGAGGGCTTCCTCGATTATGGAGAAATCCTGAGGCTGAAGCAGCACCTTCTGCCTCCGCTCTGCACAGGCCATGGCACCACTTAATCACCACTTGGCAGCGGGTGAGCTTCTAAGTTGTATCCGCTCTCTTTTGGCTCCCCACTGCTCTGAGCGAGAGCCAAACTTCTTAGCTGCGTGCCCGAGCGGGTCCCACCTACCTTGCTCACCACATCTCCTGCGCTGCCTCATTAAGCTCCAGCCACAACTGGCCTTTTGGTTCCTCCAACCTGCCAAGGCATCTTCCGCCAAAGATTGTCCCGCTCAGAATACTCCCTTTGCCCAGCCTGAGTGGCTTCTTTCCTATCTTCAGATCGGAGCTTAAATGTCACTTCTCAGAGGTTACACTATCATTCTCATCGGTTTTTTCACAGCACTTACAATAGATGTTCTTATTTATGTCATCCTTGTACTTGAAAGTAAGCTCTGCGAGAGCTTACCTGTCTTCCTCACTTGGCTGAACCTTTGTCCCTAGCAGGGCCTGACACTATTTGGTGCTATTGTTTGGGCCAAGACCTGAGGTCACAATGGTGAAAATGGCACCATCCTTGCATTCTGGGCCTTCATTTTCTAGTGCCGAAGCACAGAGCAGGTGCTGATTCCTAAGTCATTATGACTGAAGGTAGATGTGAAAAGACATTTCTGATACCACAAACACCAGTAACCACAGCATCTGCCGTATCTGGCCTTAGGTCCCTCCTCCGGAAGACAGAAGGGCAGTCATTTTCAGAACCTGCTAAACCTTAGAAACATGCTCTACAAGTACACATTGTTTTGTAATCATTACCTAAGTGATGGACAGAATTGACATTTGAGAAGTTAAATAAGATATACTTTGAATTTTTCAAACTCTTTTCATATGGACTTTTAATCAGTTGATTTGGGGTGACAAGTCCTTGCAGCAGGCAGAGACTTCATGCACTAATTTACGCTTCTGCAGAGTGCTTTACAGCCTACTGACCTGAGGGATTTGGTGCTGGATGGAGTATCACTGAGAGGACAGGGAACTTTGATCTTTAGATGCCAGTCACTTTCACACCTATTAACAACCTGAAACAGGCATGACTGGCTCCATCTTGCAAATGAGGAAACAGTGGTTCAGAGAGAACACTTGCTTTTGCCTGGAGTCACACTGCTAGTAGTAGAGTCATCATATTTGACCTCTTGGCAGCATTCAAAACAGGCATGACTGGCTCCATCTTGCAAATGAGGAAACAGTGGTTCAGAGAGAACACCTGCTTTGCCTGGAGTCACACTGCTAGTAGTAGAGTCATCATATTTGACCTCTTGGCAGCATTCAATCCAGTTGGTCAGTTCCTCCTTCCAGAAAAGCTTTCTTCGATTGGCTTTATGGATACCCAATCTCCTCTTACTCAATGGCCACTTCTTCCCAGTCTCCTTTGCTGGATTTTCCTTTTTTACTTTGTCTTGAAGTGTTGCAGTACCGCAGGATGTGATCCTTACATCTTTTTACTCTACCTACCCTCTCCTGCTAGATGCATTAACCCAGGCTCAGGCTTTTAACTAGCACCTAGACAAGAGCAGCTTCTAAATTCACTGCTCCAGGCTGGAATATCCACTTGTTCACTCAACCTGCCACTAGTGTTTGATATGCAACTGAAACTTAACTTGCTCCAAACCAAACCCTGCCAGATTTGCTCCTCCAGCAGCAGCATTCTCAGTGGATGGCACCACCCTTCATTCACTAACACTTCACATCACATTAGCAAGTCCTGTTGGCTCTGTCTTCAAATTACATCCCAAGTCCTACCGCTTTCCACCACCTCCACTCCTCTAGCCGGCCATCATCTCTCAGCCCCAGTAACAAGCTTCCTGAGGTCTGTCTGTTTGCGTTTTTGCCCTCTCTTGGCTATTCACACAGGGCAACTTAAGTAGGTCACACTTACTCCTCCTAGGGCCTCTTGATTCATTCAGAAAGAATTCCACAGTGGACAAGGCCCCACCTGGCTTGGCCCCCCACTACTTCCTACCCTTTTATCTTAGCTCATTTCACTTTAGTCACACTAGCATCCCACTTATCACTTGCAATCACCCACCTGGTCTCTTTGCTTCCACCTGTAGACCTCTCTACCTTACCACCTCTTCTCTCCCCCCCGCCCCCGCCCCAATCTAGTCACAATCAGCAGCCGGAGGGCTTTTAAAACTCAAGACATCCCATCATCCCTCTGATCTTTCAAACTCTTCTCATTTCTCTTGGAATAAAAACGCGCATATCCTCCGTCGGTCATTTTGAGCTTTCCTAAAAGGACTGCCTCAGGGCCTTTGCATTTGTCGTTCCTTCTGCCAGGGAAGCACTTTCTCAGACGTCGGGGCTTCCTCCCCACGACCCCGGTTAAAACAGTAACCCAGTCTGTCCCTAACTTCTTACACTACTTTATTTTCGTTCACGATACTTATCAGTATTGTCTGCTCGTTTGTTTTGTCTCCCCTCTAGAATGCCGGCTTCAGGAAAGCGTTCTTTTTGTTCACTGCTGTATTCTCACTCTTAGCAGAGTGAAGGCATCGAATACACACACTGACCGCAAGAACCGAGTGTGAGACCTTCCCTCACCTCCCGGAAGACCGCTACCACTGTTTAACTCCCCTCGGCAGCGCCCAGCTCCCTCGGGTTCCTGCCACTATCCCGCCCGGCGATATGCGCGCCACCCTTCCAGCAGGGTGCCCCAGCGTTTCCGCGGCTCCCCGAGCGGCGGACCCCTTCCGCTGTTCTGACGCGCCGTGGAATCCTTCCGCGCAGGCTCGGGGCGCGGGGCATCACGGGGCTTGTAGTCCGCCCCCCGGAAGGGCGGCTGCCGGCTTCCGCAGACGCGCCTCCCCGGAACTACAACTCCCAGGGGCAGCGGCGAGTCGCTGCCGCACCTACCGTGCCGGCCGGCCACCTCGCGGCGGGTCCGGCGGCGGGGGAGGGGCGCAAAGATGGCGGACATGGTTGTGGGCAGAGACAAGTGCGGGGAACAGCGCCTCGTGTCGCTGCCCCTGTCCCGCATCCGGGTCATCATGAAGAGCTCCCCCGAGGTGTCCAGCATCAACCAGGAAGCGTTGGTGCTTACGGCTAAGGCCACGGTGAGGCGGAAGCCGCGCGGGGAGGAACGAGAAGAGGATAGCGGGGTTGGGGGTCGCCCGGAGCCGTCGCGCTGCCCAGTTCCCGTCGGCGCCCCTTCGCGGGTTCACGCGCGCGCGACCCTCCGTGAGCCGCCTCACTTCCACGCCGCGCGCGTCTCAGCCCCCGCGCGCCCTCCCTCGCTTCGCTCCGCCCTCCCCGCGCCGCTCCCGTCCTGCCTCGCGCGCCTTTCGCCCCGCCCACCCCGCTCCCGTCCTGCCTCGCGCGCCCTCAGCCCCACCCACTTCGCGCGCGCACTCGTCCTCGCGTTGGGGTTATCTGGGCCGTGGGTCGGAATGTTGCGTACCTCGTTTGCATCTCCTCTGTCCGCGTGACCTTACTTTGGGCCTCAAAGCCTGCCCGTTTTCTCGCTTCCGGCCCGTTTCCTTGGTTTCGGTGCCTCAGCTCCTCAAACGATCCAGTGACAGGGTCCGGGCGCCGTACACACGAAGGTCGAGGGCTTCTTCTGGAGCTACGACCTGTGGTGTCTGTCGTTCGTTCACCCCACGTCTCCCCATCTACGGGAGACATCCCCGGCCACAGTCGAAGTAATTCCAGGGACCTTAGTTTTACAGCATGTTGTATTAGCCCCCTCCTGGGTGCGAAATAATTTTGTCTCTTGATTTGGTTTAGATAGGTCAAGACCTTTCCTTTTCTTACGATGGGCTATGTTTAAGCTGCACAGTCTTAATTGCTTTAACTTTCCTTAGATTGTATTTTCCAGCTCTTAGTTCAGTACAGAGTGGCCCTTCAATACATTGGACTAGAGCTAAGGAAATGGGAAGTCTCGGATTTCTTGCCTGCTTTAGGCCAGCGCCATGCTTTCTTAAAAGTCCAGGGAAATAATTGCCAGTTCAGCATGCGATGTTGGGATATTTGTGTTTTCCTATACAGTTTCATTCTGTAAGCTTTAAGGGACTAAGATTTATGCAGGCACTTCTTTCATTCCTTACTAACCAAAGTAGATGGAGTTAAAGTAAAAATGTTGAGAGAGGCTCAGTCCAGGTTGTTGCTGTAGGGAGGGTGTTTGGGCAAAATGGGAAATGTGGTCAATTTTCAGCTTCCGGTTGTTTACTTACAGTTGAAGGCGAACCACCTTAGACATGAAATATTCCTGAGCCAAGCAGAATTTTTGAATGGTTTCTTGTTCCTATTTATACTGCACAGAATGGTCACTAAACATTTATAATTCATTATTTGATGACTTCCAAATATTTTTCATCAGTTAAAAATCTAAAATAAACCTTAGGAAAATGCCTGCTTCCCTGCCAACTTTGATACGGCCCCGATTTCTTTCTGATTTCATATTTCTCCTTTCCCCAGTGACTTCCTGTAATTGGAGAAACCAAGATAGTCTGTAACCATCAAAACTTAACCTAACTAAAAAAATTAAGTTCTGTAAGTTTTCAAAGCACACCTTTCATTTTACTTTTTCATTTTGTTTTAGGAACTCTTTGTTCAATATCTAGCCACCTATTCCTACAGACATGGCAGTGGAAAAGAAAAGAAAGCACTCACTTACAATGATTTATCAAACACTGCAGAGGAATCGGAAACTTTTCAGTTTCTTGCAGGTACTTAGTCTTTGAAACATTCTGGTCAAAAGATGCTTAGCAATTTACAGCTTTTTTTCCCCTGCTTTCACTGAAATAAACATTTTGCTGCTTTCTCTAGGTGCCAAAGTTTACTATGACCTGGCACAGGAAGACATTTTTAGTTTTGTCTGTTTGAGTATGTTTGTAATGTGGCTCACCTAGAATAATGAAGTCAACAACCTGTACAAGGATGTTTGGCTGGGTGGGTGAGCCTGGCAGGCCCACCCCCTCAGACGCCTTACCACTGAAAGGAAAGCTCTGGGCCAGTCTACCTGGCCCCCGAAACAGAAACTAATAGCTATTTTGTGGAACAAGTTGTGTGGACCACAGCTAAAAAGAGCTTAAGTCTATCCTTGGGGCCAGCAGGCCTGCCTCAGGTAGGTTGGGCAGGGTTCCTCTCAGTCCTTACCTGCACATAGGCGCATATGGTGGCTTGCAGTCAATGGAATGGAAACTGGTCTTCAGCATTTGGTAGTCTGAATTTTTTCTTGTTCTGGAAACTATTCTAGAGGTCAGAGCAGGAACTAGTACATTTTGAAATTTGCGTTGCGGTTTTCATGGCCCATCATAACCAATTGCTAATGTTAGCTTTATGTTTTTAAGATATATTACCAAAGAAGATATTAGCTAGTAAATATCTGAAAATGCTTAAGGAGAAGAGGGAAGACGAGGAGGAGAATGACAACAATGATGAAAGTGATGATGAAGCGGAATCCTAAACCAAAAAAGAAGTGCTTTAAAAGTCAGCCTGGTAAAGCCCCTCCTGGATCAGCACCAGTGCTCTTAAGTAAGCACAGCACTGGGAGACTTCGGTCTCTCACTTTTCAGAGACTTCAAGTGCATTGTATTCTGTCTGGGCTGAGAAAGAGCATCTGATGCACCTACACTTATAAAAGCCAAAAGCAAAGTAACCGAGACGACAGCCTCTCTTTGACAGGCTCACACTAGTGGGAGGTGACCAAGAAAAAGCTACCAGCACAGTCAGGCACTACCAGCCCGCCTGCAGCTCTAAGCTGTAGAGGCAAAGACAACTTTGCTTAACTTTTAAATTTATGGATAGATTTAAAGAACTTCTAAATATCGGTTATGTAAATTCATATATGTGTATTTTGAAACTATTTTTCTAGATCCAGTTTTAGCTAAATATGTAGTTTGTTACGTTTTGTTATATTGTTATATGTATGTTACATTTTAATTTTGTATTTCAAGAAAATTTGTTTGACTATTTGTCCAAATACTGCATTTTTTTAAACTGTAAAGACAAAACTTTATTAAATAAAAGCTGTCATATTTTTACAGTAAAATGCTTTATGGGCCCTCTGTTCTAATGCTTTATTACCTGAGACTTGTGAAATTTAAAAACAAGCATCTCTAGTACTTTTATTCCCAGGAAAAAATTTCAAGTCAGATTATAAATACGAAAAGAACTATTATTTCTGCATAAGCACATTTTTCTTCTTAAAAACATTTTAGAACGTTTTGTATATTGAAGATGTATCTCATTTTACTGTTCTCTTTACACCCACAATAATTCTTTCTACTACTCACAGAAAACCATAAGTCCTATATTTTTTTCTTATAGAGTAAATTTTTGACTCTTTTTAACCTCTTTCTTAAAACATTACTTACATCCAGTAAGATCATCCTTCATGTTCAGTGTTGATTGGTAGGTGGTCGATATCCAGATGAGTTTTGTCACCCCAAATATTCCGCATGCCACCCTGGAGCTCGTCCCTCCCCTGTTCCCAGGCAGAGTCATGTAACCACCACAGTTAAGATAGATGAGTTTTATCACCTTCCCCAAAACGTCCTCACAGGCAGACTCATTCCTACTTGAACTTGGCAATCACTGAGCCAGTCGCTGCCCCTATAGCAGGAGTCAGTGCTTTCTGAAAAGGGCCAGATAGAAAATATCTTAGGGTTTGTGGGCCATATAATAACTACTCAACCCTGCTGTTGCACAAAAGCAGCCAGAGAATACTTACAGGAAGGAGCGTGACTGTATATGAGGAAAACCATTTCTGGATACTGAAATTTGAATTTTGTTTTCATGGGTCTTGAAATGGTCTTGATTTTTTTTCTCAACCATTTAAGAACGTAAAAACCATCTTAGCTGATAGGCCATACAAAAACACAGTAGGCCGGATTCGGCCCACAGCCCAGGGTTTGCTGGCCTGTCTTCCCAGTGGCGTACAGCGTGCAGACTGAGGCTGGCTTTTTTACATTTAGCATGATGCCCTGGGATTCGTCGTGCCGCAGGTAGCAGCAGTCCACTCCTTTCTGGTGCTGAGTGGGATTCCACTGCGTCAGTACACCATTCGTATGCCAGTCCTCAGGTGGATGGATAATTCCCAACTTGGGTTGTTTCCAGTTCTGATGATTATAAAGCCCAGTAAACATTTATGCACAGAGAACAAACCCTTGGCTTGCTTTAGCAATAACGTACAACGTAGGGAGTTTCAGTTGTTGTTTTTCGGTTTTCTTAAGCCAACCGTCCTTTCCTTTCCCAACACCACATGTTCTTTTTAGTACAGAGAGAAGCCAGAAACAGCCCAGTGAGGCCAGCAGGGGTTTCAGAGCTGTACCAGGATGTGTAAACAGCCGGGGCAGGCCACCAGGCCGTGCACCCCAGATATGGTCAGTGCTGATTCCCACACAATGTGGAGCTCAGGGCTCTGCCCTTGATTGGGGCATAGTTGAAATAGTTTTTTTTTTTCTCCTTTGTCCTGTCTCGTGGCCGCTAAAGTAGAAGCGCCCAGCTCATCCTAGAGACATTAGTTTTGCTGTCCTGCTCATTCTCATGGTTGTCATTCCCAATCCCAACTCTCTGTGGTAATACCTAGCTCTACTGAGACCACCGTTCAAGGAACAGGTCCAGTGCATGTAGAATAAGGCCCTAGGTTTCTGTCATCGAAGGTATGCTCTCACCTTGGAAGCCTGGAGTCTTAACCGGTGCAGAAGGAAGTGCCCAAATAAACGTGAGTAATTGAAGACCTTTCGGAGAGGCAGCTGTAAATACGAGGAATTTTATTTTACTTTTTGCTGACATACTATGAGGCAAAACAAAATTGACACCATACAAAATAACTTTATAAAATATCATTCACATCATATTTTATCAGATTTACAGCATTCTGTGCATGTTAAGGGTTATGTAAGGAGGTGAAAAAACACTATGCCAAACTTTTAGTATTAGTTTATATACACACAGTAAGAAACAAATAACTGTTAGGTTTTCCATGAATTTATTGCAAAAATAGTGCAAACTACTTAATCTAATAAGCTGTAAAACAAACTCGAAAGGACCCAGCTAAGCTTAAACACGACAATAGATGCTCAGTGTCTCAGCCTTTAGCTTTCTTCACCAGTTTATCTTTAGTCAATCGAGACCACTCCCCATCTGTTCAGTTTAGGGCGAGTGCTGGGGAAGAGAGAAAGGTGGAGGCCGGCTCTTCCGAGGGGCCAGGCTGCCCCAGCTGCCTAATGCCAGCAATACCTTTAGGATCATGCTACTTACTCAATGGCAACTGTGTGAGGTCTGTGCCGAAAACATTAAGATGCCACAATGTTTAAGTTTGACCTTCGAAATGAGTTACCCAACCTCTTGATGACATGGAGAAAAGAATCAAGAAAGCAGCATGAACAGAAAGGATTGGGAACATTACTGTCTGCTGACAGACATGGAATTTTTTTTTTCGCGGGTGTTTGGGTTAAGTATCATTCTACTGGTGGGCAACGTTTGAGCCAGATATTGAAGTTTTTTTTTTTTTTTTTTTTAAAGGATACTGTACCCCTATACAAGGGTAATTTTAAAATTTCTTTCAACAGTCTATTGGGGTCCAAAAAGCATATATCTAAACAAAATAGAGCAAAACAAAATGCTACATATAAAAGCTAAAGAAACAAAATGCAGCATATTCAGGTTCTTTTTCTTGAGGTACCTATAGGAATTTAATCACCTGCCCCAAAGTACTCTTGTCAGGTAAAAAAACAAAATGCTTACTGGTGAGCCAATCGCAGGGCATTTATTATTATCGAGAAAGTGCAACGACGCTGATCTTTATATGCAGCATACTAAAGGGTGATTTACTCTTTACAAAATATAGTTTAAGGGTCGACCTGATGGGAGTTTAAAAATTAAAAACATTTAACTAGAATCATCCCATTTTTTTTTTTTTTTTTTTTTTGTGAGATCCTGCAGCAAAAAGCCTCCCAAATCAACTTTCAAAGTTTTGCCACTTAGGAATGTTGGTTCTCTTGTAAAATTCAGAGATCTCTTTAAAATAGTAAAACTATACACTACAGGAAAGATCCCTAATTTTCAATTTTTATTGGTATAAAATCAAATTCTTAAGACTCCAAAATATTGTGTTACCTCCAAAGAAGTTAAAAAAGATCGCCATAGTAGGAAAAGTCTAGAATTGTAAACTGCCAAATATAAAAGCATGGAAAGTCATCAATCTCCTCTTATTTTCTCATCTGCCAGAAAACTCTCCTGACTTAAGGAAACCCCAGGGCTGCTGCTGAAGGCAGGCCTCCCCCCTCCTCAGATGGCCTTGGGTGCGCCCCTTCCTCTGGCCCTGGTCATTAACACCTCTGCCAGGTCAGGAGAGACGACATCTACAACTGTCCATCTTATTATGCTTATGACATAAACTTACAGGCCAGAGGAAGAGGGGGCCCAAACAGTGAAGAAAGCAATGATAAGAGTACATGTGGGCTGGTTTTGGCCGCCCCTTCATTGGCACAGAAAATGAAGTGATAGCTGAAAATATGTGCATAGAAGAGTTTGAAATTTGTAAAATGTTATGTTTTCTCTTGGATTTTTTTCCCCCCACAAGAGGGCAGTTGGGATTCCAATGCATGTTAGTGGTTGGCTGGGGGTAATCTATCAAATTCCATGGCCAATGGGCTTTTCTTCCCATCTGCAATATAAAATATTTAATTTCATACTAATTTTTTCAATGCATTAGAATTCAACACAAAAGGCACAACATAAATAAAATATTATTAAATAAACGGAAATTATGATTTCAAGCTTCGTGTGGAGTTAGTTCTATCTGTTTGGTTACTTTTTCCAATTTAATTTGACAGACTTAGTAAATAGCACCCAACTGTTTAACTGAGGTAGATCCACATTGTAAAGAAAGCTGGGTCCCCTCCATTTTTTATGTCTAAATTTAAGATGCTTTTATGAAAACAAAAATTCATTTAATCATATGCAGAAGCGATGGCAGGTGGCACTACCTGAAGAAAGCTTAGAACATGAGCAGGTTTGCAAATAAAATTTATGGCCAAATCATACTCTCCATCAGCCATAAATAAATCTCAGACTGGAGGGAAAAAATAAAATTCAAACATCTAAAAATAACCCTGAAAAAGTCTCAAGATTTTCAGAACAGGTCTCTTTGACTGACTGCCACAGAACTGCACAATGGTCCATTTTCAAAAAGCGATTGGCAACAGCCAAGCTAGACCACAGAGAGAGACAGAGGGAGGGAGAGAGAGAGAGGGGGTCAGGGAAGAGATGTGTATCACTGAAAGTTTCCCTTTGTAACTATGGAAAAAAGACTTGTTGAATTACGATATAGCATCTTAATCTGAACAGTTTAAACTCACTCTGCCTAATATTTTTGCATACTCTGAAACTTACAAATTTAACATCTGATTAAGGCTTAATTTAAAGTGGCGTTACCACCTAGCATCATGCAAGCATGGGACATCCTGGAAACACACAGAATGGCAGTAAACTAAAGACAAGGACGTGAAGCCTCAGAATTGTATTTAGCAGGTACTATAACTTCAGGATTCATTTTACAATTCATGTAGCAAACGAAACGTTATACAGAGAGGCCAACGGATATAAATACTATCGTTTATACAGGAACTGTCGATTTACAGAACAGCACTGCACGGTTTCTGTATCGCAAGCACAGACGGGGTCGCACGCACCCGGCGGGCGCATGCGCGGACGGCGCGCGGGGTCCCCCGGGAGCGATGCCCTTGGAAGCTGCTCGGCTTCTTAGAGTAAACTTCAAATGCTCGTAATACATTTTGATTGGAAATGTCTTCTAGAACATTTTATGGTGGGGGTGGAAATTAAGAAGGGGCAAGACCTACCTACGGAACTTTTGAATTCATTTTTGGTTTCTTTTTCAATTATTTTATAAAAATAAAATAAAACTAGAAAAGTTGATAAAACTCAGGGTTCGAACCCCTCAATACATGTTAGGTAAGTAATCTGAAGTGTACCAGAGGTAAGAAAAATCTGGATTTAGATACTACATTCTTTTCTCGTATTTAATGAGTAATTAGCCACTTTGCTGCACAGAAACTTAAATTATTCTCTGAAAACTTTTTAAAAAGTAAAAACCCACTTGCCTCTACAATGACAAAACAGGAGTTCATACCTTCAACAACTACATTAAAATCCACTATCAAACCCAGGACTCAAATTTCAATTTAGTGCTAAACTTATGTATGTCCAGAATTTTAGTCAGGTGTTTTATTTGGCTTAGACGAGGAACCCAAACTGTGAATGTCCCGTCACCCCTGCAGCCAGCGCCTCTGCTGAGGGAAAGGCCATTCCGCTCACGACAGAGGGTTTGGGGTGAGGGGAGGCCCACAGGAGCCACCAAGAGGGCTTTTCTGTACATGTGTGAAATAAATAACATTGCGTTAGTTCCCTCGCTGAAAACCAATAAAACCAGGGAAGGGTGGTTTAGACCCTCGGCCAAGAAAAGTGCTCAATACCTGGCTTGAAAAAGTTAGACCTACACGTTGCGTGTCAGATATGTCAAAACCGGAGTCCTATGTGCACGTCCCGAGATGACACCCACGCGGAAGCAAGCGGGTTCCCGGATGCCACAGAACAGCAACACCAACGAAAGCAGAGTACAGACGGGGACTGAAGAGCACCTTACGCCGAGGACGACACGCGCGCGCCACAGAGACACAGTTCCGATCCTTTATTAAAGATCTAGTTCCATTACACTGAATAGCCTTGGCGAGTGACTATGGGACCGAAACCACCAGGTTTTGCTTATGGTCGGGTCTGACCAGACGTGGGCCTTGTGCCCACTTCCTGACATCCCCGCAGGTGTGGCCTCGGCCAGGGCACAGGAGGAATCAATCATGCAACTGGAACTCAGCGCCTTCTGACCCGAGACAGTGTGCTCGGGTGTCACAGTTTACAACGTCAGGAGCTGAGGGGCAAAGGGAGCGTCAAAGGCAGAAGGGCGATGAGTGATGCGTGGAATGGCAAATGGTGCAGGCTGACTTCCCCACAAACGCAGCCCCAACGTGACTCTGAAAGGACACTGAGGACCGGACTTGAAAGGCACAGAGGCTGAGACTGGGTCTTCCAGAACACGCTGGGTCTGGTACTGATGGAGACCAGGGGATGGCCTGGGCGC
Source organism: Eidolon dupreanum (assembly GCA_028627145.1). Taxonomy (NCBI): domain Eukaryota; kingdom Metazoa; phylum Chordata; class Mammalia; order Chiroptera; family Pteropodidae; genus Eidolon; species Eidolon dupreanum. The sequence goes on along the minus strand of CM053511.1, from coordinate 1,474,178 downwards.
CACCTGCTTCTTGGATTGAAGGCCCTGCCCTCTCCCGCCCCCCGGGACTTCCGCCACAACCTCCAGAGTCCCAAGGAGCCTTGGGTCCCCGACACGCGCACCTAGCTCTGCCCTGTGGCACCAAGCGGCCGAGCAGGCAGTCTGCACCGCAGCCCTTGGCCCAGTGGTGTGGGCTGCTCCTGGGGTCGACGCATGGTCTGAAGGCCCGTGAAGGCTGGGAAGGTGCTGGATGAGGCTGGTCTCAGCATCTAGTTCCTGGAGACTCCTGGGGGGAGGAGTTAAGAATTGGTGGTGCAGCTTTAACTCTGCACGACCTGAAGCCAAGGAGGATGGAAAGAAGAGATAATTCAGCCTCCTCCAACCCCTCGGAAAGGGGACAGGGTGAGGTGGGGCCTCACCCCTCCAGTCATACCACCGAGGACTTTTACAGATCTCACGCTCCAGGCCAGTGACATAGAGAAGCATTGACAAAAGCACCAGTGACTTTCCGTTTTCTCATTTCCAAATCATCTTGCATGAACGCAAACTGGGGGGAGGCCCACCTCAGGATTCGGGAGACAAGGGTACAAAAGGCTGAAGGGCAGGTCTGAGTTCAACAGCTCACATTACCACCCTGGACAGGGGGCTGCTGTGCAGTGTCCCCTGAAAGACCCTGTGTAGGGCTCTGGCTGAAAACGAGGCCAACCCAGAGGACCCCAGTGGCCGCAGAAGCAGGCCGGCAGACATGCGGGCACCCACTCTAAACGTCCATGCTTCTTGGGGTAGACAGTGTGATCGCAGAATTACAGAACATTCTGAGAAAGACCTCAAAGGACACTTAGCTCTTTCAGAATTAAAGCATGCCATGTAGCATGAAAAGCATCAAAACTCAAAACAACAGGGTTCAAGGCAATTACTTGCACGTGATGATGTACTTGGAACGTCTCCAGGCCAAAGTCGGTGTCTGGTGAGTGTCCAGCAGGAGAGCAGAGCCACCTGCACACCAGACACTGTCATCACAAAACCACCCGCTGGCCCTCCAGAATTCACGAGCAAACCGAGGGAGGCATTTTGGAGCAAATGCTGAGCTCCTGAGGATGAAGAAACATAAGGAACCTACAGAAAAGACACGCAGGCGGCAGAGGCTGACGGCCGGCCCACAGCAGCGTGTGGGCAGAGGACAGCTCTGACAGCAGAGCAGGTAATCGGCTGGGAGGGGGCACTAGGAGTCCTCACTGGCCCCCAGGGCAGACCTCCTGCCAGCGGGCATCGCAGGAGCCTGGCCAGGCGCGGGGGGCTCCCGCTTAGGAATGCTGCGGTGGCCCAGCGCGCTTTCGAACGAGGGCGTTGGCCAGCTTTGCTTTGAGACATTAGATGCGTGTCACGTCAGGGGTGGGGAATGGGGGTGCGGGGATGGTAACCCCAGGTTCCCAAGCCAAAGGGTGACTGTACCTGCATTGTTTTTCAAAACCAGGAGGCAACTGGGGAAGTATGATTTGTGTGAGATCGGTGTCCAAGCACCTCGGTGACCTTACGGCGTGTACGAAAAGGGAGGAGAGAGCAGAGGGAGCCATTTGCACTCATTCGTAAGTAAAGCAGGAAAAAAAAAAAGTGCTTTCTTATGTGGAACGGGGCCGGGAGAAGCCAGGACAGCAGGTCACTTCGAAGTCCCGCCACATGCACCCACATGAGACGCTCCTGCCAGCCTGCGGGGACAGCACGGGAAAGCCCCGCTTCACGCCCACCGGCCGCTCAGAATCCTGGACTCTCAGAGCTGGGAGGCTGTGAGTGGGCCCTGGGCCACCACCGACACCTCGGGGGGGGGGGGGACTGCCCACGGGTCACAGTATGGCACATAAATTTTCAAGCCAGAACCGAACAGAGAGATGTTCACAATTCAGTTTATTTGGGCAACATTTTGGCTGTTTTCAGTGTGGACAGCTACGCTTAAGAGCAAACATGAATCGACTGAGAATTCAGAGGTAGCCTTTATCTGCAGTTACTTTTTTTAAATTAAAAGGTATTTAGAAACCACCTTCTGTAGTGATTTTTACATTCACTTGAGACAATAACATGGCAAAACATATCCAGGAAAGCATTAGGTGAGGGCACTGTGACCGCATCCACGTGACATTCACGAGCACCCAGGTGACGGGGCTGGGTTTAGGAACTGCTCTGTGTGTCTAACTGTGCCGCCCAAACAGCATCACGCACCGGGCTGGAGCGAACACGGCTAATCGAGCAGAAAATCACAGGACATAAAGAAACAGCGCGGGGTTTCAGGTCTCTCTAGCGTCGATGGGCTAAGCCGCAAATGACGGTTTTGACACGACAGTGACCTCGTGGCTTTAAAATGATGGCTGACCAGGGAGGCCCTCGGCCCCTGTGAACACCGGCCACACAGACGATTCCTGTCCAAACTGTCAAATGCTGGACGGAACTGGGAGAAAATGCTTTCGAGAGTCATGGGGAACCACCAGGAATTAAACAGACCACAAGAGCGTTCAAAGCACTTACAACTAATCCTCTTACAAGTAAATCTTCAGACCTCAAGGAGAGAGCCCACTCTCGACAGATGCTAACTTCCTTTCCGAAAAACAAGAAAACGAGGCTAATTTGTCCTTCATGAACGGTTAACAGACACAAGGCTAAAGAACAGGATAAGTCCACACAACTCTAACACATAATACTGAAAAACGTGGCATTGTCACTAAAACGATGTGTTGTGTCCATGTCATCTCTGCTATCCTACATCTATTTACAATCATTTCAAACAAGTACAGCAGATGCAAAGTTGGACGTAATAAAAAAGGATGTTATCAAAATCAGTGCAATTATTTTGAGTTGAAAATTTTCCTTACAAAAAAAGAGCATGTGTGGGTAACACGGACAACCCCATGACAAAGTCACACGTGCACTGTGTCTACACTGAAAAACGTCACAGCAGCCAAAACCACTGGCACGGCAGCCAGAGAGCACGTCCTTGGTTACTCCGGGGAGGGCTGACACCATAAATAAGACGGTTGCATTCTGCAAACGAGGCGTACGAACACCGAGGAGGTGGCTCCTTACTGTACATTCCTTTTCTCGCGAGCGTGAGAGATGAGTCAGAGGTCACAGGGAAATTTCTATGGCTTGTCTGGGCCACTGGGATTGTCCACTGTCTGGATTATGTCAACTTCTAAAGGCCCTCCTGACGGAACTGCCTCAGCTGTAGTCAATGCCCATGGAAATCCTTTTAACTGTCCGACAGCTCCAAGTCCCGTTGAAGGACGACCCCCAGATCCTGACAGCTCTGGGAACAAGCCGAGTTGCGTCCGTGACGTCGGGTGACCGAGAGAAGCTGGCCCAGCCCCACAGGCCTCCTGGGAACAGCAATGGTGTCCCGACTGCACGACGCTTGGCTGGTCCACCCTTAATATATTGTATCAAATATATAATTTGACTGAAAAAACTGCCTTGCAAAAATAAAATTTAAATTACCCCGCAGATCGATGTACAACTACACTGCTGCGTACGTAAGAAAAACAATTCATCCAGAAAAATTACATTTGTGACTTTCAAAAAAATAAAGCATCCGGCAAACTTGAAGGTAAACATTAGGTGATTTATAAAAGTTGGGGAAAATAATTTCTATCGTATCCATCAGGTACCACGTGCACTGGAATATCTACATCGGCCAAATCAAACCAGAGCAGAAAGAAAAAAATAAATAGCAACATTTGCATTCAACAACAATAAAAATAACACATACCATAACATCAGTAACCCTCCTCCCAAGCCCACTGGAGGAACTGAACTGAAATCGTCTTTTCCGACCTGCGCCCGATGCATGACCCGGGAGGCAAGCGTCAGGAGTGGCAGTGGTCGCGGCCAGCCTCGAGGAGCGCGGATGTCACTCCGTTTCCAGCAGCGGGTCCCGCCGCGGGGCCCGGGACCGTCTGTGGTTCTAGAGCACATCCATCCATTCATTCGCGGGGGTGTGAGAACACCACCGAGAAGCAACATAATCTTGAAAAGAAGAAGCAGCCCTGACACGGAGGGACGAGTCGAGTGTGTGTGTGAAGAAGAGACCCCTCGAAACGGGAAACCGAAGCCCGAGCCCAGCGACCCCTAACAATGCGGCGCGCCCGGGGTCACAAGGTCTGCGGGGCCCCGGGGCCGGAGCTGTGAGTCCCAGACGGCGGGGAGACCCCGGCGCCCCCAAAGGGCTCCTCACGGAATGGCGACTTGACGGCTGCCCCAGTTTCTTCAGGGCGAGGGCGTCCCCCACGTACTAGACGGCGGCGAAGGGATGGGAATACGTTAGCTCTCCTTAGAGTATTTTAAGACGTGCCGGGAGGAGTTCCGGTATAAGGACCTCATCGGGAGACGTCTTTTAAGGAGATGAGAGCAATCCCAGTTTTCCTTTGAAACGAATCGCCGTTTCTACGCCATCATTTGCACGTTCGGTCTGCTTGAAGCAAGGCACACCTCCCCTAAGAGCGGGGCGGGGCAAAGCCAGCTGGCACTGGTGACATGGTGGCCTTGCGGGGCCAGCCCAGCCAGATGACCGCCCGGGCCCCTTTCGGTTTCCAAATGCACGGGGCTTGGACCAATCCTGCTGCACTGTGAGTTTTCACGCCATCCCAGAACTCAGAATCATCCTAACGATGGGGGGACTGGTAGAAATTTGGGACAATTATTTACCTGAGAGATCATACCTACAGCCATCTGAATTCTCAATCAACGGACACGACCAAAGGTGTGTGGCCAGCCCAGCTGGAGACGGCTGGTCCGGAAATGCTTTTAGTATGACAAGTTTCATAAAACAAGCACCGGGCTGTCGAAGATGCCCTTCTCAAAGTACTTTGGCCCACCGAAAAGAAAACTTTTCCTTCAAAGTAATAAAAAAAAAAAAAAAAAAAACAAAAAACCGTAGGTCTCATTTCCTGCCGCCTATGTCCTCTCCTAGGTTTTAGCTTAGAGAATGTGTCCCTGCTGGGCCCTTCATGCTCGGGGGACAGCCGTCCCTCTGCAGAGAGCTCCAGCTCAGGGGCCTGGAGCCCCCAGGCAACCCCGGACAACCGGATCCGGGCGGCCGGCGGCGAGGCCCAGGAGTGGGCATTTTTACCAAGCTCCGCCACTGCGCCCACCGAGGTCCCCCGCGGGTGGCGGGAACACACCCTGAGACACGCGGCTCTAGACGACCCTAAAGATGGCTGAAAACCGACCTAATTTAAGAATTTGAAAGTGAAGGTTCCCTCCTTAGCTCGGATGCTCCTGTAATCTAAGCCAAGAGTGTATTGGTGTCCTTCTGAAATAGGAGAAAGTGCCACTTGCCAACAAAACGACAGGGAACTGCAACAATTCTTAGAGCAGAGGCTTCTGTCATTCAAAAAGACAAAAAAAAAAAAAAAGATACAGCAAAAAGAGACTAATGCCATTAATAAGACACCTACATGCACACAGGACACCCACGCTTACACACGCACACACCACTCTGAGTAGATAGCTTCACAAATAATAGTCATCCCTTTGTCTCGCCACCAAAACCCAGGCCGAGTGTCCGTCAGGGCTCCACCTGCGGTTCCCGGCCCCCTCCCACCCCTCGGAGCCGGCGGACAGGAGGTGGGCACTCACTGTAGCACGAGGCGCCCCCGTCGGCGGGGACCCTCATCCCCAACAGCGCAGAGGTAAACGGCAGGCCAGGTGGGGAGGGCAGTCAGCAGGGACCGGAAACCTACAGAGCACAAAGCAGCACTGGGGAAGGTTCGCGTCCTTCCTCGAATCTCTACAATGAACGTGGACTCGATTCTCATGAAACTGCCTACAAGGACGAAAGGCCCATTTAGCACAAACGGAGTTGTCGGCTGTCACCCTTTCCAAGTCGCCCGTGGCATTGCTCTTAGTGCAATGGTTTCCGGATTGGCAAACCCACGTCCGGCCCAGAACGCACATCCGAGCAGAAGCGGCTGCCTCTTCTGCCGGCTCCGGTCAGCGGTCCTCCTGAGGCAGGGCGCGGGCGCTGCCTGCTGGCCTCGCGCCCCACACAGGGCGCCACCGCCGCAGGCCATCGATCCCGCAGCACGCGCCACCACCACCACGCACAGCGAGAACTGCACTGACACAAGGGTGTGCCCCCCAGGGCCGGAGGGGCACACGCGTTCCACTTGTGCTTAATCGGCCGAGCAACGCACGGGGGTGAGGAGGCGGGGAGGGTGGCGGGCGACCGCCGTGAGCGTGCTGGTCCTCCCGAAGGTACAGGTGACACGAGCTACACGGAGGGGAGGCAGGCGGCTGTCACATTAAGTCAATTGCATACTCTTGTACTTAAGCGCTGAGAGCCACAAGAGGCGGTTCCGTCTCCAGGCTCCGGACACTCTCGATAGGCTGGACGATCACATGAAGCACCCCAGAGTCAGTAAAATGAAAACGGCATCTACCTATCACATTAATACTGCAAACCAGGTATATATTTTTTTCTCTTACATCAAAGACATAACAGTGAAAAAGGATTGTACTGTATTTATCACCACAGACCCGTATTCTTTAGAAACTTTGGAAAATAAATGTCACAGTCCTATAGGACAAATCTTATGATTAGACTGTCGGCATATCGTCTTTTTTCTTTTTTTTCTTTTTTAAATAAATTTTTATTAAAATGGCACTTGTCTGCCAATCTCTCTGGACCTAGAAATGCTGTAAACGCACGTGGACCACCTTCTGCCACTGCTCCTTACTTCAAGCTGAGGGAAAGGCGGGCGGTGGCAGAACGGGACACTGCCCTTGGGTCCTGAAGAGCCTGTGGAAGCCCAGTCAGGAGCACACTAGCATAGCTTTCAAATAAACTTTAGTGACAACATCAGGATGTTCAAGGCTTTAAAACCGCAGTCGTGTTTTGTGTTGCTCTCTCTCAGAGAACGTCCACAGCTAGTTTGAGCCCATCAATTTCATACAGAATCATGTGTTACAAACAAGTACATTGAATGACCAAATAAATTAAAAATGTTTTAAAGCCCTGAGTTCATAGACTGCTTTTAGGAGATTTTTAGGAAACACGGGACTCTATTTTAATAAGCAGCTTATAGATTTTGGCAAACCATATTTCCTGCGGCAATGGGGTCTCATACAGGTCTGCAGTTCAGAATCCGAGTTTGAAATCTGGGACGGAAGGCATTCTGGGAAACAGAGGCTCTGCTAAAATCGATGACGTCTCATGTTCGATGCTGGCTGTCACAGAAGGGCTGGGCGTCTGTTGGTCTGAGTGTAGCTGGTCTCATGTGAATCCAACTCGGCACACAATCGTAAACATGACAACGCGTCAAGCAAAGTACATGGTGCGCAGTGTGTCCTGGTGGACCTGGACCGCCTTGGCCAGCGCCTGGTGGTCTCGTCCGTTACTCTGCCCGGAGGTATGGCTTCCTTCAGCACTGCAGGGACAGGGGGATACGGAGAGCGCAGCCTTTAACGCAGCACGAGGCAGCGCCCCGACAGCTACGTCGGGGCCGTGCACCAGACATCCGGGGACACGGCTAACAAGGGGCGGCCAAGGTGCCGGCGTCTGGGTCAGTCGGCTCCAGCCACCGGGACCCCACCATTTTCCACTCTGAAAAAGCCAGCTGCCAAAGCCTGTTTCAGAAACGCCCCCTTGATGTGACCTCCCGCCGGGAAAGGCCTGCCACTCACCTGTCATGTTCTTTATCCACCAGGTGGTACCTGGCCCGGAAGGCCACCAGGTGAGCGTAGTATGCTGGTGCCGGGATGGACACAGAGCGTGTGCAGCGCACGTAAGTGTGACACAGCTGGTAGGTGAGAATCTGCAGCTCATCGGAAGAGAAACGATTGTCGTCCCAGAGCACGTGGTAGTGGGAAGGCCTGCTTGTCCCCTAGGAGCAGATCAGAGGGTCAGGGACACGTCCAGAACTCGCCGTGGGCGGTGCGGCTGGGACAGCGCTTCGACGCACTGGGCGCACAAACTCTTTACGAAGAACGCGGGCGGGGGAAGACGTTAATGACAAACAGATACTAGCGTTGTCACGCGTGGTTATGAAGAGGCATCGGAACTATGCATTCCATCACCCCATGTGTAAAACATAAGACTTTACACACATTCGTTTATGTATAGAAAAGTCATAAGACAAAACACTATAAAAATTGCTGTGTTGAAGACAGTACCATTTGTATACGTTAGATGTTCTACAGTGTTTTATCTATAAGAAAGAACAAACATCTTAATAAAAATTACATAGTAACAACTCTTCATAAATGGGAGTTTAAACGTGTTATTTTTCGTAGTTTGAAATCTTCTGAAACTGAAGGGAGTGGGACTTGCTGGCCCCGCCCACTCGCCCGCCTGCCACCTGTCCGCGAGCGCAGACACCACCCGCATGTGTCAGCGGCCGCGCCGCTCCGCCTGGAGCACGCTCACGCGGGGCGCCCTTCCGCGGCTTTGCCCTGCCCGAGCCAGCCTGCGGGGTCCTGCCTGAGTCTCGCGGCCAGGGACAGCCGCCTGGTCCCCGTCTGTGTCAAGGCTCCCAGCAACGGCAGACGTTCTCGGGCTCCGATTAACCAGGGTGCACGTTCTGGCACCCGCTTTTGCACTTCATCGTTGGCTGTCACAGGGGCCTGTGGACAGCGGGGCGTCTGTTTGGGGCGTCCGCTGAGGACACAGCAAGGACGGCGGAGCAGGTCCTCTGGAGGCCCATTTTACGTCACAGCACTTACACGAACCCTGGAGGGCTCCACCCACCAGGAGGACAGCCAGGAGGAGAGGGGCTATGCCTGAGACAGCACGAAGCCCAGACGTCCAGGACGCGGCCCGTCACAGAGGGGGCGCCGGCCCGACACAGGACGCGAGCACTGCGCTAACGGACGATACAAGGCATTTTCTTTTTCTTTCTTTTTAACAACCCTTTAAAATATAAAATCCATTCTCAGCCCACAGACCACAGCGGGCCCTGCCCTGTTCTAGATCTGGGATGTAGGTGGCGTGGAAGTGTCACTATCTCCCCTGGAATATTAAAAAGCACAAAGTTCGTGGCGTATTCTCAAATTCTAGGTCTAAATCTTTCGGGCTGGAATACTTAAGTCCTTACTTACACCCTGACAAACCAAAAGGCCCTCTGCGATGAGGCTCCCGAGACAGGGAACTAGCGGCACCAGAACGAGGTGCCCCTTTCTCAAGGGGCGCAGCTTTGCAGGTCCTGGTGGCCCAGCTCTGACAACGCGTGTGGCTGGCCGTGGCACTTCCGTGCTGGCCAGCTGTGGGTGTCTTCACAACAGAGACCAGGAGAGCCTCCAGGTGATGACGAGCCACCCGGCGACAGTCAATGTGGCTGGAGAGGCACACGGGGCTGAATCCGGCCCAGTGAGTGTGAGCTGACACTGAGCTGGCCTTCTGCAGGGGTGGCCCTGGCACCTCTGAGAGCTCGTCTGGCTTGCTGAGCTCCATGTCGCCCCTGTCCCCCGCCAGTATACCTCTGCCTGCACCTTCTGTCTGGACCTCATCTGCTCTAACCCACGCCCCCCGCATGGCAGCCCGGTGGGTCCTTCGTCCCCAACACTGGCCGTCCTGACCCTCTGTCCACTGGTCAAGCGCCCGATTTCCCTCGGGACGGGCGGGAGCCCCATGCGAGCTGCTCACCACTATGTCCCCAGAGCCCACGGGAGCGCCCGGCACGAGGTTCATGCTCTTCATGTGTGTGTGGGAAGTACACACGAGGTCACAGTGACACAGAGATTCCGCCCAGCGGGGCCCCTCCGCCCTTACCTGGATGCCGGCATGACTGCACAGGTAGAAGTCGAACTCGGTGGGGTGGGTGATCTTCGTGTCCACGGTCGTGCCCGCTGGAATGTTTCCACTTTTCCCCACCTTCGGCAACACAGGAGCCCATCAGACATGTCAGAGGACAGCAGAGTGAACGAGCGAGCCACCCGCCCTCCGCGCCTGTCCCCACCTCAGGCTGCCTGCTTTCGGAGTCTCTAAATTGGCCAATCCGTTTGCTCAGTGCTCTAGCAGCAGTAAAACTCAGCGAATACTAACAACCGAGATTAAGTCGGTTCCTGTTCTGTCTGGGCGGGGGTCACCTTTCACCATGTCTCACACCGGTCCCAGGGGGAGACGCAGCGTCTTCCCTTCACCGAAGGGTCTGCGTTAACGCTGAGGCCGAGACGGGTCGTGTCAGCAGCAGGCAGCCTAGGGCCACCAATGACGGACACACGACGGGCCGTCTGTGCACAAACACGCACACGTTTAAGAGCAGCCAGGGAGCCCTGAAGGCCACCAGGGTCTCCGGCACTTTGCTGGTGCCACCGCCTACAAGGACTGTTCTACCAGAGATCCCAGGAGCTGGGGGGGGGGGCAGGGCCTCCAAAGTATGTCCACTGCTGAACTCTCAGGGCGACATGGCCAAAGATCCGGCTACTGCCACCGCAGCAACCCCCCACTCTAGGACCGTACCCCAGCCGGTCATCAAGTCACCTATTTTTTAGTTGTGCAACATTTCAAATATACATACAAAAGAGAGGAACCCCACGTAGCCCCTTCGCTCCCCCACATGTATTTTTTTACTTCTTGCCAAACTTTTGTACACACTGAGATTTTAAAAAGTGTAACACTTGAAAATAATGTCCCCCTCTGCATCCCTCCCATGCTGCCGTCTCAAGTTCGACTTGATTATGCCCACGCTTGCTTTCGCTACGCACTGAGGTCTCCATCGGCATTCTACTGTGCTATTCGGCAGGTTTTAAAAACTGCACACGTGTCATATGTTCTGCTACTCGCTGTTTTTGGTCAATATTATAATTTTGGGAAACGTTCACTTGATAGACGGAATCTCTTGATTTCGCTGCTGTAGAGAAGGCAACATACGAATGCATCGCAACCTTTGCCCCTGGTAGGAGACAGTCAAGAGGGCTGTCTGCTACTGCACACGCAGGCGACTGGGTCGCTCCCGGGTCACCTCCAGAACTGCAGAACTGGGTTCTCCGTTGGTCCTCGGTCAGTACTCCCATCAGTCATGAGTTTTCTTCATAACATCGCATCAGCATGGCCAAGGACCGTGCAAACTGCTTCATGTGTTAACTCTCCCTACGTCCTCAGGAAGCGGGGTCCTGGGAGGGAGGGAGGCTGGCCGCCCTCATGCCCAGGGGCCAGGTGGAGCTGGGCTGTCTGCTCCAAACCCTGTCTGTGCTCCTGACCACGGCTCAGTGCCCACATCCCTGCCAACACTTGGTATTATCAGGCCAACCTCATTAAACGAGTTTTTCCCCAATTCCCCACTGTCTGAAATGAGTTGTATAAGATTATTCTTTGAAGGTTGGGTAAAACTTGCCTCTAAAAATATCTGGACCAACTTCATAAATCAGGTTAAGTAGCCCCCTCTTTCCAATTATCTGCCTCATTTTAATATGATCTATTCTCAAAAGTTTGGTAAAATTTGCCCGTAAAACTCTCTGGGCTTCATGCCTTTATGAATGACTGACTTATCCTCCTCAGCTGCTTCTGGTTAATTTGTATAATTCTACAAAAAACTGTATCTGTTTCTTCTAAGTTTTCCAATGTACCGGCAGAAAGCTGTTAAGATCCTACGATGATTTAAATAATGTAATATTTCTTCTGCAGTTACAGTTCCAATTTTGCTCCAAATGTTATAAATTTTTTTTCTTCATTGGGTCTTGCTAGGTTTATCTAGAAGTAGGTTTTGCTTGTGTTCATCTGTTCTAGTGCCTCTGCATTTTCCATTTCAGTGTCTGCTACTTGAGGAGAGAATCAGGCGGCAGGAATAAGCGGACTTTGAGGCTGCTGGCCTCCTGGCAAGGGAGCTTTGCATGCTGAGGCGGAAAGAGGGGGCCCAAGAACCCCAGCTCCTAGGTCTGCCTGGAGCTGATGCTGACACCTCTATGCTCCATCCTTCTTGTACCTTTGGGCTTACCTGATGGTCCTTCTTGTTTCACAATAAAAGTCTCTAAGCCTATATGCTCATCCCCAAGCACTGCCTTAGCCGTACTGCCTAGAGTTTGATACGAAATTGTCCTGTTTTTGTTCAGTTCTAATTATTTTATAATTTTTATTCTCTTTATCTGTTTAATGCACGTGCTACTTACAAGTGAATTTAAAATTTCAAGTTTTCTTAAACTTTTCCTGCCGTTGATTTAAAATTTAATTGTAGAATGATCAAAAACCGTAGTTTACACGACCTGGAGGTTTACAAGTCCCGAGACCTCCTTTGTCACCTGGTATGAGACCAATTTTTGAAAGCCTTCCACGTGGACTCAGCGGTTACAGGCAAGATTCTGTCTACCTACTCGATCTGGCTGATTCACGTCGCTCTTCCGATGTTTGGCTTTGACCGACGTGCCTCTCTCGGCGTCTGACAGCGGTGTGTTAAAACATACCTCCTGGAGAGATCAACTGTCCCTGGGAATTCTATCAGTTTTTGCTTTACTATTTTTTTTCTCGTCACACATTATTAGGTCATGGAGCTGGGTACGTCCGAGCTCCTAGTGGTAATACCTCCTCGGTGAATCATCCGTGTGACTGTGACGAAGCATCCCTCTTTCTCACAATAGCTCTCAGGCTGCACTCTGTCTTCCATTTAGACAATAAGCATCTCCTGTGCTGTGTCACACGGCAGCGGACTGCTGTGCCGTGCCTGCCTTTGGCACCGTGTGGGTGTTCACCCACTGGCTTCTGGCCCTGCTGTGACCCATTCCAGGCTGCTCCTTGTCTAAGTCCCTCCTTCTGGGGGGGTCTCTCTTCTGAAGCAGGCGACCTCGAGGCTTTGCAGCTTTAAAACAGCGTGGTTTGTCTTAATTGGTTGGGAATGCAGAAAATGCTTTAACCCGAGGACTCCCACCTTGCCTCACTGTGGAGAACCCCCAGCAGTTACACCCCCAAAACTTGCTTCTCCCTCCCGCTCGTTATTCTAATTCTGGAGCACCCAGGAGACACACGGGGGGGCCTGGCCGCCCATGACACCTGTCATCTTCTACCTCCTTCCCAGACCCCTGACTGCGCCCCCAGAACCACCTTCTGGCCCCCCGCCTCCCGAGTCCACTCCGTCCTCCTGCACCCCTCGTGACCGCTACCCATCGCCGCGGCTGCTGACCGGCTCTTTTTCAGAGCCACCTCTCTGGTCATCTCTGTGTCGGATAAATGACATACACCTCCTAGTCCTGTCTCAGAACTGTGGGGTTTACAGGCCCAAACCTCTCCCCAGTCTGACGGCCCTTCTCCAATGCCCGAGGCTAGGTCCCCGCGAAGCTCCTCTGCAGACAGGGTCTCCCTAGGACCTGGGGCAGTGGCCGCCGCCACAGCCACGCGGGGTGTGGCTCGGCCGAGGAGACGCACCCGCTCGTTCTTGTCCGTGCAGAACAGCCGCGTGTGATGCCTCTTCTGGACCACGATGAAGGTGATGCCCGGCTGGTAATCCTTCTCTAGCTTGATGCACGCCTCCCGGATGGCCAGTAACTCATGGTGGAGGACCTGCGGGCAAGGGAGGCACGCCTGAGGCCGTTAGGCATTTACGGGCTCCAGCTACCTGGAAAGAAACCCCTAATAACATCTACCACTTGACAAATATTGGTAGTTGGGTCTCCTGGTTCCACTGGCCGCTGTCAGCTGTGTGCCTTTGCCTTTGATTCAACAACTTGTCTTTTTGTATCAGAGAGGAAGGGGAGGATCTAGTAGAAAAAAACACTGGCTTAGGAGTTGGAGCTGAGTTCAAATCCTAACTCCACCACTAAGGAGCCATGTGGCTTTCGGGCAGCCACAGGCCCTCTCTGTTCCCGTTTTTCACTTTTAAAATGGGGACATCCTACTTCATGAACTTGATGTGAAGACTAAAGTCACATGCAGAGCACATGGCACGTAAGCCCCCGGGAGTTAGGGTACAAGGATGGTTACGACGCCATCTCATTCCCACCATCTGTCGTCAGAGATAGATGAGCAGACGACCCATGACGTGCGATGAGGCTGATTA
>CM053511.1:1428255-1459735 GCA_028627145.1 Eidolon dupreanum | reverse complement strand
GAGCCAGGCCACAAACCACGCACATTTCAAAAGGTTTAAAACACAAAAAAGAACTTTCTGGTTGATACTCAGGTGATAAGAAAGTTCAAATAACTTGAAAATCCTATCCTCGGAACATTCTGGATTAATGCGACAGGAACAGAAACCAGGCGCTGTGCGGGGCAGTCGCAGAGGTCTGCTCTGGGGGGGATGGGCACCAAGCCCGCTTTCAGGGGCTGATGGGGCTGTGTGGCGTCAGCCGCTGGCTCAGCCGTTGGCCCCAGGGGACTCGCTCGGCCGCCTGGGGCTTCGGTTTCCCACGATTACACTGAGGCTGGTGAGACTCGCCTAACACGAGGTTGTGTCACAAGACAAACACGCTGTCAACCTGTGCACCAGTTTGAAAATCCAAGTAGTTTTCACTTTTTATGCAAACTGATGGGATCGACGTCCACTAGCCAGTTCGTAGTGTTTCTGAGCAATAATTTATCCTGCTTTCCAGCCAAACGGTTCTCCCGGAAACTGTGGCGAGTTTTCAAAAGCGTTCACTGGAATGCTTCAGAAATCAGCCAAAGCAAATATAGACGTCTTTAGCAAAGGACAGAAGAGAAAAAACCAGATGTGGTCACAGTGTGTACCGACCCCCAGGAAGCGGGCAGCCACGGCCTAAACCGCACAGTCGTGAGGAGCCGCCGAGCCAGGCTGGCCGTCTGCCGGCGTGTGTGCGCGCACGCTTGCTGCCTGGCCCTATGACGGGTGGCTTCGGGCAGCTCTCCTCAACGAGCCTCAGTCTACTCGTCTGTGGAGCATGCACGGCAACAGCCATGACAAGAATGCTGAGGACGCCGCGAGGCGACGTGAGCAAAGCCCTCGGCACAGCGCCCGGCAGCACTGCGCGCCTTCCCCGCCAGCACCAAGTGCTCTGTCGCCCCGGCCTGGTGTGCAGCAAATGCCGAGAGCAACGAGGGCCTTCAACGTCGTGCTTCACGAAGCGTCTCCGAGTAACCCTCCTGCGTCCAGGTACGTTCGCGAGGTTAGTCACTCGTCCCACGTGTCTTCTGGGTGTCGTCCATGTGCTACACACTGAAACACACAGATTCTCCCTTTTCAAATAAAATTTCCCACTGGTCATGTTCTGAATAGCTGGCCCGTGACCAGAGTTAGTTTTCATGCTGACTCTCGCTCTTTCGCCTTTACATTTAGGACAGGCTGCTCGTCATGTGTTACTCTTCTTTTCGGTGTAAGGCAGGAGGTGAGCGTGATACTCGATGGCAGGCATGTCACCTGGTGCTCGTGAACTGAGGGTGCCTGCCGCAGGAGAGCACACCGCACCGGCTCACTCCGGCCACAAACCCCAGCGCTTCCTACGCTGGCTGAGCCCAACCTCGGGACCAGCTGGCCGTTCGCTGGACTGGGGAGCTTCTGGCGGGGTCCCCCTGCACAGTGCATCGTGGGGCTGGATGACAGCCCCGTCTCAGGTAAGGGGCACATGTGCACACCTGTCTGGAGGTGAACTAATGCTCTAATTCTGCTTTCCTGGGGTGGAGATTTAGCTCCATCAATCTGCTACCCATCGGGCACAGGTTTCCCTTTTTCAGTGAAACTTTTTTAGGTGTTTGAAGAAATCTGCATTTATTTTAACAAGACGTCTGCTGACGGAAATGCTAACCATTTTAACGACGCTCCCCAAAAGACCAGGGGACAGTTTTAGGAGGTCTCAAGTACACTTGGAATAATCATAAGCTGGCGCTTCGGAGAGAACATCGGGCATCTCCTCTCATGACACCCAGAAGAAAAACTCTTGCTTAAATAAGTTTCCTGTGACTGTGGAAACTTTCATGACCCTGGTGATAGAATATAAAAATTTAACAGATGACAACTTGTATGTACAACAGTTAACACGTGTACATACCTCCGTAGGGCACAGAGTTCAGCTTACCGTGGGAAAGACAGTATTTGTGATGGGGCAGAAAACGTCAGTATCTGGGCCAGAAGGCCGGGCTGTGTGTCGTGTGTTCAACAGTCTAGGCTAAAACGGGCGCTGCATTTAAACGTGGGTGACCTATGCCGTACAAACGAAGGTCCGAGTCCTGGCGAGAACCCGGGCCGCTGCTTACCAGGCCCTGGAGCCCTCCGTCCTCCCTGTCGATGCTGCCTCGCGAGAGCCGCACGTCAGGCTTCTGAAGGGAAAACAAAACCAGTTTTACTGTCGGTCTGAAGATCACCAGCACATTCTGTAGACAGCCACTTCCTTCCATAACACGACTGTCCTCCGAACAGGAAGAGCTGAAAGGCCCCCAGTTTCAGGAAATTCCCAAAATGCAGTGATGACAAGGCCGGGCTTGACACGTCCCACCCACAGCCCCACACACACGTGGGAGGAGGTCCACGCCTGCCAGACCAGGACGAAGGGAGCCGGAGGGCCGGCCCTGGGGACCTGCCGCCCGGCTGCTCAGCTCACACCTCTGAGCCCACGATGCCGCCCGAGAGATTTACCCTGAATACGTGACTCACGAGAAGCAAATAACCCACTATGGCAAGTTTCAGGAGCCAGAGGTAAAGCTAAGGCTCGCTTTGGAGAGACGCAGCCCCGCAGCGGAGTGCCGCCGGCAGGGCTCGGGGTGGGGGGCGCCCCCGAAACACAGTAGCAGTTACCAGGAAGCGCTCCTCCTTCTCCAGCCAGCGCTGGTCGTCCGCCATCTCCTGCTGCTGCCGGATCAGCCGCTCCTCCATCAGGTGTGGTGGCAGCACCTGGCTGAGGCCCCGCATGTCCAGCGCTGCAGCGTCCTGGAGTTGGAAACAGCGCGTCTGCCCTCGGATGTCTAGTTACGGGGCTCTGACATGTGTGTGTGTGTGTGTGTGTGTGTGCACGCGCATGTGCACACGCACCTCCCCCCAAAATAAAGCAAAGCAGCAAGGGTGATGGGAACGGGCTCCGGTGCTGTGGGAGGCACCTTCCAGAGGCTGAGCCAGCACACGCTCACCACGCTCAGAAAGCACACAATCGGTTCGCTCTGCTCCCGTCGCAGGGATCTAGTTCAGGAAATAAGCTAAGACACGTGCAAAGAATTCGCCGTTCGCGACAGGGGAAGGGAAACGATCGGGAAGTGGAACGAGGAGGGTCCGCTGTGACAGGTGCGCAGCGCGGGGTGTTAACGGGAGGCCGAGTCCTTCTTCCTCGGCCTCATGCTCATGCTGATTCAACTTAGGGCTCCGCCTTCCAAGTGAAGGGGCTAATGATGGCCGCATCTCTCTTTTCTTTAGTAAAAAAAATTCAGAGAGCCAGAAGGCATTTGCGTAGATGGAGTATCCTGATCTAGAATTAGGTCACTGAGGTAAAAAAACCTCCAGGGTTCAGAAATACAAGGTGCCCTGGCAAAGCTTCTTCAGCTGAAGCCCCGAACACCCGGCTCACCTCCGTGGTGGGCTGCCACGTCGCCGTCTCCTGCGGCCTGTGATTCCACGGGTCCGCCTGGTCCAAGAGAGATGCCTGCCCCGGGTAGATGCTGCCAGCCATGGCTGTCACCCCGTGTGGACCAGGGTAGCCAGAGACCTGTGGAGGAGCGAGTGGCCGGGTCAGGCTCTGACACAACGTGACTTCCGCACAGCTCTGCTTCCCACGCAAAAGGAAGTAGCTAAGATTAAACAGAACGCTGTGGCAGCGGAATAACGGTCCCCAAAAGCTGTCCCCGTCCTATCCCCTGGAGCCTGTGAATATGGCGCCTCACACGGCAAAGGGACTTTGCAAATGGGATTATAAATCAGGGATCTTGAGATGGGGTGATTGTCCTGGACAATCCGAGTGGACCGGAGCTGGCCTGGAAGATGGAGGAAGGCAGGCGTGGGCCAAGGGGTGCGGGTGGCCTGCAGAGCTGGGGAGGACAAGGGAGCGGATCCTCACGAGCAGCCCTCTGTCACGGTCACGTTAGACAGACTGCACAAACACGCACTGCAAGGTCGGAGACGACCCGCTGCGAATCTCACGCTCACTGCGACACGGAGCAGACGACCCAGGCGTCAAACAGCGGGAGCCACGAACACAGCTGGGCCACGCGGCTCTACGACGCCCTTTCCTGCCCAGCACCAGACAACCGACCCCCCGGCCACGTCAGGGATCAGGGCGGGCGGGGAGAACAGGTTCACGGACACGTGCCTGTACGTCGAACGTTCTTTCCGCACCTGCCCAGCGGCCATCTTCTCTGATTTCAAAGGCAATTTTGCATTTTGTTCTTCCCTTCCATACAGACTGCCCAGCTCAGCATGACCTCTGCACGGCGTGTGCCCACTGGGCCCGCACCCTCTCAGAACAGGAAGGAGGGCAGACCCGACAAGCGTGGACATGTGACACCTGCCCCAACCGCCTTCAGACCGAGCGACTGGTTATGGCCTCTGCGGGGATGTCGAGACCACGTCCACTTACACAGTTATTAGGTTGGTTACTTTCTTACCTTTCTGCTTGCCAAATCATACAAATAAGTAAACACACAAATAAAAAATAAATACAATACGCCTCCCCACCCCTAAACGTGCTGAAGAACAAAATAACACATCGTGTATCTGAACGACGGGTTTACCTGGTAATGGTTGCTTTGTACCATGTGCTGCGGGCTGGGGTAAAACCCTTCACTGGACCTTGGACTAGGATAACCGGGTCTGCTGGGCTGTGAACCAATCAACAGAGCATCACGTGAATAAGCATTTTGATTATTTTAGCAAATTCATGTTAGTGGCAATATTAGTAAAAGATATTTCTCTAAAAGAGCTTAGCTGGAAGGAATGACAGAGGATGCCAAGACATTTCAGTGGGGGAAACGGTCTTTTCAGCAAGTGACGCCAGGCCGACAGGAATGTCCACACGTGCGAAAAAGAAGCCGGACCCGTTCCTCGCAAAATATACGAACATACACTCAAAAGGGACCGTCGAGCTAAATGTAAGACCATGAACTAGAAAACTCTTAGACGAAAACACAGGAGCAAATCTCTGTGACCGTGGGTGAGGCAGTGGCTTTTCAGATGTGACGCTAAAAGCTCAATCGACAAAGCAAAAGCAGATAAACGACGAGTAATCTAAACAGTGGGCAAAGGACGTGAGCGGACCCCATGAAGACAGACCAACGGCCAGTGAGCTCCTACGTGAGATGATGCTCAACCCCGAGGGGCACCAGGAAAACGCAAATCGGGCGCTTCCCGTGCCTGAGTGGCCTGCGTCCTGCTCCGCCACCTGGGGGCCGGGGGACCGAGGGCGAGAGAGGAAACCACCAGCTTCTGCTGTCTCACCGACAACTGGAAGCTGAGCTAGAACTGTGAAGTCACTTCCGGCTCTGAAAGTCTGCTTCTGAGACACCGGAATTCAAAGTTCACAGCAAAAGAAAGGTTTGGGTTGAAACAGAAGACAAGCCCATGACGTCTGGACCTCAGGGAGTTGTTATTCGCCAGCCAAATGACGGCCAGAGGGAAAGGAAACGGGTTCAGGCCCCAGGGGCTGGGGGCACAGGGCCACCTCGGCGCCAGCATCTCGCCCGCGGACGCACACGGTCCGGGGTGGACACGTCTCTGCTCATGTGAGGTTCCGAGGACGTTGGAATCCTGCAAGTCCCCTCCCCACCCTCCGCCTGCAGGACGCTCCTGTCCTTTGAGTCTGTCACACGTCCCTTCTTCCACGGGGTGCTCCCGTTGCCCCCGGCAGAAACGAGCCCGCGCAGGCGCTGTGCACCCGGCCCGGGACCGCCCCTGGTCCCCGCACTGCTGCGGCCCCACTGTCACGGGCCTTGCAACCTCGGGAAAGGCGCTGCCCATCCGAGCGCTTTCCCGCTGCAAACACAGTCCACTCGCACTGAAGGACGGGCCCCCAGGCCCCGAGACGGGCGAGGGGCAGGAGGGGCTTCGCTGCGTGCTGGGGGCCGCTTCCCAAGCGTGCTCCACGAAGCCCAAGGGGCTGCGCTTCAGATTCGTGTTTCTAAGGGTTTCATTTGACGGCCATCTGAAGGTGGCAGTGTGCACGTGTGCCAGTGGGCGTGCGGGAGGCGCTCCTGGGGTCCAGGCGTGGCAGGTGCAGAGCAGGAATCAGGACAGCAGACAGCCCCCCGACGGCTCACTCTGGAGGTGGCATCTTAAGGAAAATGAGGCAAATAAAAGTTTGTGTTCGGTGCGTCCTATGTGCACGGAGCCAGGTACTTCATGGTGATTCCCAGAGAAATGCCACAAACAGCATCGCTGGCCCATTTCGTGGAGGACAGAACCGAGGCTGGAGCCTGGCTCCGGAACCTGCCGTGCTGTGCCGCTGCTTTGGGACAAGTGCGCTTCTGATTCACCAAATAGAAAGGCAAACACGAGGGGAATGGACCCGAGGATGACACGGTCTCCAGACGATCTCCTACGGGGACTTAAACAAAGGGCAGCACGTGACAACACTAAGGCTCTGTGTCGGAATGAAAACGGGCACAAAGATGAAGACCAAGCGATTCGCGAAGAACAGCACGAGACCGCGCTTCGCCAGCCGCGGCCGCGGGGCCGGACGCACGCGCAGCCGCCCTCTGCGCTCCCCGGGAACCTGGCGTGGCGTCCAGGGGCCAGTGTTTGCGACGGGGCGCCTCACCTCCCTGCGCCTCCATATTCTCCGTGAACGAGTGGGGACAGGGCTGTCGGGTTCTCCCACGAGAACGGCTTCCATGTGAGCCCACCAAAGTATCGCCTGCTGCTAAGTGCTGCGGTTTAGCAAGGACCTCACATCTCCTGGCAGACAGACGCTTGGGTTTTCCCGCAACAAACTGCGGAGCTGAGGGGGCCCTGGCTGACGTCCTCCCGCGTGAGGAGGAAGAGGAAGGAAAAGCTGACGCGTCCCAAACACGCGGTGGGTGGCGGTGCTCCCGACGGGCGCCTTCCGCGCCGTGAAGCCCGCAGGTCGGCGCGACGTCGGCACCGGTGGCGGGCGAAGGACGGCTGGACGGGCTCCCGTCGCCCGGCCCTCGGAAGAGGCCGTGAGGACGCCCCGAGGTCCGAGGTGATTCCAGCCTGAGCTCTGCCGACCCCATGGGATCGGGAGGGCGGGTGAATGAGCCCTCAAAGGGACCCCCGCGCTGGGCCTGTCACAGGAGAACCTCTCCAGGTGAGCAGCAAGGACTGACGGAGAGATGCGTGACACGGCCGTAATAACCAGCTTTGTGGTTATGACGCTTTAGCCACTGAGTAACTACACTTAAGCTTTTAATTTTGAATTTTGGATGGGTGAAAAGAAAATGTCTCCCTTTAAAAAAGCCAATTAAAGTGCGTTACAAATTTTACTAGTACTCAAAATTTATCTACAACAGGCTGAGAGCCTACCTGAACTGAAGAAATCCAAGTGGAATTGAGCTGTCCAAAGGTGCCAGGGGCAGAATCGCGGGACCCCGCACGGGCCTGAGGGGGCTGCGCGGGGGACACGGGCCCCGTTCGGGCTGTGGAACGCTGGGCCCTGAGAGCAGCACACGGCTCTGCGGCTGAGCAAGGACACGGGACCAGCCCCACAGGAAATCGTCTCGTGACCATCGAGCGATGGTCCTCTAGCCACTAGAACTTTTAATCCAGGGTTTGCCACGCTTTTTCTCCAAGGATCGAAGAGGAAATATTTTACTCTGTGGGCCAGACTGTTACTGGACTACTCAGCTCTGTCTGTGTAAGTGACACCAGCCACGGACAACCACAAACGAAGATATAATTCATTCCACTCAAATTTTAACAAAAATAGGTGGGTTACAGCTTGCTGACCACTATTTCAAAGGGTAGAACAATCTGATTGCAGGAAGAACCTGCAAATGTGCACTTTGAAAACATCTCACAAAATAAAGAAACGTGAGGATATTCAAAAATGTGATAAGCAGCCCCCATCTGTCCTCCAAAACAAACAGAAAGGCCCGACCGCCCCTGCCCACGACCCTAACACCACAGCTCTCAAAATTCAGCCAAATGAAAATTGTTAAAAATTTGACTGCTTGAGATATATAAAAATGTTTGGATAGAAGAAGTTTTTTAATTCTGTGAGTTTTAGGGGAGCGCTGCATTACTGGGTGCTCACAACCACCTCTGTGTAGCCCTTTACTCACTCCTGTGACTCAACAAGCTGCCGTGACTGTCTCTCCCCCGCTACCTGCGGCACCCTAGGAGCGGGGTGTTAACACCCAACCTGTGTGGCGCCAGGGACCGGCGCTCCTGTGAGAATCTGACACCTGAGGGTCTGAGGCGGAGCCGAGGCGGTGATGCCGGCGCTGGGGGCGGCTGCAGACGCAGATGAAGCTTCGTGTGCTTCCCCGCCGCTCCCCTCCGCCGTGTGGCCCGGTTCCTAACGGGCCAGGGACCAGTGTCGGTCCACAGCCTGGGGGTTGGGGACCCCCGACCTAAGGAGAGTGTTGACGGGCCAACTACGTCCCAGTCCCCAGCACAGCAGAGCCGGGCAGCAGGGGAAGGCCGGGGCCGCCTCCTGGCCGGAAGAGTCAAGGTCAAGGACGTGCAGCGGGTGGGCGGGCGAGGCCTGAGCACGGCGCAGCAAGGCCCACGCCAGCACCCCGGCCAGGGCCACAGGCAGCGGGCGGCGGAAAATGCGCACAAGGCTCCCAGTAAAACCAAACCCAGCCCAAAGGAACACGGTCAGGTGGACTCTGACCCACTTTCAAATAAAGCAAATGTGGAGGGGATGGCGGGGAGGGGGGGAGACCAGGAAGAGCAATTTAAGGCTGCATCGAATCCAGTCACCCTCAGATTAGAACAGGTGAAATGCAAATTAGGAAAACAAGTGCACAGGAGGGTCCCGCAGAGGAGCAGTCGAGGAAGTGGAGTTTGACAGCGGCTGCTTTTAGCATGACTCGCACTTGCCCCCAGAACCTCGGCCGGTGGGGGAGGGGTCTGAGGCAGGCCGGGGCCCTCACTACCTTGGGCGGTGCCTCGTCGGGCCCTCCGGAGTCCCAGGACACCGCGACCTGTCTTCGGGACTCCATCCGCATCCGCTCCTCTTGCTGCGCCTTCTCCTCCTCCAGGATCGTGCTAGAGAGAGAACACACGGCGTGAGGAGGGGGTCACAGCCAGAGGGGGCGGCACACACGCGACACGCCCAGCCCGTCTCGGGAGCGCCGGCGGGCTGCCGGCGGGCGATCGCAGTCAAGAATGGAAAGAGGGTCCGCTCTCTGACCCGCCACAAAGCGACTCGGGAGTGGCCTTGGCCCAAAAGGCAAGTCCGTCCGCAGCACAGCCCCAGGTGAGGACAGCTGGGCAGACGAGGACGCGCCGGGGACAAGCAGACGAGCGAGACGGAATGCTGCACGCCCACGCCTACTTGGAGGACAGAATCACCCGGCACTTCGAGCACAGACGTGTCTCAGGGCAGAGCGCACGCAAACGCGGCCCCCCCAACGGGACACCAGCCGTTAGGGGACAAGGGAGCACCACGGGCAGGCCATCTCCCTAACCTGCTCGCTCGCTACAGCCCCCTCCGCTCAGCTCGAGCAGGGCTTCACCTCCCCAGGCACACGAGGCGACACGCCACGGCGCCCTCCCCCGGGGGCGCTCGGCGCAGCCCGCTACTCACCGCCGCTCGGCCGGGGGCCGCCTGCCGCCCCACATGTCCCGCGGCCCGGGGCTGCCGCGGCGTCTCAGGCTTGGCCGCCTGCCATCACAGACACGCCCGGAGGGCGGCCGGAGCGGGCCCCCGCTAAGTGCCCATTCCACGCGGGCTCCCTGCGGCTCCGCGGGCGGCCGGTCCCCGGGACCTCCGTCCCCACCGTGGCCAGCGGCTCCCTCCTACACGCCCGCCGCTCGCAGTCCTAATAATGCAGCTCATTCAGCGCCGAGCCTCTGGTGGAGCGCAGCGCACAGCCACCCAGAATTACTCATGAGAGTGAGGTCAGCCGCCCGGACCCCTTCCAAGCTGGGAATGCACTCGCCTGCTTCAAGCGGACATTCCTGCCCGACTGGAGACCGGGGCGGGCCGTTCTCACACAGCCCGACTCACGCAATCACCTTCTAAATCAGGAAACGCAGGCAAGAGTCGTTTCTCGGCCGCCCTGAGTCAGCAAACCATTACTACAGACAGGAGGCGGCTTTTTAAGTTTTAAAGGAAAGAGAACGTTTCCTCCGTGATCACATTAGTACATCAGCGAGAAGCTTTTAGCCAAAAGACTCCACTCCCTTCCTGAAAACATCTTGGTTTTCTCCTAGCTTCAGCTGGGTGACCGTGACCGAGAGAGCAACGTGAAAGTTTCACAACACTCGAGAACTCAGTGTCGCTGTCGAGACTGGCGAGGCGCGTGCCGTGCTGCACTGCCCAACAGCTGGCCCCGGGCTGGACGCTGGAACCGGCTACTACGCGCCGTCCGCGTCCGTGCACTTGACCCGTGCCCCCACGAGGCCGAGGGCTGCGACCTGACGGCCTGATCTCACATGCCCGGAACAGTACCGATCCTGGTCACATTATGTGTTAACGCTGATGGCGATCGGATGAGCGAAGCCACAGTCGGAGACTGCACCCACTGACCAGCGACGAGCCCGTCCAGCCCGTCACCCAGCTTCCTGTACTCAACGGGGACGGGCTGCAGGCCACTCCCTGCGAGGTGGCCACTGGGAGCCGGAGTCCAGCCTGGGACCACTGGCCCAAGTACCTGACCCACAGACCTTGAATCAAAATTTCCAAAAATTTTATAGTTTCAAGCAACTGTAAAGTCCGTAAAAATCAAGTAAAAAATAATTGCCCTTTTTTTCAACTTCTTCAAATAATGGAAATCCAGGCAGCTATGAGAAGGCCGAGTGTGACACGGCCTCTCAGGTGACAAAGCCTCCGTTTTTATGGGTCGCCCAGAGGCGATGCATCGCACATGCGTTGCTTTGTGAAACGGGCCTCCCTGATCTTAAGGTTGCTGTTTCCCACAGAATCCTCTCCAAATGGGTCACATGAGGTCCCTGGCCATACGGAGAGCCTCTCCGGCTCCGTCCGCCCACACTCACTCTCCGACCCCCTGAATTTCCTGTCTGAATCATTCACTTTGGCCGTTGGTCACACGCCACTATCTATGTTATTTCTCTGCTTAATAGGATTTGGGCTGTAAGCTTCCCAGGCTCATCAGACTTGGATCCGATATCTCGTCAGCTGCACAGCATCTGCATGTGACAGGGACTTCCATGTTTCTGCCACGGAAGTGCCAGGCTGGTCTCTCAAAGAGCACAGCGATGGCCGGGCAGTGAGTCCAACGCTTCTGAGAAGGCAGAGCTGACTGCTCCAGGTGGTCCGCGTATAAATGACTGGGCCGAGGTCTGTGTTGACGGCGGGAAGACTCCCACACCCGGAGCTGACAGTGCACAGGAAGCCGTTTCTGACTTTTCCCTTTCCAGCTGCTGGAGAACCCAGAGCAATAAACGAGAATGTGTGGAGTACAAGGAGGTCAGATTCAAACATATTTTCCCAAACTGCAAATATTTTTAGTAGCGATACATTCCACTTGAAAGCCTGTAGCTGC
The DNA here is from genome assembly GCA_028627145.1 of Eidolon dupreanum. NCBI lineage: Eukaryota > Metazoa > Chordata > Mammalia > Chiroptera > Pteropodidae > Eidolon > Eidolon dupreanum. Next base: position 1,448,282 of record CM053511.1, on the reverse strand, counting down.
CTAATGTGAACTGGCAATGAGCTCTCATGTTTTTGCCTGGGATGGTGGTTTCTAAGTCTCAAACTTGCAAGCAGATGAAACAACAAAAGCTAAGATTTTTCATTAAACGAACAGAACATGTAACAATCATGTCTATCTACAAATCTGACCTAGGGAGAACCCTGAAGAGGAGAAAAAGAATAGTTCATTTAATTCTAGCTTCATTTTTTCCTTCCTTTGCTTTAAGAGAAAAAATCATCAAGGAAACCAGTTCAGAGGAAAAGGCCATCAGCAGCTGGAAGGGTCGCTCTGCTTGCCTGGCCCTGGCCCACAGCGCTCCCCGAAACCCGGTCTCACAGCCTCTGTGAGCTGAGATGGAGAACCCTTATCACATTTCCGTCTGGAGCAATAAAATGTGACCTCACTCCTAAGGTATTTTCATGGAGAGCAAGAAAGTGGTCTGATGGGCCCCTTGTCTCCAGTACTGAGCTGAGGTACAAACACGATTCTCCAGCACACACGAGGGTGAGAGTGGGGAAGGTCATCGGCCTGAGTGGCTGAGAAGCCCGTCGAGCGGTCCCAGGAAACAGGGCACAGCTGGGAGCCGCATCTCTGCCGAGGCGGGTGACACAGGCTGTCTGGCCGACTTCCACTTGTTACACTGTTCATGAGAATACTGTCTGTCCTTGCTACTGCTGGATGGAAAAAGTACATGTGTGAAAAAAACAGTAAGACCCTTAAGTAAATGCAAGTCCATTCTGCATTGTTACCTGCACTGTATACTACTAGGGAAAAAAACTTTTTTAATCCATTTCATTCCTGTAGCATTTTTCCTAAGTGACCACGCTACTATTCTTTTCTTTGAAACTAAAAAACATTTCTTCTTTAAATATCAGAAATACTCTTCCCGAATAACTGTTTTTTAAAAAGGTGGAACTTTGATCACCTAAACATAATAATTGTATGGTGACATCACAGAATTTGCTTTGGATATAAAATCGTCTGGGTTTGTAGCTACTTAGACTAATCTGAAACATATCCACAGAAATAGCAGCAAGAAATTGGAAGGAAAAAAAAGCCAAGAGGGAAATGGCTTGTTTTGGCAAGTTCATGGGAATACCAGTTTTGAAACACGATCTCTTATAATTACCCAACATTACCTCACCACAAAGGAATGAAACTGACCTTTTAACAACAACAACAACAAACTCTTGGTATCTCTGCAGAAAACAGGGCTGGAGACTAGACGAACAGGGGCAGCATGCTGGTGAGGGTCTGGCCTAGCGGCTGAATGCCATAGCCGGGTCACAGCATTCTGCCTCTGCTTCTTCTCTTACAAACAGGCGTCCAGTTTTGTGAATACACTGAAACTGCATTTCTCTCTTATTACATCTCTGAAACGGTAGGAAACCATGCCCTTTTGTTTGGTCGTGGTGTTACCCATCTCAAAGTTATTCATAAAAAAAATGATTTCCACAAAACGTTACTTTAAAATGGTGACTTCGTTGTATTTCTGGCAAGTTCGAGTAGCTTCTTTGTGACCAGTCCTTTAGCAGATAGCACTTTTGACTATGGACTTCAGAAGCAGCTCTGTGAGAGCAGGGGGACAATCCAGAGCTTCCAGATTCTGAGGGAGTGGGCACTAGAGGAGGGGACTGGTGCAGGGTGAGGCCCCACATGATAATGGTTGTCAGCCAGAAACAGATCCCAGCCTTACTGGTTTCAAGAACCAGATGACCGTTTGGCCAACCATGGCTGGTGGAAAGTGAGAGAGGAAACCCCACGAAAAAGAGAGCCAGGGAGTATAAACTCTGCCCACATCTCTAGCTGACCACAAAGCCATGCACACGGAGGGCAGGCTCCCAGCAGCCGCCTGAGGCTGAGAGAGCGGAACTGCAACGTGATGCTGCCCGCAGCATGGAGAGAGTCAGCAACCAACCAACCACTCTTCAGACAACTATAATCCAATAAAGAGTCACAATGTCCAGGACAATTTAAATTACTTGATACACACACACACACGCGCGCACGTGTGATCTGTTCTCAAGAAGATAACAAATCTAAAGGAGGCTGGCTCCAAAGATGGCTCATAAGTTGGAATTAGCAGGCAAGGACTTTAAAGAGTTATTATATTCAAGGACATAAAGAAAAATTTGTTCATAATTAATGAAAAGGTAGGAAATATCAACAGAAATACAAACTGTAAAAATGAGCCAAATGAAAATTCTATAATGAAAGATACAACATCTGAAATTAAATCTCCACAGGATCGAGGGATGGGTAGGATGAAGATGACAGAGGAGACAGGGAATTTGAAATAAATCAATAAAAATTACCCAATCTGAAGGAGTTAGAGAAAAAAGATTGGGGCGTAGGGAAGAAATAACAGCCTCCGGGACCTGAGGGTACTACCGAAAGGTTTAGCGCACAGAAGCTGGAGTTTAGAAGAGAGAAAACAGAGCAGAAGAAATATCTGAACATACAATGGGCACAGACATACATATTCAGATTCAAGAGATACAGTGAACCCCAAGTATGATCAATACAAAAATCATACCCAAGCACATCCTACTTAAACTGCTGAAACCCAAAGAAAAAGAGAAAATCGTGGAAGCATCCAGAAAAAAAAAAGACAAATTACATACAAAGGAACAACAAAGTGAAAGGCCAGTGATTTCTCATAAGAAGTAACAGAGGTGAGAAGTTAGTGTAAGAACAGCTTTAAAGTCCTAAAAAGAAAAAAAAAAAAGCTGTCAATTTAGAATTCTGTATTTAGTAAATATAATCCTTTTATCTGAAAAAACATAAATTTTTCAGATTAAAAAAAAAAAACGGATGGAATGCACCAACAGACCTGCACCACAAGAAACGAGAAGCCAAACGGAAACAGACCCTTAGGAAAGAATGAAGAGCAGTGTATGGGGCTACATACAAAAGATTTTTCCTTACTTTCCTTAAAATACTATTTAAAACCCAAAACGTAATCGTATCTTGTGAGGTCACCAACACTTGTGAGCGTAAGGAACATACATGACATCTAGGGCAGCGGTCCTCAGCCTTTGTGGCACCAGGGACTGGCGCCCCACGAGAATCCGATGGCTGCTGGTCTGAAGCGGAGCCGAGGCGGTGACGTGGGCGCCGGGGGCGGCTGCAGACGAAGCTTCGCTGGCCCGCCGCCCCCTCCTGCTGTGCGGCCCGGTTCCGCACAGGCCAGGGCCGGTACCGGTCCACGGCCCGGGAGTGGGGGCCCCTGAGCTGGGGTGTAATGGCCCAAGGCGCTGCGCGGACTCCACGTGCGGAGTACGATGAAGACCCAGGTCAACCATAAAAATGCAATGCAAAGGGTGCTGCTGAGAGGCAAAAGTGGGGTTCGGAGGACAGAGAGGTGTGGGGGACCTGCCGCTGGCTTCCACGTGCCACCCCTCTTAGCCGGGGCCTGGAGTCGGGAGGGGCCCGGAGCGCGGCCACCCTCTGTAGGTGGCACAGTCCAAGGCGAGTCGCGGGACGGCTCGAAGCCACGGGTTCTCTAAGTGGAAAGGGCAGTAACAGCGCACGTCACCAACGGCTGCAGAGCCAAACACGGTGACGCGCGGGGAAAGGACGTGAGGGCGAAGGGCGGACGTCTGTGAAGCGCACGTTTTTCTAACTAGAAACCTGTCGACTCCACACGAAACTGAATCGAATGGTGGCGGTGTAAGGGCAGTGCAGGAGCACTCGCAAAGCTCTGGACAGCTGTGTGGCTGAAAATCCCAAGGGTAAGAACGATCCTCCGATGAGGACCAGCAAAGATATGATTTTAGTGAAAATAGTCTAAATTTTACATCAAATTCCCATTAAATGTAGATTTACTCCTTGCTTTTTATTACTGAGAAGGCTAAAGATAAAAAAACAACCAAGAAACAAACCAAAAAACCCCTCCACGTTCAGACGCCGGGAGCGCTCTGAGGTGTGCGTGGGGACAGCTGGGAGAGACCACGTGCTGGAGACTGTCGTGAGCCATCAGGACAGCAGCGCAAAGGGAGATGCCGCCGCGGTGACTGAGGAGTTGTCCACACTCCACCTCGGGAAGGAATTTTGGAAGCAAATACAAAACCACTTAAAAAAGCACACGGCGGAGAAGCACAAGAAACCTCACCTCACCAACCAAACCTAGAGCTTTAATTCAGAGTTCACATTCTAGGGGGAGTAAATGAAGAATCAAAAAGGATTTTTAAAAACTTGTATAAGATGCTGTTCACAGATTAAAAATGATAAATCCATGTCTCTACAAAATGTCAAAAAGACAGGCTTTGTATTCTGGTATCTGTAGTAACAGCAAACACTTTTAATTCAAACCACCAGTTTAAAAGGCAGCTGGTCATTTCTCCGTGCCCTACGACCCCCAGGGCCCCTCGGGACCTGCAGGAAAAGCTCTGTCGTGAGCACCGCCACTGGAGCCGTGTGCAGCGTGTGCCGCAGGAGCCGTGCTCAGTTGGAGGATTCTAGGCGACTTCGTTTAATCCTGAAAACTCGAGTGTAGGTGGGATGTGTGATCCTGCTCTGACAGGGAGGCTAAGCCGCCTGCCCGAGGCCACACGACCTTTTCAAACTTCTTTTTAAACTCTAACCTTCATAATACAAAATACCTAACTCTAAACACCGGGCAAAACGCCTCCAAAATCAAGTGCTCTCTGTGCTTGTTACACACACACACACACACACACACACACACACACACACACCCATTTACTCTATAGGGGTTGCTGATTGTAACTGGCAGCCTCATAGATCAACTAACTGAAACAGTCTGTGTCCTGAGATACTTTGTACCTTCACTTGGGTATGATATTGAAATGTTAATATGAAAAAAAAAAGTAATAAATTTGAGGCTGCAGCCACTTCAAGCTAAGTTACGACCCTGACTGAAGAGATCACTCAAAGGCCAGCTTTGTATGATAAGGTTAACAGCAAACATGACACTATTAAGTTAAAATAACAAACAAACATACATCCCCCGCCCCGAAGCTGTAGAGAAGGCTATGTGTTGTGTACACAGAATGAGTTCTCAGCAAGTAACCACAGGCCCGGCTCCCCCGCACCGGAATGGCTTGTCTCTAGCTTGCCCCAAGTCATCCCTGTAGAGACGAAGCCTCCTCAAAAACCACCAGAACTGTTCCTCACTGTATCTGGGGTTCCAGAGGGCCACAACAGCAAGATGCGACACACTCCAGGTGTGACGACAAAATAAGTATACTGGATAGGACAATTATCTTGAAACTAACATACAGAGACCACGTCACACTTCAAAGTCCTTGGTGGGGGGCCCTGTGCACATGTCAGTGATGTTGCCATTTTCTGGGGGGACCTTCTTTGGTTGATACTTAAACTAAAGAGAACCAGCTACAAGAATTCCTTGTTATCCTATTCTTTTCCTTTTAACTAAGCAGTCTGAACGACCTGCTCACCGCCATAATTATGAGATGGAGAACTTAGCGACTCGGGCCACGTCTCAAATCACGGCACAGCAGGAAGGTGGACTGGGGCCGGACTGGGGCGCCTCCTGGGAGTTCCAGCCCCCAGGTGTCAGGGCGGCCGCTGACCCTCACCGCTCCCTTTCATTTGGAAACTGCTAACGATCAGACCGCCCCTAGGTCTGAGGGCTGCGCGGGTCGGGGTGAGATCCTGCGTGAAGGTTGGAGGAACAATGCGTGGAGACGGAAAGCCCTCGGAAACGCCGGTCTTTAAAGCTAACCGAGGACGGCGACGCTTGCTGTCAACGAGCCCGGCACTGGCCCTAGAGGCGACGGGGGAGCTCGGTGACGGCAGGCCCCCTGGATGTCACCGGCGGGTGTCCTCTGGGACAGGCGGTTGGGGTGACGCGCGGTCTCTGGCGCAGGCCCGCAGGGGCTCGGTGGCCCGACGCGCGGGCACCTGCCGAGGCCGCAGCCACGCCGGCCGCGCTGCGGGACGGCCCGCAGGAGGGCCTGCCCGGGCCGCCGCATGCCGGCTGGCATCCCGGACGCAGACTCACTGAAAGACGCTCACTAGGGTGCTCAAGCGATGAGCGTGCGACGGCGCCGGGGGGAAGGTTCACAGCGCCGCCCACGGCGGGACGCGCGAACTGCGTGCGTCCCCCACGGACGACCTGGCTCTGCACGCTGAGCCGGCGCCTGAGCGGCGCGGGGGCGGGTGGCTCAGCCGGGCGGGGCGCCGCGGTCCGTGCTTCCCCGGGGCGGGGGGGGGGGGGCAGCGGGCTTTCGGGGTGCCTCAGTGCCGCTTTCCTGTTCTGGATGCTGGTGCCCACGCTGTGAAAACTCCATGAGCTGTTCACCTCCTGGGATGTTTACATGTTCGCATCTTGTTTGTCAATAAAACGTTTTAAAGAGTATACGACCGAAACTGGCATATTATTGCATGCCAACTGCGATCGAAAAAAACCTCACTGAATTGTACAGTGTAAATACAAACAACTAATTGTCTATTATATCACAATAAAGCCTGAAAAAAGTTAAAATAAATTATGGTATGAAAATTTTAATTGATAATTTTTTCACTGGTTTCATTTGTCTAAAAAGGATTAAGAAGCTACATGTTAACTTAAAATGTTTCCCTAAACTGATATAAAACTGATAAATTTTTTTATAATGGCACGAGTCAAGCAGAGCACCGCTGGGCAACAGCAAATTGCAATGTTAGTGCCAAAAAGGCAAATACTAAAGCTGCTTATTGGGGTTTCCTTGGCATAGTATCTATCAAAGAATTAACTGAATTAAACAGCCATGAAATGACTTCTTCATTCAAAAAATATTTAGTGCACTCTTATCACCTGTCGGTCACACAGGACAAAGATGCCAGAGTACATAGATTAAGAGAAATTCCTCCGATGAGGAGTGTTTTACCCTTGCTGGTAGGCCACGTACAGGTTAATCTCATTCTGCTTCTCAGTGAATGCACATCTAAGAATGAGAGCAGGTCTTAGGAGGACAGGCTCTGAGTCGCTGAGATCAACCTGTGAAAGTATGACTCAAGTGCTTTATGACTCTGTCTGACAAGAGTCATCCTGAGAGCTGCTTTTCTTCCATTTGTAACAGAGTAAAAAACATATGTCCCAGTCAAAGATGAGTGGACTCCCACAGCAATTTGAGTCTATCTGCAAAATTTTCTTTTCAGGTAGACAAGGAGAGTGGGATTTGGGAAACATTTTTAACTGCCCTGAGGTAAGGACTATCCAAAACTTATTACTCTGTTACCATCTTGGATACAGTTAAAATTCTGAAAACCTCAAGTAAAAGAACGTATTTAATTTCTGTGATACACTGTTACATATAAGTGACTTGGCAATTAAATTATAGCTAAATTTTATTGACATATTCAGTAGCCATATTAGACATATTCGAATGCAAAGTTAAACGCCTTTTCTGACTAAATCGGAACAACACAGACTAAGTCAGTGCTCACAACCTTTGCTAACGGGGCACAAGAAGATACACATAAACTACAGTCTGGGTATGCTACGTTACGTACACGTGTGTATAGTATATGTGTAAAAGTAATTGTATCGAGTTGTAAAAGTTCATCGTGGACAGTTTCGGGAGCTCATCCGCCCTAAAGGAGCGGGCGTGGGTGAACGTCACGGCTAGCTCACACGCGCTAAGCCGCGGGTTCAGTGGCTCCCCGACCCCTTACTGGGCCCGGGCTCCTGCTCCTGGCGACACCGAGGCGAGTATGACGATCCCTGCCCTCAAGGAGCTTCAGTCTAGTAGGGACGAGACATACTAGACTGTGAGCTCCTCGAGCGCAGGAAAAGTGCTCTGGGCGCCCTGCCCCGCGCCCAGCGCCAGGCCCGGCTCTCGCGGCGCACGCCGTCTGTGGCGCCGAGCACGGGGTGCAGCCAGGCGTGGCAGTGAGGGGCGCAAGGACGAGAGCGAGTGCTCTGGAGGCCCCGAGGGCGGAGGCCAGTCGGCTGGGAGCCAGGAAGAGCCAGCGCGGGGAGCAGGCTGGCGAGATGGGCAGGGCTTCAAGAGCTGGAAGGGAAGGTGCTCCAGGCCGAGGGGCCGGGTCGCTGGGCCAGTGTGAGAGAGCGGGAAGACGCCGTCCGGCCGCGACAGGGGGATGCCCTCACTGCCGCTCCGGAAGCGTCCGCCTGATGCGGGGAGCAGCAGGCACCCCCAAAGCCCGCACCGAGTGAGGGAGCCACTCTTCCTCGGCCACGTTCCGGGAAGATCGACTCGCGAGTCGTGCCGGACGGGGACAGACGGGAGGGCAAGCCGGGAGGAGGTCTGCGGACACTGCAGTGAGGGCTCTCCAGCAGTCAGTAGAGTCCAAGACTGCGACGAAGACCAAGTCACCACTGTCACCCACAGGAGGTGAGGGCGAGCGCTGGCCGCCAGGACGAACGTGATGTCCGGCAGCAGTTTAAAAGGCAGGTAGGTGGAGAGCAGAGAAAAGGGCAGGACAGAAGCGGAAGGCAGACAGAGGCGAGCAGCAAAGCCTCGACGGCCGGAGAAGCAGGAGGCCAAGAAGGGAAGGCCGGCCAGCGCCACGGCGATGGCGGACGGGCAGCGGCCAGGAGACAAGATGTCGCGGAGGCTGCGAGATGGACTCGGAATTAGAGACGGGAGGAGTTCCAAGGACAGAAACTGTCGCGTCGTGAGGAAAGATGGAGGGACAAAAAATAATTATGATTTAGGGGCAAAACATGAAATAAAGCACGTTCAAACTCCAGCCCTCACAGTGAGAGAACTTGTAACTAAGTTGTATGAGAACAGATGAGATTTTTGCTCAAAGAATGCTGGCTAGAAACACTGCAGGCCTATCACGTGACGTAGAGAGCCGACCTGCTCTACGCAGCCCTAGAAAACAGGACTTGGGTGGGCGACCGTGCCGGGCGGGGCAGCCGCCCTCTCTGGGGCGTGCCTCTGTGTCAGTAACAGCAGTGACGGCGGGACTTAGGCTCTGGGCAGGACCATGTGCCATTTGCTATTGAATCCACTGAATGCAGCTTAGAACAAAGCCACGGAGCCAAGAGCTGCTGACCGGATCCACCTCCTGTACTTCCGCTCACCGGCCTGAATTCTTCCCCGAGCGTCTGCCCGGGCAGGAGCCTCGTCCAGCGGATCGAGCTGCCGGAGAGGCGGCGAGGCTGCAGGAGGTTCAGACGGTTCGAGCAGTAGGGGTAAAGGCTGGGACAGATGAGCTCAGGGTCTCCTGGACCCTAATATTTGGTAATTTTTATGAAAAAAAGACTAAAGTATAGCAAAAAAATAAAAACAATTTCACATAAAATCAGGGAAGGTCCCCAAATATAAAAACAGGCGACTCAGCAAACCAAGGTGCTGGCTGGTCGGCTATGTGACTGGGCTCCCTGCACACACACACTGTGCACACGCGTGTTACGTGAAGACATCTTGTTTATGGAGCGTTACATCTCAATCTAGACTTCACCTCAACTGACGTCGACAACTGCTTACTGAGCACTCATCAGGCGCCTGGTCCTGAGCTCTGTGCCGGGGCCACAGACACGAGAAGGCACGGCTGGGCACGCTGAGGCGGAGTCTGGCTGGGGACGGGGACAAGCAGACGTGAAAGCCTCCAGGCCAGCCGGCGGGGCCAACTCTGCACAGACTCGCGGCCTCGGCGCCTGAGAAGTTCCCGTGGGTGCCCTCCAGGGTGCTGGGAGCTGCCAGTGCCTGGCACAGAGGACGAGCCACAAGGTGGCAGGCAGCGTGGCCGTCCCCACGGAGGCAGGGCCGACTAGGGCGGGTTCCTGCAGGAGGCGGCGTCGGGGCTGAGCAGGCGCGGCAGGAGTCAAGGGCATCTCTGAGACGGAACACGGCACGTGGAAGGCGGCGAGCTGCGCTGGGAGGGCCGGACGCGGTCGGGGGGGCTGCAGCGTGAGTGCAGGGGTCTGCACGCTGACTCGAGACGACGCACGGGTCACATGCCTACGGCTCTCATGGGCCGCGTCGGTTGGAAGTTAGAGCAGAGAGATCTGATCATAATTTGAAGTTCACAAAGATTTTAAGATACGCTCTACTTAAGACGCTAGGAAGGCATAAATAAACGCAACCCTGTTTAAAAAGGCAATCCTGTTCGCCCCAGAACCAGGTCAGCGACCCGGGATGCCGCCCACGCCCGGCCCGCTCTGCCCCGACTCCCACCTGAGCTGGGCTTTGAGCTCGGTGAACCGGGGCCGCCTGCTGGGGTCGTAGGCCCAGCACTTCGTCATGAGGCTGTAGAGCGTCGGAGGGCAGTTTGGAGGCATCGGCAGGCGCTCCCCGTTCTCGATGCGGCCGATCACGTCGTTGTTCTTCACCCCCTGGAAAGGCTTCACGCCGTGCATCAGGATCTCCCACATGCACACGCCTGGGGAACGGTGAACACAGACAGCGCGCTTAGCGGGAGCAGCCGCCGTGCGACTCCGGGCAATCGGCCGCGTGAAGCAGCGTGCGGGGACCTCTGAGGAAATGCCAGCAGCGGCACTCAGCTACCGTCATGTGACTACTGAAACACGAAGTTATCAAGGGGAAAACAGCATTTTTCTAAGAGGTTCGTTTCTCTAAAAATCCTGTGTTCGCAAACGGCCCGCCAGCTCGAGGGGCCCTCCCTGGCTTAACGGACCAGTTCGAAACGAGCAGGATGAACTCCAGGCCGAGCCCCATTTCTGTCCCACCTGCTCACGACCACCGCGGCTGGCCTGAGGCCCAGCGAAGACGCACGCTCCCAGAACGTTCGGGTCCCCTTACCGCTGCCCTGTCTGAGCCGGCTGGCCCCGGCCCGGGGCACGCGCTGGCATCACCGCCTGGCTCAGCCACTCATCAGTCACCACGCTTCCCACAGGAACGTCTGGGACTTCTCGCCCACAAAGTCCACGACCAACCTCAAGAAGTTTACCTGCACCACCTAGCCTGACGACAAGGGACCCGCGACAGCGCCGGCACCCATGAGGGCGGCTTTCTCCTGGTGGTGTCCGACCCCCTCGGCACATGGGCCCCGCCGGAGACCTCGCCGCCCAAACATGCCCCGAACGTGCCTTTGCTCGTGTGAACTCCTCTAACTTCACGCCTTTCGATTTTCTTCTTCGCACCTTCTCCTCTTTTTAGAGCCATCTGGGGGCTCCTCCGTGCGTCTCCTGAGCTGCCCGGGCCCACCCCACCGCTCCCACATCGTAAGTGCGCACCCTGAGAGGGGCTGCGGCTTCCCTCCCGCACCCTCAGCCCCCAAACGGTGCGCGCCTCCACGGAGGCGAGGCACACGCTCACGTACAGCGGAATCAGAGCCTGAAATCAGGCCGGAGTGCGATCGTCCCCAAGTGAACAGTGCACGACAGAAAGGACGTCTCAGTCCTGCTCTGCTCACCAGAGGTCGAGCCGCTGTCGGAGCACGACCACCAGGTATCACTTTTTGTGACTTCAGTGTGTCTCCGGCACTCTTGAGTGGACAGGTGTTGTCCTTAATCCTGACACCTTACATTTCTTTAAGTACTATATCTGTCAACCCTAAGATGCCATCGTTATCGCACAATCCTTTGTTATCTCTTAGAATTGTTTTCTTCTTACCAAAGAGCTCTCTTAACTCATCCAGAGAAGAAATTAATAGCAGTAAGAACAAAACAGACCAAGTCTTCAAGGCAGCCACGTAAAACATGCCCCCAATCAACACCAAAGGTGAAATGCCACGGATTTGCAACACATCCCAGTAACAAAAATGTTAAAATGTAGAAAAACAGGCATCTTAGAATCTCTGAAATCTGGAATTTCCTTGAAAGGGTAAGAAAATTGCTCTCTGGGTCACACAGCTAACGAGTGAGGTCTTGGAGCCTGAGGCCACATCAAGTGGCGTCCAGAGCCTCTTCTGCCAACGCCACACTACTTCCTGCTCCACTGAAGACCTCCTTCCTGTATCTGGTATTGATGAAGGCACCAGCACTAGTTACTAAAGATCAACAGCAAGTAAACAGAAGAAAGAATAAGAACAGAGACTTGATGTGTATAAAGTTGTTTTTATTTCTAGGAGAAAGGTATGTAAACACACTACCACTCCAAAGTAGTTTAAAATCTGACGGAAAAGATGCACACGAGACTATTCACAGGATCGACGTAAGCGTTATGACAGAGCGAGAAAGTGCAGGAAACGCAGAGGAAGGGAGTTTTTATATCTGGCTTCACGGCAGTGGGACACTTCAGGTGATCTCGAAGGTGTGGCAGAGGGAACGCCAGCCAGAGGAGAGGGCTTAGGACAGGTGCTCCTGGCAGGAAGGCGGGTGGGGGAGGGCACAGCATCCATGTTATAAAGGGTCAATAATGTTAAAACGTAGATAAAGCAGTTGAAGAAAGTGCGCAACGGATGAGAGCCACATGTCCATACTCGTCGGAAGGAGCTGCAATGACTCACGGGGCAGAGGTGACTGACTTGGAGCAGGTGGGACGGGGCAGACTAGACATCAAAGAGGTGAAGCCACAGAAGATGGAGGGTCAAACTTTCGAGGCCTGAGACAAAGAGGTCAGAGCCCAGAACGAAGGGCTGAAGTGCGACTTTGGACACCCCGGGTTTGGGGGGCCACAGAAGCGGACGGACAGGTTAACTACGTACAGCCGGTCACGTAAGAAGAATGAGCAGGATGGCAAAAAGAAATAGGTAAGGTATCTGTCTGCGAGGGGAGAAGGGGCGGCGAAGAGAGACAAAAGGGAAGAGCGACAGCAGAGGACTCAGAACAGAGGGACGTCACAGAAGCCACACCCGAAAGCCAGCGCACGCACAAGCTCCAGGGCTGTCGAATGAAGCCAAGAGACAGACTGACGAAGGAGATGGGCAGGCAAGGGAAGGCGAACCAACCCACACACTCCAGAAAGAAAGAACGCTCAGTTTATTTTGTAGAACGTATGAAAGATGAAAAAACACAAAACTTCAAAATACTCACCAAACATCCACACATCACTAGCTGAGGTAAAACGTCGAAAATTGATTGACTCTGGAGCCATCCATTTAATAGGCAATTTTCCTTTGGACGCTAGAAGATTAATTTTAGAAAGTGAATTTTCCTTCTGATCTGCTGAAGAATCTAACAGCTAGAACTAGCTGAGATTTTTTTTACTAACAAAATATAAGCTTTAAATATTTGACCCCTGGGGATTTCCACTTCTTTGGGAGAAGTTATTTCTCCTTTCCTCGATATCCGGAGGTCGTCTGGGGGAGAGTGGTTACGCTGGGGTAGGGACATAAAACACTGGCATCCTCGTCTCTCTGGAGAAAGGCGGGGAGCAGGGAGGAGAGCGCCCCGTCCGCCGGAGGAATCAGCCTGCAGCTCAGTTACCAGCTTCGCGGTTTCGCGGGCCAGACGCCACACTTTGGGGCTGGCCCGCTAGGACACGGTCCGTTCCCCTCCTCAAACGCCGGGCCTCTGAGGCCTGGGGACGCATGGACGAGCACACGCATCTCACAGAGGTCGCCCCCACAACGACCTCTTGGCAGCTTCTCTTTTCTTAGAAACGAGGCGCAGGTGTGATAAGTGACCTGCCCAAGGCCACCACACCAGCAGGTGCCAGGAGCGGGGACACCTAAACCTGGCCAGCTGTCCCGGAGCCAGAGGCGCTTGCACTGTGCTGGTGGGCGCCCGTCTCCCTCCTCCAGCTGGGAGGGACAGGCTTCTGGCTTCTCGCTGCCCTGCACGTCCACACGTGGCCGCGAAAGCATCACGAGTGCTGACTCTGGGCGTGACAAATGTTAGTGCAGAGGCGAAGGTGCAAACACAGAACCCACAGCTCACAAGGGCTGGCTGTACCTTCCCCAGTATGTGAAGACCTGGGGTGGGGGGCGATGGAAGGGAAAAGAACACTCCTTAGGAAGGCCTGGCACAGTCCCTCCAGAGAGGCCTAAATCCTCCCTTGGAGCTGCAAAGGGAACAACTCCTACCCTCGCTAGACAGTCCTCCCTCCAACGGTTGGGTGACCGGAGGAATGCCCGGGACGGAACACCTTTCCTAAGGTAGGAACAGTGTCTCGGGTGTAACGAAGATTCTGAATACGTGCCAAGTGCCCTGGAAGCAGAGGGAATCTGTGACCAAGAGCCTGCCAGGGCAGCCTGGGGGAGGGGACAAAGAGGAACGGGGGACATCAAGGCGGGGGAACGAGGCCCAGTCCCGCGGGCGGGAGCGGGGGCACTGGCCCTGCGCGCTGTCACGGGTCTGGACTCCCTTCTGCAGGCAGAGGGGGCCTCTGGAGGCTTTCGTCTGGGGACAGTTACATTCGTCCTGTTTACTTTTCTCCATTTAACTTCAAGCACTTCCATGACGAATTGAGGTCGAATCCTGTTTGATTCCTTCAAAACTACCCTACAACTGTGCCCAGGACTGAAGGCTCCCGAACCTTTAGGGTTGTTCTCCCGAAGCCCAATGGACCCAAGCTCGCTGACCTTTCCGAGATGACAATGTAAGTGTGTGTTTGTCCCTGTGAATGCTAAGTGACATGTGGGCTCGGCCACCCCACTGTTTGGAGTTTAGCTTTTTGTACTGGAATTCTAAGACTTGGACTAGTTAGGATTTGAGCTGGACGTGAACTATTTTAAAACAGTGGACAGTTGACTCGGCCGTTTTCCAGTTAAATAACTAAACAACTAAACTGAATAAATAACCAAATAATTTTCTTTTCACATAGCAAAAGGATCACTGCTAAAATTGCTTCAGGCTGTATGTCGTACACAGAAAGCATACGGAAAGAGAACAGTCCCGAGCTATAGCATAAAATAGAAAAGTCAAACAAACTGAGAAAGAAACTGGTCTTTGTAAAATGGTAGTAATAATTAGAATACATACTAACAGCATGGTATGAATTTATAATGCAAGTTTTAGCTGAAGTACTAGAAATTGTGAAAACTTATTAAAACACATGTTGAACAATAATTTGAAGAAGCAATTCAATCTGATTCCAAGATTAGCAAAATTAAAGAAAAATCACATGAGCTAGATGCCATGGACCAGACTCTGGAGTGAGTTGACTGGAGATTTCTAAGGCGGATGCCTTTCACCAACTAGCGCACACAACCCCACCTGCTGTGAGGTGTCTAACCATGTCCACCGGCTGAAGGACACCTGGGCTGCTTCTAATTTTGGGCTACCAGAAGTCAGCTAGAACATTTAAATACAGGTTTTGTGTGAACTTACGTTTTCAGTTCTCCCAGAGAAATGCCTAGGAGCACCATGAGGGGGTTGTAGTGTTGCTGCACATATGGTTTTGTAAGAATCTGCAAAACTCTTTTCCAGAGTGGCTGTACTGTTTCCCATCCTCACAATCAACTTACTAGTGATTTCGCTGCCGCATCTTGGCCAGCACTGAGGGTTATCACTGGTTTTTATTTTAGCCATTCTGACGAGTGCGCAGCGGCATCTCACTGCAGCCTTGACTGGCATCTCCCTCACGGACCACGTGCCTACTCGCCAACCGTACAACTTCTTCAGTAAAATCCTCGTATCTTCAGTCCATTTCCTGTCTTGTTTTTTTAACTCTTGAGTTTTAAAAGTTATTTCTATATTCTAGATACTAGATACTAGCTCCTGTTGGACAGAGATGAGGTTGGCAAATATTTTCTCCCACTCTGTAGCTTGCCTTTTCATCTTTTTAACAGAGTCTTTTGCATAACAAAAATTTTTAATTTTGATGAGGCTGAATCTATCAATTTTTTCCTCTTATTGATCATATTTTTGGCGTCGAGTCTAAGGATTCTTCACCCAGCCCTAGATACCGAAGATGTACTCCTACGTCTTTTCCCAGAAGTCCCACATTTTATAATCGAGTGTGATCCATCTCGAGTTGATGTGGAGTGGCGTTCGGGCTCCAGTCCAGTTTCTGCGTGTGCATTACCAACACTCCAGCACCACGCCGTCTGCTGAAAAGCCCGGCCTTCCTCCACTGAGCTGACTCTACACCTGTCAACAATCAGCTGAGCATGTGTCTTAAAAACACCTTATGAAATTAAAAGCATTAAAGACCCCGAGTCTGCTTATTATTAATGATTTCTTACCTTTGTAGTAGGTACTGTCTTCCATATAGCGGGACAATCCAAAGTCTCCTAATTTCACACAATCATTTGAGGACACCAGAACATTCCGAGCAGCAATGTCCCTGATAAGGAAGAATTTGGGACAATAAATTTTAACACAAGGCAAATAAATCACAAACTCATCCATATATGAAGACATATAGGTACTTTGAAAGACAGGAAATTTATCATATACCCCCAAAAGAGAATACTTTTATTATTTTACTTCAAATGTACTCCTTATGGCAGATATTTAGCCATTAACATGATAATCGGTATTTTGAATGATGGCAAAGTTTATTGTCAAATAATGAAACCATCGTTACTTTTCCTACAACCAACCGCACTACTGACAGGGACACACAAGCACAGTGTGTAACCCTGCTGTTCCCAAGAGACATCGTTAAACGAGTAAAGGTCATCTTCTGAACACCTACAGTCTGTTCTAGCGCTGGATAACAAAACTCTTGGCACAAACCGGGCCAACAGACCGTAAGGGCTTTTACTTCCATTCACACTAGAGGCCCAGGTTATAATCGGAAATTCCAAAGAATGCCCTTCGATGTCACTTGTGACACTACAGTGTCCTTCGAAGTCCGAGGACAATCTCTGTTTCGGACTGTATGTTCACTGCCCTAGTGCCACGTGCCGGCTCCCAGTAGTATCTGTGGAAGGAATCACTGATCTGAGAGCAACGAGATATTCCCAACCCCTCGTGAAGAAAGACCCTTTAGAAGCACGTGTCCACATGCCACGCCACTTCACTCGGCTGGGACACACGTGGTGTGACACGCCAGCACTGTGTACGCTCGAGCCGGGGGGTACGAGGGGCCTCCCCTCATGTCTCCACTGCGTACTACCAAGGCGGCTGAGCAGCGGGACGCCCGGACCCACCTGTGCACGAATCTCTTGCTCTCCAGGTAGGCGAGGGCGGTGCCCAGCTGGTAGGCGTACAGCACCAGCGACGCCAGGCCCAGGCTGTGCTTCCTGACCTGCAGGAATGACCGCAGCTTCGGGGCGGCAGCCAAGGGGAGAAGGAGAGAGGGTGAGTGACAGGGACTCAAAATCAGCGCAAAGGAGCCACAGTCAACAACCACGCTGCCTACTTCCTAACGCGGTTTTTATTAAGAATGGCCTCAGTTCTCCCCTAACAATAATAATAATGAAAAAACCCATAACAAATGAAGCATACTAGCCCAGAAATTATGGTGAGTCATTCTTTATTTGAAATCCTATTGTAAAATTGGGTTCTTCATGACTGTAGACAAATTTCTGGGAAAAAGAAATACAGAAAGATGCTTCCAGGGAATGAACAAAAAGCATACTATAAAATATTGCTAAATAATAATAGTTGGAGAACAGAAACATCTAGTTACCATTCAAATAAGCCCAACATGCAGGCATGGCCAGCTCACCCCACTCCAAACCTCACCAGGTCCCAGGCAGATCTGAGGACAGGTGACGAGGAGGCAGGAGAGGCAAGAAGCATTCTCCGCTCCCACCCCATGGGGTTTTGGGTACAGGAAGATAAAATGGTCACGTGTTGGGTACTTATCCCACCACTCATGATTAATTCAGCCAAATGCTAACAGAGCAAAGAAAGGCAGAGGAATTTAACACTCCAATTCAAAAACAAAAAGGAGAAACATTTAGCAAGTTTTTTAACCCAGAAGAATTAGCAAATTCTTCAAAAGCAAAAGCAGAAAAAGTGTGAAAATGAGGTAAGTACTCCACCGTATCCGGACAGGTGGCGCAGAGGAGGACGAGATGCTGGGGAGCCTGAAGCGCCCTCCTCCCTCTGGGGACTTTGCCACCGCACGGGGAGGAGGGCGCGAGGGCCCTGGGCAGAGCCTTTCGGGAGGGAGGGCTGAGGCCGCCACGAAGGGGACCGAGGACCCAAACTTCGCTTTGGCTCCTGGTAACTGGCAGCCCCAATACTCACGAAGAGCAAATCCGTGTCTGGTGTCCTTCGAGAGGAAGGACCGTGTGTCCTACTCTAGAAGGTTAAGTTACCAGGTTCCAGTGCCAGAGCATTAAGTCTAGGTATCTGAGAAATCCACCTGAGCTTATCTCCAAGCTGGCCAGCCATAGGGCTACCTGTGGCCTGCAGGTGATAAGCAGGTGCTGGGCCCAGGCCACCGCCCAGGGTCTGACTCAGCAGGGCTGGGGCGGGGCGCAAGGATTTGCATCTCTACCAGGTTTCCAGGTGATTCAAGAGTTAGTTTCTGTACTCTGGAGAAGGTCAGACGAGGAGAGCTGTTCACACTCTTACTCACATTTTAAAAAGAAACTGTGACTAATGTTAGTCGGTCTAAGCGTCTGCAAGGTGAATTCTCTAGAAGATCAGGCAGGGAACTGTGCAGAGTTACCTAAATTCTGCATTAATTTACCCAAACCCCGTTAACACTGCTTCCTTCATCCTCAAAGCACTGGGCTGGTTCCTCAGGTGGCAGCATAGGAGGGGACAGCAGCAGCGCCCGGTGGCTGCGGCCTGCAGTCCTGACTCTCGGCTGAGGGAACCGCTTGGGGATTGAACAATGTAGACGCGATACTCATGTTCTCTCAATCAAAACCCCGAGGCTGTGTGCGCACCCTGGACTTCCTTTCCTTAAGCGAGGGACACCCACAGCGAGTGCAGACCGAGCGACGGCTCGGCATGAGGGGGCAGGTCCGAGCACGTGGTACCTCTCCGAGTGTGCACAGCTCCATGATGATCCAGACGGGGTTCTCCGTGATGACTCCGATCAGCTTCACGATGTGAGGGTGGTCAAACTGACGCATCGTTACTAGGGGGGAACAGTGTCCACAGTTACTCCCCAGCGGGGCGCTAGGCGGGGACGGCTGACGCCTTGTGTTTTCTCGGCCTAAACGCTCCACAGAAATAAACTAGCTGAGACAGAAGTCACCACCAGGCCCTGCCTTGGACTTACGCCAGAGACACAGGAGCGGGATTAAGCACATACTTAGACTTAACTGATGAAATTACAACGCGATTTCCTCTCTGACTTTTTAACTTATCAGAATGTCACGTGGTAAACACTTATGGGAATAGAGGAGAAGATAATCATTCGATACACAAGGAATGAAGAACAGCAAGATTCATTCATACAACCAGCGTCTACTGAGAGCCTCTTACGGGCTGAGCCCCGTGCTGGACACTGGGTCTGAATAGTGAGCAAAACAGACGTGGTCCTTGTCCCCATGGAACTTAAGTTCCAGAAGGAAGGAGAGACAATCATAATTTTTGAGCAACGCATATTTAACTATGAATACTTAAGGAAAGAAAGAACATGGGCCTGTGACAGTTTTCTAAGGAGAAACAATCTGTGGTCAGAGGGGAAGGGACAGCCACATGAGAGGAGGAAGGGCGTGCTGGCCTGCGGGCAGGTGGCAAAGAGCCGGAGGGCTGCAGACAAGATCCTGCCACAATCCGCAGAGACCTGGTCACAGGGGACCCTCCCCAGGCGGCTCCTCATGGGAGGTGTGAGCCGGAGCCCTGGAGGGGGAGGCTGTGGCAGGGGGAAGGGACATGCGGTCCTTGCTTCCTCCCTGGTCTGTGAGCATGGTCAGGGGCTGGCGGCACCCGGGCGAGGACCACTTCTAAGTGTGCCCAGTTCCAGCGTGAAGCTTAATGGTACAAGGCACCGAAGGATACAAGGGCAGACAGCGAGTCGATCTACCTTTACACCCCAAACCCCAGGGCTTACCTGGAAAAATCTGTAGGTAGATATTGGCCTCTACAAATACAGGTATTAATTTACAAGGCAAGATAAATGTAGTTATCTCATAAAAATCAAAACATTCTTTCTCTTCCTCAGAGACAGTCTGGATTTCACTGATGGACAGTCAAATGGAGTTAGTTCCACAGACAGTTCTAGAAACTTACAGGCTTCTTGAAGGAATTTCTCTCTCACGCTGTCCGAGGTACAGTTTTTACATGTTTTAATGGCAACCGCCAAAGCTGGATTCTCCTGTGTTGGGGAAATCATAGAATCACACACACGCGCCAAAACAGGTTCTCTGTAGGCTTGGTGGCG
>CM053511.1:1398403-1427755 GCA_028627145.1 Eidolon dupreanum | reverse complement strand
AGGAACCAACGGTAAGTTCTCGCCCATGGACTCCATGCCGAGTGACATTCTGACCAATTATTAAGAGTCCTTGACAGAATGTTTTATCTTATAGGACATTAAAGAGCATAATCTGGAAAAAGGATTAATAGGAACCCAGAGAAATGAAGACTCCTTTGCACTACAAAATTAGACTTCCACATTAAAAACGAAATAAACATTCACATATAATATTTAGCAGAAAGATATGCAACGCAAAATGTGAACTCTGGTATTCTTCTGCGGGCTGGGATTCATTCAACAAATGTTTAGTCAAGACTGAACCATGGATATTAAAAAATTGCTCTTTTGTATTTTTCACAACTAAAATGGACTGCCTATTTTAAAAATGAATGAAATAAAGAAAAATTAAAAAAAAAATCTCAATTGCATAAAAAAAAATACCTAGGAATAAACTTAACCAAGGAGGTACACGACCCATACTCAAAAAATTATGCCACTGAAGAATTAACACCGTTAAAATGTCCATCCTACCCAAAGCAATCTATAGATTCAATGTAATCCCTATCAAAATACCAACAGCATTTATTTTTCACAGAAGTAGAACGAATAATCCTAAAATTTATATGGAACCGCAAAAGACCCACAGTAGCCACAGCAATCTTGAGGAAGAAGAAAGTTGGAGGCATCACACTACTGGATATTAAACTATACTACAAGGCTATAGTAATCAAAACAGCAAGGTACTGACATAAAAACAGATACACAGACCAACAGAACAGAACAGAGCCCAGAAATAAACTCACGCCTATATGATCATTTAATCTACGACAAAGGAAGCAAGAATATACAATGGGGTAAAGGCAGTCTCTTCAATAAACAGTGTTGGTACAACTAGATAGATATATGTAAGGAAGCAAAACTAGACCATTTTCTCACACTATATACAAGAATAAATGCAAAATGGATTAAAGATTTAAATGTAGGACCCGAAACCATAAAACTCTTAGAAGAAAACACAGGCAGCGAACTCTCTGACGTTGCTCTTAGCAACATTTTTTTGGATATATCTCCTCGGGCAAGGGACACGAAAGAGAAAATAAACAAACAGGACTACGTCAAACTAAAAAGCTTTTGCACAGCAAAGGAAACCATCAACAAAACGAAAAGACAACCTACTGAACGGGGCAAGATATTTGCCAATGATATATCCAAGAAGGGGTTAACATCCAACCTACATAAAGAACTCACACAATTTAACACCAAGAACCAAACGATACAATTAAAAAATGGGCAGAAGACCTGAACAGACATTTCTCCAAAGAGGACATACGGATGGCCAATAGACATACGAAAATATGCTGAACGTCACTAATCATCAGGGAAATGCAAATTAAGACCACAATGAGATATTGCCTCACACCTGTTAGAACAACCATCATCAATAAATCAACAAACAAGTGTTAATAAGGACGAGGAGGAAAGGGAGCCCTGTGCACTGCTGGTGGAAATGTAAATGGGTGCAGCCGCTATGAAAAACAGTGTGGAGGTTAAAATTAAAAACAGAACTACCTTGTGACCCAGCAATTCTACTCCTGGGTATTTACCCCCCAAAAAACCAAAACATTAATTTCAAAAGATATACGCACCTTATGTTCGCTGCAGCATTATTTATAACAGCCAAGATACGGAAGTGACTTAAGTGTGCTTTTATCTGTGTGATCTCAGTGCATCGCTGGGCTGTGGGGACTTCAGAACGCTTACCGATCACGAACTTGAGAGATGGAAGGAAGCTCAGAGACCAGCAGGTTCACCTGAATCATTTAGAGCCAGGAAGCTTCACAGTCAGGTAGAACCAGGTCTCTGGCTCTACGTGAGTCTAGAGTTTAGGTCTTTTGATTAAATTTAGATCCAGGACTGTTTCTACTATACTCTGCTTCAAAGAGCAGAGTTAAGATAAACAATATAGATATAGTGAAAAACAGCTGGAAGAGAAGCTAACAGCTAAAAATATATGATAATATCATTTTCCATAAGTTCAAGGGGAAAGGCTTTTATAACTGAACTTTAAAAAATGGAACCTCTGATGTGTTTAGCTAGCTATATGGTGGCAATTACCTGTTGTTCCTGACCAAAAACCTTTTACAGCTCTTTGGTCACGAAAGTAATGATGAGTACAGCACCAGTGCGCATGTAGAGGACACGACAAACTGAGATACAAAGTTACTGGGGGAAAACACCATTTGCAGTTTGCAAAGCAGGGGCACCCCTACAGGTCAATCGTGAAAGTTTCTTGAGCTGGTAGACACTATTATTTTTAACTGTCGTTTAAAAATGAATGATCTAATAAAAAAGACACGATGATAAGTGCTGGCAAGGACGTGGAGAAACGAGCACTGTTACGCACAGCTTCTAGGTGCGTAAATGGCGCAGTCTCTAGAAAACAGTTCAGCAGCTCATCCGAAGTTCAACGGTTACGGTATGACCCAGCAAGTCTACTCCTGAACATCTACGCAAGAGGACTGAAACCGTGTAAACAGAACACTTGTACATGGATGTTCACGGCATTCTTTATAGTAGCCAGAAAGCGGTAGCAACCCCAACAACCGTCAACTGATGAACGGATAAACAGAGAGTGGTTTATCCACAGAACAGAGTGTCACCGCCGATACAAAGAAAGGAAGCACTGACACACGACATGACATGGATGGACTCTGAAACATTATGCTAACTAAAAAAAAAATGACCGCAAAAGGCCAAGTATCATTTAATTCACTTACACGAAACGTCCAGAACAGGCAAGTCTATAGGAAAAGAAAGTAGACGGGTGTTTGCCAAGGGCTGGGGGAGGGTGAAATAGGAAGTAACTGCTAACGGGTTTCTTTTTGGGATAAAGAAAATGTTCTCGAACTGACTGCAATGATGGCTGCACAACTCTGTGAAAATACTAAAAAGCCACTGACCTGTACACACTAAGAGTGAATTTCATATCATGTGAATTATAGCTCAATAAAGCTATTACTAAAGAAATAACTTTTAAAATTCACTGATCTCTTGGAGGGCGATATGGGGCAAGTTGATGTTCTTTTCTTGAAAATGCAGGTAAGCAGAATACTGGCTACCTGCTGTTGACGCTGGTCATCTATCTGTCAATTCCATGCAATGGAACAATCATCTACAGGATCTATTACTGATGACACAGGCTGAAAGATTAAAATGAATAAAGGACCAGACTCAGCCCCCTAGGAGCTAATTCCGTCATTTTTTGATTTTTGAATATATCGAGTAAGTTGACATACATGAGCTTAAAATAGAAAACTAAATACCTCAAAGAACTAAGGACTCATAAAGACAGACAAAAAGCAATTTAAACTTCAACAGTCACGAGCAGTCCAGATTTTCGGACTTACTGGGCTCATGTAAACGCCTTGGTGTACATCTCCGAACTGGCCTTCTCCAATACATCGCCCAAGTTCTATTCTTTCTCTTTGAATCTCATAGTCCCTGGCTGCAAAAGAGAATCCATACATCAAAAAATACTTAATAACAACATTCCAAACGTAGAAATAACATTTGACACATTTCATTTCATTATCATCCATGAGTAAAATTTCATCAGTGACATAGCTTTCTATGAAAATGCTTTAAACACAGTGGAATTCTCTTAAATAGCATTTTTAAAGGAATTTATGTAACTATTATGGCACTGTCTGAACCGCCAAAACAGTGAGTTCTATTAAAGGTAGATTGTTTGACTATTTTTAATGACTGATTTAGTTTATATCTATATGATAGTTTTCTAAATAATTTCTCCAGATATTAAATTGTATGCTAAATTAATAAGTGCTATTAGTTCAGGTATTAATATGTGAAGGCTAAAAAGTTATTTAAAGCAATTATTTTATAAATAAAGTTCGTAAACATGGAGGCAACAAAAATTGTCATGAGTAACTGTATATTTTAAAAGTTTAAGAGTGTTCCACTTTATTATGACCCTATCTTGGTATTATTCATGAAGCTAAAAGAGTTTAAAGAGGTAGCTTCTGAAAACCAATTTCAAAATGAGATGAATTGGAATCAGGTTGAACATATCACATAGAATCACATGAGTATTTTGTTTTTAGGAGCATCTGCCTCAAATTAATGGATTAAATTGCTGATTTATATAAAGCCAAGCATTTATAGGCTGTTGAGGCGCATGGAAAGAAAATATCCACTAGGAACCGAGTTGTTTGATTCTTATCCAGTTAGCCTCAGAGTACGAATTTTGATTTCCTCCCATCAGGAAAGTCATCCCGTAGCCCAAACTGCTATGTCCCATTAGTGTAATCACCAATGGAATACGATGGATGGCCAAATATTTTAAAACATTCTCCCTGGTTTATCAAATTATAAATCATATAGAAAACTCAACCCAAATTTTAGATGGCTATTTCCTCTTTAAAATCACTTCAGCCAGTAGTTCCATTGATTTAACAGCGTGAGTAAACCAATGAAAAATAGTATAAAATAAAAGTTAACAGAAAACTGAAACATCCCATATCATTCCATAGGTTGCAATTGCAAGCAAATGCAGTTATTTTAAAGGAATCCTGTTACCTTCATCTATTCCATAGCTTTCTGTATTGCAATTAAGAGAGAAAAAAATTAAAGACCTTGCTTAGAAATAACTAAAAGCAATTAGGTTAACAACAATAAACTCGGAGAGTACATTTCCATAATATTTACTTTGTTAAATATTGTAACCACCAATATAATTTTAAAAAAGAGGACAAGACACAAGTAAAAACTAAATCTCCTCGATTTAATTCGACATGATGTAAACAATGCTTTATGTTTCTATCTCATAAATTCCTACATGATAACTCATTTTCGTGGGGTATGGATAAAAGTTGGCCACGCTGAACATTTACTACACGACTCTGAATAATAAACATATAAATAAAAATTTAGCTTTTCTGCACGAATGTAAAAATGACTAAATGGGTAACCAAAAATTTAAACCCATATTCAAACATTTTTCCAAACGTCTGCAAGTCAAACCGTGCGCACGAGTCGTCGTGCCCGCCTCTGCTTCATGCCACCCTGTGACACGGGAGTTCCTGGGAGGGGACCAGGGGTGACACGGGAGTTCCTGGGAGGGGGCCCAGGGCTGCACCGGGAGGCGCACGCCTGAGTGGGACGGGCTGCTGCTCTGTTCTGGTAACGTCTTCCTCAGTGTGCACATGAGTCTAAACTCAAGCACCTTAACATCCTCACGCAGCAGGGCACAGCACCCAGCGTTATGCCACGAACACGTGAAGCTCTGCTGAAACCCAGGCATCGGTGCCGAGTCACGGAGGCCGCCAGGCTGCGAAGTGCAGTCGGAACGGGGCCTCTTTAAGGGGCGGGTTTACAATTTCTTTTTGTGAATGAAATTTCAAGGGCGTCTCCAATTCAAGGTTCGGGCTACACGCTCCAGCGCAGGACCCGGGGCTTCCAGACTGTCCCCAACCGAGAAGCAGCGCCGCAGGGAGAAGGGCGTGCTGGCATTCCCGGGTGGCGGGGAGGTCATGGGGGGTCCCAGGTGGTGAGGGGGATTGTCGGGTCCCGGGTGGCGGGGAGGTTGTGGGGGGCCTGGGTGGTGAGGGGAGTTGTGGAGAATCCCGGGTGGCAAGGGAGGTTCTGAGGGGTCCTGGGGGGTCCCGGGTAGGGCAGCGGAAAGGTCATGGGGGATCCTGGGTGGTGAGGAGGTTATGGGGGTCCCAGGCGCTGGGGAGGTCATGAGGGTCCTGGGCAGCGGGAAGGTCGTGGAGGTCTCAGGCGGCAGGAAGGTCACGATTGCCTCTCTGTCCCCATGTCACCCACCGGAGCCACCCAGACCCTCCGTGAGCAGCTGGTCAAGGGCAGTACAGGGCGGCGTGCCCAAGGGGAAAGTCCACTCGGTACATATTCAAAACTGTATATAGGAGTACATTTTAACTTTAACAATACTCCTTTCCACAGAAAAAACAATACCCTAATCAACGAAGGTCACACAGCCATAGAGCCGGAAAGCAAGGTGACAAAAGTCCTGTAACTAAGCTAACTTACTATTGAGTTTTAGGCACTTAAAATACAGAATTCTGAAGGTTGAAAAGAATATTTCCATTATGCACTCAATGAGGTATTAAAAATAGCTCTAAAAAGACAATAAATATGTAAAACTTTTAAATGTGAGATACTTAAAAGTTAAAACTCTATCAAATCTGAACAACAGAGAAACCAGAGTCTACTTACTTGAGGGCATAGTGTAAGTATCTTCTTCGTCTATAATCTCCGCATAATCGTCTGTTTCTGTACGAAAGGAAACAAATATGTTGGAAGACGTTACATATTTGACCCCCTGACTTTTAACATAATTTGAAAGGCAAACTTTCTGCTTAAATTTCCTACTATGCTGTCGTGTTCTTAAAACACTGTCACTCAATTTTTGCTCACACGAGTCATTTATGGAAACGAAAGTGACATCATGGTCCTATGGCATAAGACCTGGGCTTGCTTCTCAGAGCACACGGCGCTAACACAGAAGGCCCTTGTGGAAAAGAAATGACCACGCGGAGGACCGACAGCCAGCCGTCTGCAGCGACTGCTCGCCTCTGCCTCGCCCACGCCACGCGCAGGCCGACATGCAGGCCACCGTCTGTCGCGAGGTCTCCAGACACGACCGGTGTCTCAAAAGCACGGCATGTGGCGTTATTCATGAGATGCTACAGCACCGTCTGAAAGCTCCCCTTTGGAAAACGGAAATGGCAGCCCGATTTTTGAGGAGATCAACTGGGCTACTTTATTTCACTTGTTCAGGGTGAAAGCGACCCAAGAACTGACCTCTTGCTAAGTTCTTCACTCAGATATCTGCAGAGCATACGTTAATGTCAGCAGGGTAAAAGAGCTGCCAAGAAGAAAACGAGGGCAAACCGAGTTCTTTCCTGAGGCGAGGCAGGCGTGCCAGCGCTCCCGCGTGCCCCTTCAAGGGGCACAGCAACTTCACGACTGCCACACGACGCTAGGGCTCACTGCCGGCGCACCCCCTCCCTCTCCTTGCCTGCCTGCTTTCTGCGGTTTTACTGAGATGTCGCTGATGCGTAACACCGTATGAGTTCAGGGTGACAAAATACTGACGTGACACATGCAGAGTGCAAGCTGATCACCACAGTTGAGTTTAGTTAACATCTGTCACTGGCATTTTTCAGTGGATGACATGGTTGTATTTAAAAGGGGGTCTCTCCTTTTAAGATATACACTTATAGGTGAAACAGTATGACATGTGCTGCTAAGTAATTTAGGGTGAGGGGATGTGGGATGGGAGACCAAGAAAACAGGACTGTCTCTGAACTATGATGGGTAGATGGGGTTCATTGTCCTAGTTTCTTCGTTTATACCTAAATTTTTCATAATAAAATGTTTTTTAAAAACCCCCCACATCAATGGGAGAGAAACCCACGTGAAGAAAACCATCACCACCAACTTGGGTAACAATCACGCTGAAAAGCCTGGGAAGAGGAACACCCTTGGGTGCCTGCGCAGAGGGCCAGGGCGCTGGGCAGGGCGGCGCGGCAAGCCTCTCTGAGTCACCGCATGGACAGAGTCCATTCTGAAAACTGCAGCCGGCAGCCACCGGAAAGCCCAGAGAAACCGAAAGCTACAAGTTCTTTTTTCTGTGACGCACTATTACTTCATTCAGATGTTAAAATCATACAAACCAAACAAACAGAGACTGAACGCAGTTTATAGACTCTAGGATTCACTTGTCCCATATGTAGCTATGGTAATGATTGAGATCAAACCTCAGAGCTCCTGGGAGAATTTGTTTCTTAATTTGTAATCATCACTAAAATTTCAGCTGGCAGAATGTAAAGTTAATAAATCAATTCTCTTTTAGGACATTTAGCAAGTAGAAAGTATCCGTAAGTACTATATGTGACGGGTAGATAATCTATATTATTCTTATACCTTTATAAATAACATTATATACGGGATTAAAGAAAAAATTGAACCGAACTCAGACTTTACATTCTTTATTTCTATGCTTCCCCCTCTTATCCTGTCCTCACTGAACCCAAAACAGTCGACTGTCACGCTCTAGGCCCACAGCTTTGCTTTCGTGTAAGATGGCTTTAACAAAAGACGATGTGGGATGAAACGTGGAGACGGAAGGGAGCCACTTGGCACACGTAAGAAACAGGACTCAGCGGGGCAGCATCTGCTCTCACAGGGGGCCAACGGGAGCCCCGCCAGGGGCCCGCGGACGTGCGCTAACCGCACTCTCGACGGTCAGTAACTCCCGCCACTCCCCTCGGGAGCTAACAAGAGGAGGCCACGTCGCCACAGACAGATGCTCCCTTCCTGCTTTCTCTACCAAGCACAGGCCTTGGGACGGACAAGGCACTTGCTGACACCCAGGTGGCCGGATTCCGGGACGAAAGCTACCGAGACCTCCCTGGACCTCCCAGCTCTGCACCCCCGCCAGCCGCCCTGTCGCTAGAATGGCTCAAGGATCTCTGACCAGCCCTGCACCTGGCTCCTCACTTAAGGAGATGCTAGGGACCATGCAGCCCCACAGGCACCAAAGTGTCACAGGGCCGTTGGGGGGGGAGGTCACTGTCCCCATCCTTAAGCCTTGTCAGGGAACATGGTGTCTACTGCCTGGATGGAGAAGGTACAAAACTGTCTGCCAGCAACGTGGGGACATCTCATGGAGGGCTCACCAGCCACCGCCCCTGCTGGCTCAGAGCCAATTCTAGTTTCAGCCAGAGTGTCACCTATTCAGTGTCACCCTCCTCAAACTAATTTGCCCCCTGCACCCATGACTCTTAATCACGTTGCCTGTTTTATCTTCCTTGGTATCTTTCACTACCAGCTGCCTGTCCCCAGGGGAGCGGAGCCCTGTGAGCCTGGCACGGAGCGGGTGCTCGGTAAACACCTGCTGAACTGAGAATGGACGCGTCGTGAGTGGCCGCGTCCCTGACGACGTGGAAAGAGCAGCCGAGGAGCGAAGGGCAGAGCTGCGGCACTCGGGAGAGGCACAGGACCACACGTGTGGGGTCACCTGCCTGACCCCGAGAAACTCCTGCACCCGTGTCTGCCTCAGCTGCGCCCTCACGTGTCAAATGAGGGCGCACCCCCCGGGGGGGCCACTGCAAGGACTCGGGGAGATGCTGGGAGTTGAGGGTGGCCCTGCCGCGTGCGTGAGGTTTGGCTTCTGCACCCTCTGCAGGGCCCTGGCGCTGGGGGCGCTGGGCTCCCCGCCTGCCGAGAGGCCCGGCCCTCCTGTCTGTCCGACCGTGATGGCTGCTGGGACTGCCTCCTTCCACAACATCCTCCGTGGAGATTGCAACTTCTGAAACACTGAAGCACTAGAAATGAAAAAGCGAGTGCATCAGGCTCGCACACAACCCTGAGCTGGGAAAAATGAAGTCGCGTACCCCCCAGATAACTCACAGTCCCCAGAAAGAGCCTGTAATCTTCTTCCTTTGATGCTATGTGAATTCTGTATGAAACCTTTGGGGATTATCCAGGCTAGCTGGGAAATACTCGTAATGACACCTGGGGTGTAGACGTGTGCAGCAGGGGTCACGTGAACGGAGAGGGCTGGAGATCGTGCCCTCCTGAGCTGGTTCTTACGGAGCGGGGTCAATCCTGCTGAGGGCACGTGGACCCACTGAAGCCTCACTGTAACCGCCACAGGTGTTTGCGAATGGCAACACTGGCCACATTTCTCCAAGAATTCTCGACGCTGACTTGATTCTATTCTCTATCTTAATTTCCTGGCTTTTAGGATTACGGGACAGTACGACACAGATAGGAGAGGTATTTTTACATACTCACAGGCCTCTGAAAACGTGGAGCCCGGCCCGACACAGCCTGGGCCTCCCAAATAATGGCATGATCAAAGAAAAACATAAGAACAGAAGCCAGGTTCTCAGATCTGCACCCTCCACTCAGTGCTGATGACGGCAGCGAGCGTTCTCGAGAGCTTACCACACGGAGACACGGCTGTAAACGATGACATACAGTGTCATTTAGCCATTGAAAGGATCCTACCAGGTGGTACTGTCACCGGCGTCCGTGTTCTGCAGGCGGGAACCTGAGGCACCCAGAGGATACGTAAGTTTCCCCAGGTCCCGAAGCCACTCCCTGGGGGCTGGTACCAGAAAACGCTCCAGCGCACGGCCGTCCTCAAGCTGATGGGCACGACTTCTCGCGAGACGCACAACGTCCCCCCGGAGCCGCTCCGGGGACCCCCGCCCCACGGGCGGAGCCTGCTCCGCGGCTGCTCGTGGGGAGGCCCATCGGGGCCTGGGAACTCGGGAGACAGCCTTGGGATCCCTGGCCCATGAGTTA
Source organism: Eidolon dupreanum (assembly GCA_028627145.1). Lineage (NCBI taxonomy): Eukaryota > Metazoa > Chordata > Mammalia > Chiroptera > Pteropodidae > Eidolon > Eidolon dupreanum. The sequence continues at coordinate 1,417,414 of CM053511.1, read as the reverse complement.
AATATTTCAAACTAAACGTTAAAAGAACACGGAGACGTCTAAACCCTTGGACGACGTGAAAGGCATCACAACGTGTGGTGACGGGAACACACAGAGAAAGGACAGACACCGGCAGCTCGGAAATGAGGAAAGGACCACGTTCCCACCTTAAAGCAAGGTGGAGAGACACACGGCAGAGTCACCAGGGGAAACGCCCACACGCAGAACGAGCCTGAGGCCCCGGGGTCACGGGGCAGGGGGTCGGTCTGCAGGCTCGGCGGGGGGCCCGTGGGCGAAGAACCCCATCGCTGGGCTGCGGATAAACGGAGCCCCATGGAAATGTCCAGGCTCAAAGCGTGTCGGTGCTGACAGCCTGCCGAGCTCCCCTGGGCAGAGGCTGCAGACCAGGTGACTGTCCCACACCTGCTCTGCCTGCCCGGAAGGAAACGGTGGCCCTTCTCCCCCGGTGGCACTGGTGTTGGCATGGACACCTGCACTTCTGCCAGCTTGTCCCCTGACGGGCCCCCCTGCTGCCATCGGGAAGTGGGAATAAGTCACAGGTGCCACACGGTGACACCCGCGCTGTGACTAGACAGCCTCACCGAGTCGGCGGACTAACCGACCGCACAGCTCCTTCCCCGCCTGGAAAACCGCGGGCCGGGAGCAGTGGGGAGCCGCGGGGAGCCGTGGGGAACAGCAGGGAGCCACGGCAGGGGCCTGCTCTCGGGGCTAGGACGGTGGCCTCGCTCCCGACCTGAGCTAGCTGAACGGCCCCGCCCGGGGGCAGCGAACTTCTCCTGCAGTGAGCAGTTTGGCCTTGGCTGGTCACACGGTCTCGGATGCAACCACTCGGCTCCGCTGTCCCCACTCCAGTGGTAAGAAAGAGCCACAGCGACTGGGTGACACAGCGGCCTGACTGTTCCAACAGAACTTCACTCAGGGATGCTGAACTTTGAACTCCATGTGGTTGATGCCACAAATACTATTCTTTTGATTTCCCAACCACTGAAAAATGCAATAATCATTCTTAGCTCAAGGGGCAGCATAGAAGCAGGAGAGGGCGCACGCATCTGGCCCGTGGACCCCGGGCTGCGGGCCGCTGGCCCAGACCTGTGATGTGATTAAGGCTCGGCTTACTCGTCTGTCAGATGGGAGTAACAGCGCTTAGGGGCCCTGTACCGGGAGATTCGAATGCGCGGAAAATGCATGGAAGTTCCATTTCATACACAATTGGTGACAACCAACGACGTGCAGCCACTTATCTAGCTCTCAGGCTGTTGCCGCAATCCCTCAACCACCCCGGAGACCTTTCACAGACGAGGACGCAGGGCACGAAGCCACCTGCTCACGATGACGCAGCCAGGACGGCGCGGGGGACCGCACGCTGGGGCGGGGGGCTGCCCCTCGTCCAGCGGCGCGGACTAGTTCGTCCCTCAGCCCTGTGATCGCCGTTTGCTCAGCGGCACAACAGTGAAGACGAAAGCAGTGGCAGGGTGGACCCCGGCTGGGAGCACGAGCGGGCACGGGTACGAGGGGCTCGCCGTGAAGCCGCTGACTGGCCACGGCCAGGGGCTCCGTCTAGAAATGCGCTCAAACCCCCTGCTGCACGTCCCCGAGGGCAGAGTCGAGGGCCTTCGCTGCGAGGGCTCTGCTCACTAAGCCAGAGTCGCCAACCCACTCACCACGACGAGCAGAGGTGACGCCCAAGTCGCCCTTCCTCTTGATCACGAGGGAAAGCGCCCCTCCCCCTTCATTTTAAACAATCTTACTCCTTTAGTATGAAACAGTACAAAGCTTCATGCAGGCCGTGCCCGAGGTAAACGAGAAACATGAGACACTAAATGTGACTTCTACATTTCTGATTTATTAAGTGCTATCCTCCACTGTTGGAAAAGAACCGTTACCTCTACAGCTGGTGTTTCTCTAGTTAGTCGCTGTGACTCCAATCGCTTTTCAGCCTTCCCTCTCCGCTGCCTCGCTGCCTCGCTCCCACGCTAAGAATCATCACACGTGAGCACTGGGCCTGGGAAGCAGGGCACGGACCGCCCTCTGCTACTGCTGTCGAGTAGGACTCATCATCTTGCTGAATGATACCATTTTGAAATTCTTTTCTATGACTCTAAATTTTTAATAACGAAATGAAACCTAGGAAATTCACTACGAGTACGTACAACTCACATTTACCACTGAGATGTAATAAACATAATCTTTCCCTGTCAAAGCCCTCCACGATTTTTAAGAGACCATTCGTTCACTCCATCACTTTCATGCTTGTTCCGCTGGCTTAAAACCACATTTTGCCTTTCATTAAATACTGAACTACATTTACATCAATAAATAATCATCTCATATTAGTAACATGAATGTGAAAATAAATATTACCGTCCCCACTAATTTCATCTGCAGATCCAGGTGGCATGCAAAGAAAGGGGGGCGGGGGAGGAAGAAAGGGAAGGAGAGAGAGGAAAGGGAGGGGAGAGAGGGAAAACACTATTAAAATGACAAGTAAATCAAAGTGTAAGGAAAACAAAAAAATTACCCCCCAAGGTCTAATTCAAAAGCTAAAAGAAAGATTGTAGCAGTAAGTATGTTTACTCGATTTAAGGCGTTATGCTAAGCTTTAAGCTGTCAACACATTATACAAAGTTACAAAGCAGTGCTGTAGAGTGTAAGTCAGTTTCTATAATACTACGCAACAAAATTCATTAGACTGCCTCTCACAATTAAATGTTAAAAATGGCTTCTATCCCCCTCCAAGAGAAATGAAAACTACCAGTCAGTCATGTGTGTGCTAAATGACGACCAGGCGACGGGCCCAGCTGGGGCTCCTCCGGTGAGCCCAGCCCTGAAGCAGTTTGGCACCTGAAGCTCTGGTGACGACTCAAGTTTCCATTTATGTTCACACAGCATGTGGAAAAATTCCTGTCCCATTATTACAAATAACCTTTGCTTTCCTGGAAAACCCTCCAAGTAGCCTGGCTGCGGCATCCCTGAACAGCTGCCCCCCAAAGCAGAAAAAGCGGCCCCCTGGGGCTCGCGGCCATTCCCCTCATCCAGCTGCATGCTCTATTGGATGCGAATGCGGGGTGTCCGCCGGCCCCTGGGGTACAACACTAAGACCCACGATGGCACCGGAAGCTCTGCCTCGCCCTGCCATGCACGTACAAATCTGCAAACAGGCAAAGGAAAGTCCGCTCTCGGGAGAGCAGCCCAAAGACCTGGGCGTGCACCCGCACCCCGTCGCTGCCGGGCAGTGGGCAGCACACACGCGGGCACCCAGGACAGGTGCCTCTATTCAGGGCCAGCTACAAGCGTGTGGTTAAGTCCGGGCACGGGCACTGTGGTTAGTGAGAGCTGGGCGAACGCGAGGGCAGTACCCGCAGGGGGAGGGTCGTGGGCACAGAAGACCAAAGGGAGAAAGCGCCTGGCTTTCTTAACTTTATGCTGGCAGTGACTGACTCCTGTTCGAAGAGGCAGGAGGAGAGAAGAGAAAAACAGAAACATTATTTCAATTCAGAAGAAAACTTCCGTTACATTTTAAGGTATAGCTATAAAGACAAACATAACATTGCAACATTTTATCTGACTACTGACACAATTTCATACTATGATTGACTTGGGTTTGAAAAACACATTAGTATTTTAAAATGCAATCTCCTCTTTTAGCAAAGATTAGCGCTAGAAACAAACTTTTAGCAAGACGTAACAAGTCTCCCAGCTCCTCAGAGCCAGCCAAGGAGAGGCACAGATATCTTTACAAATAACAAAACCAAAACGAAATGAAACGACAAAAAACAAAAACCAGTAAATAATTCAAGGCACAGCTAACATTCAACCATGGAAAAAAAAATGGCAGGAAACTACCAGATCCTGCTTCGTGAAAGAGCTTTATGAGTCATTTCCCCCAAAATCATCAGCAAAGACAGACTTACAGACCTTCAAATACACCTTAAATAAATCACCTGAACCTAAAAACCTGCTGATGATGATGTGTGAACGTGCAGGTTCCAAAGCCCCTACCACGAGCATCGTTTATGCATCCTCGCCCTCGCTCACTACTCAGAAGCTCATCTGAAAGGCAACTCTCTCTACATTAGGCCCCTACTGTATCAACGAGACGCATCACAGACCACCCGCCAGAGCTCACAGCTCAGTAAGGAAATGGAGAAGCAACATCACTGTGCGGGGATGGCGACAGAGGACAAATCAAAGCAAAGTCAGACAAGGGACACACGACACAGCTCCGCAGCAGTGGCACGTGTGACGGAAGAGGCACGGGTGGCATGAAAACTCAACTGCAGACCCACAGGGACCCATCCACAAGGACCAGGACGTCGGGCGTGGGCCCGGGGAGGTGGCCCGACTCACGGACGTTATCGGCATGTTAGGGGCGGAAAAAAGTGGAGGTGAACATATAGTAACGTTTCAAATGGTATGCTGCGGTTCCCACGACGTTTAAGGCAACACCAAGGCCTAACGAGGTCAGTCCAAGTGGATCGGTACTTTTCTGTCACCTTTAGTTACTCAAGGAAAATGACAATTCCCTTTGGCCAGAACTCAATTCTATTTCTCTCCTCAGACTACTGAGTGTTGACGATGCTGAACCCTGCCCAAGCCCTGTGTTCTGAGAAACTGGTCCTCCTAGCAAGTCATCCAGCCTGGGGGGTCATGGGCATGCCCGGCCCCAACGATGTTAAAAACTAGGACTTCCCGATGATGCACGAACGAGAACACGCCACAGAACAACGCGTGGCTAGCGGGGCAGTGCGTCATTTTAAAAACTGGTAAATAAAGGGAAAGAATAAGGCAGTTTCCGTGTTTTTCCAGTAGGAACCATTCCTTAGGGTAACTGAGCAGTGGATGAGGGAAAGTTGTCTTTAGAAGTATTCTAGCTAAATGACCAATGAAAAAGTGACAAAACTTGTATGTCGCCAGTTTGCGGCCCCGAACGAAATCCAGGCGCGAATGTCAGCAGCTGCCGAAGCCATCAGGTGAAATGCACCCAGGACCTTATAATGGCTGCATCGCAGAATGACCAAATCTACTGACGCGTCTTAATGTCACAGAGAGACACAGCCAGATGTTACATCACATCTGCCATGATGTAGTCTTTAAACAAATCGCTGAGCCTGACCGAGCGAACTTCTCTCAATCCTAACAACTAGCTTGCAGGAGACGCAGGAGACGCAGGACCACAGGAGCCTGAGAGGGACACTCTCAACACGACACCACGGAGATGTGATCAGCCGGATCCGGAGAGTAGGGAACGACACCACATCACCATTTCTTCAATAGATAAATTGCAATCAGGGAAAAGAAAAAAAAGAGTCCTACTGAACAGACATAGGAGGAGACAGGAGACGCAGCAAACCAAGGTCAACCAGCACTGTGTACCCGACTCTCAGATGCTTTACGATTCCTGGGGAGTGTGTTTCTGAAATGGGTGGGGGCGGGGGTGAAACACGACTGGCCGTAAGCGTTTAGCTGCTGAATCTGGGCGATGAGACCTGCAGATCATCACACAACTCTATTCTCTTCACTCTGTATGTCTGAAATTCCCCACGATAGAAAGTTTTAAAAATTAAACATTCAAAAGCTTAATAATATTTGTTCATTCATACGATTTCTTGCTTGTAAAAGTATCAAATATTTTTGTCCTGACTCGTGCAGCTTGATTTTAATAAATCACACAATTATGCTGCAGCCACAACATGCTACAAACCAGGGGGTAGGGGAGCCTCAAGGTTAAATTCTAGAATTTGTAGTTTAAAAGTTTCGAGCTTCCTTTAAAATTTTTCTCTGTAAAGAAAATTTATGTCAGGGCCTTTTGATAGCAGCAATCTTTGTTTTTATACATAGCGAGATGATACTTGGGATTCTCGTATTTCTTTCGGTATTAAATTTTAAAAAGATTAGTAAAGTTTATTCATCACTGTTAATCATTTTAGCCAGATGATGAAGAAGGCCATGACCAAGCATACCTAACACTGCCAATCACGACACACTTTACAGAGACAGAACCACACTCTGATTCCCAGTCTCTCATGACGCACTGCACTGCCCTGCATCGCGTGGAGGCCGTTGGGGAGAAGATGGGACACTGTCCATACTGGAAACAACATTCACAGGGCTAAGGGCATGGGTCTGTGTGGCCGGGGAAGAGTCTGTAAAAGAAAGTATCCTCTGTAAATCTGTGTTCTTATTACTGCTCTGCTTCTCACCTGGGCTCTTTTTCATGGGAAAGTGTCTCCAGCCACCCCCTGCCAGGGGCCCTATGGGTGTATGCAACATGCCCGCCACTAAGAGGTCAAGTTCAGTTCAAGGGCACTGCTTTACAACGTATGACGTGGACGCTTCAGTACTTGTGTGATGCCAGAGTATTTTTCTCAACTCCTTTAGAAACCGGAGAGGAGAGGGATGGGATTCAGCTGCACCCTCAGATCTTAAGAGGCAAAGAGCATTCGAATGGTGTGACGTGGAGAGGGGGAATGTGGAGAGGGGGAATGTGGAGAGGGGTGAGGTGGAGGGGGGCGGTGTGGAGGCGGGGATGCGGAGAGAGGGGGGCCGGGGAAAGGAGGCGCACAGTGGGGCGGTCTGATCAGTCGCTTCTGTATTCACCCACAGCACGGTCAGCCATCCTGTCTCTCCCTGCTCAGGGACAGCTGTCAGCCTCCCAGTGGCTACGGGCGTCTCCGTCTCTCCTAACATCACCACTGAACTAAGAACTTCCGGCGAGCCAGGCGCTGGGAACCAGCCAACAGCATTGGAGGATACTTACCACTCTGAACACACCAATAATCGGGAGCATTCATTTGATTAAATTATGTCATATAGCATATAATTTACAAAAACTAACTTTGTATGTACTAGGTGACAATACTCTAAATTGGGACACGTTTTAAAAATTCCTGAAAGCTGGCGTTTAAATCAAGCTCACAGCAGACAGACCACCTCGTAAATCACGGCACTGTCAACACTGAGCCTGAGATGTAAAGCAACGCCTTCGAACTTGAAAAGAAGGCAGCCTTTCGAACTTTAACGTGTCAGAAGTGACTCGGTCCTGTGCTGTCCCCACAAATGCGGACCACACTGGAGCCACGCCCTCCTCCAAGCACTGCTCCCTTCCTCCTGGGACACCGTCCGGCTCCCCGAATGCGTCGGTGTGGGCTAAGGAGAGGCAAGGGGTCCTGGAGCCCAAGGCTGGGCCTGGCTGTGATGCGAGCCGGGCGGGGACACCGCCACCGTGAGTCGCACCCCACCTGTGAGTGGAGACACTGCAGAAGACTGTCCTGCGGTCTACACCAGGTGGCCTGTGAACATGCCAGCTGTGGTCTGAGCCTCATTTGTAGGTAAGTAACTTACGTTTGCAAAGCAGCAACCTAACAATGAGTAACAGACCTCCTGGTTCAGAGGCCATGGGAAACAAGAGAAAAAATGCAGTAACTATTAGGGACTGTATACATACCGCCTCACTACATGTCCCAGAACTGTACGGCTTACACCCTGCTTTTGCACATATAAAGTGGTTGTAGGACTTGTGATGCAGCAGCTTAATGGAAGAAACATTTTCATCTTGCTAAACATGTTTCAGTTTAGAGCCACTGTCACTCACTAACTTGAAAAACCTAAAAGTAATTTCATGTAATGGGAATGATGCTGAATGATTATGAACTAAACCAAAAGGATCTGTCGCAAAGTAAAAAAAAATTTTGACTCAGAACAAGTGCCACCACCGCTGGGTGACGGAGCAGGCGCGTGCGTGCGTCCTGAAGGGCTCAGCAGAGGCCTCCGAGCCGCACGCCCCCGGCAGAGAAGCGAGGGAAGAGCGCTGACACCTGCCACCCGTCACGTACGACCCAGGCGTTCGGCCCCGTGACCACGGAGCCGCAGCATCCTGGCTGAGCCTGCAGTTCCGGTCAAGCCTAAGGGTTGACTGATTGACTGAGGGCCTGGCTTGTAATAAAACAAAACAAAATACTAAAACAAAACCAACCAAATAAAACCAGCTTATTCCTTCGAAACACTTTCAATTCAGCTTCATTCACCGATTTTCTCCTTGGAAATACCTGCGTTCCTGGGGAATTCTCACCCGCACACACTGCTCGAAGGCCCATCCGGACCCAGCCTCCCTCCCCCCGACCACACGAGCAGACCCCCTGCTACAAGCACCGGCCTCCCAGTTCTAAGTCCCACCTGGGCTCTATGAGCACGAGTTTCCTCCAAACTGATTCGGCTAAAAAAGTCACTTTGGGCCCTCAGAACAATGTGCCCGAGGAAATGCACTGTTTTGGTAAGATGTTTCTGTAAATCTTACACTTATTTTTAGAGAAATCTTGTCTGGATTTCCGAGATACACTCTCCGTGCACTCGACACCGACCGTAACTGACCTCACGGCATTCCCCCCGCACCGGAACGCGAAGGAGCGCCCGGCGTCTCGTCTCCGGCACGCAAGCGGACGCTCGGCTGATTTACCAGCCGGGGAAGTGATGGAGACCGTCGTCTTTCCCACTGGGGGCCTCCAAGCCCCTGGCCTAAAACCTGCCAGAAGTGCCCAGGATGGTTCACGGTGCGCAGTGACCGTCAATGTGACCGCCAGCGCCGAGGCGTCCTGCCTTCCTTCCGGGGCTCCCGCTACCTGAGGGCACGCCTCTAGCTACGCCTCTAAGTCCCATGCAGGCCCAGGCCTCGCTTCACCCATGCGTTTAAAAACACTGCCGAGCACATACGTCCCAGGTGATAAACGAGAGCACACAGAACGGCCCTTTTCCTGTAATGGGGTGGGGGAGTGGTCTAGGGGACTGTCACACCCACTTAGAGGCTGGAGGGCTCCAAGGAAGAAGAGGCTGGCGTAGTCAGGAAAGGCCTCTAGGACGCGGTGACGTCTGAACCTGGCCTCGAAGGTCAGGGAAGACCCTCTCGGGTGGGGACGGAAGCGGGGCGTGGGGCAGGCCCACCTCCCCACCCTCGCACGTGGGTGAAGGCCTGCAGGAGGTCCTGCAAGGCGACAGCAGGGGGCGCCATCGACCGTGCTCCAGTCCTGCTCCACAGGTAACGAGTTCGTTCACTCTCTGGATTTCTTTCCCCATAACTGCAGTGGGGTGAGGAGGAGCAGGGATGAAACGAGACACTATCTAATGCCACGCACACCCCACTGAACACGTGATAAGAGACCTGTCGCCTCCCAGCGGCTTGTGGCCCTGGCCGAGCTCCTGAGCCGGACGACCCTGCCCGACCTGCCGGCCGCAGCTCCCAGCCTCTGCCCCCTCTGCCCCCTCGGCCGCGCTGGGGGCGCCCAGCTCCCGCCTCTGGGCCCGGTGCTCACTGGCCCCCAACATCGTAGTCTCCGCCTCTCATTTCACTCAGGGACCTGCCCACCTGTCACCTGCTTAGACACTTTCCTGGATCGGATTTTAAATATCTGCGCCGTCGCCTGCTTTAGGTCAGTGCGGCCGTCTGTCTCCTGCGTCGGTGCTGTCAAGGGAGGGACCGGCCCTGCTCACGACCGGACCCCAGCGTCCGGAACGGCGCCCGGCGCCCAGCAGGCACTTAGGGTTTGTTGACTAAATGACTGCAAAACGGGAAGTGTAAGACGGAGTGCCTGCCAGCTCGTGGGGTTCGCCGGGCGTGGGAGGAGGTGGAACGTGGCCGAGGAGCAGTCGCGGCCGGCGCACGGGGAGGCACCGGCCCCACACGGCAGCACACGCGGAGCCCGCGGGCATCGGGGCGCAACGGGGGCGCCCCACTCACACCGCACCCGCAGGGCACAGGGCAGGTCACGAGGTAAAGAAAGAACCTCAGGCTTGGTGACAGGACCGGTTTTCGAGGTATCCCTTAAGAGCTTGTGGGATAAGTGAAAGAGTCAGGCTGCGGGCCCGCGGGGCAGCGAGGCGCCCCGTTTACGGTCTCCGTGGAAGACATACGATCGCAGGCCTGCGGGTCCGGCCCCCCCGGAGAGAGCAAGCAGTGGGCGGAATGATGAAGGATCGACAGGGTCTCAAACCGGTGCCGGCACGCGGTGCCCACTGGACACGGGGCGCTCTGCCCTCCAGGAGGCCGTGCCGCCGAGTCCGAGAGGCGGTGAGGACAGCGCCCCGTGATGCGACAGTGCGAGCAGAACGAGGGGCAAGAAGGGGTCTGGAGGGGCAAGGTACCAGCTTCATCCGGCTAGAGCCCGTGCGGGAGGGGGACGGGGCGCCGCCTTCGTCTGATGGGCCGGAAACGACTCCGGAACCTTCCGACCACAGAACCGCCCGTCTGCTCAAAGAAGCGTAGTGGCCGTCAGCCACAGAAAGAACATCGAGAGGGGCCTGACATCTGCACCCCTGGTGACAGGGAAGTAGGACGAGATGACGAAGGCAGGAGCACAAAGGAGCGGCTGGCTGCGAGCGCTGAAGCCCAGACCAGTTCCAGAAAAAAACTCGGGGTTAAAGCCTGAAGAACTGAGGCTCGGGGGCTCAGGGGCTCAGGGCTCGGGGCTCAGGGACTCGGGAGGAGGCCCAGGCCTGGAGGTTCCATGTGGACCCGCTTCACGTCAGCACTGGCTGAAGAGCCCGGATGAGCCCACAGGCGTGCCGGCTCCCTTCGACCAGCAGCACACGTGGGGCACAGGCGGGCACGCCCGCACGCCGGGGCCTCACGCCTCACGCCGCTCCCAGCCAGTGGGCGACACCCAGACACGGACGGATTCCTCGGCCAGCTCAAGCCTCCTCTGCTCTAACGGTGCCCAGCGAGCGCTCCCTCCGCTGGGTCGGCACGCCGCCGCTGGGCGCGCGGTGGCCGCTCTCCCTCCAGGGAGGCTGCAAACCCCCGAGGGCCCGGCACACGTCTGTGGCATCCCCCACTCCCACCACAACTGAATGGGGACGGGTGACATAGGCCAATGCTGAGCACGTCTCGGGGCTGCAGCGTCCCCGATTAGCGGTGCGTCCGAGCCCGTGCCGGCAGCCCCAAGCCCACCAGGCCCCCGGCTCTCAACCCTCCACGCCACCCCGTTAGCAAGCGGACGATGACTCAAGCCGTGATAGCCGACACACGTTTGTCACCCTCTAGTTCACCGCCAGAGTACCTCTGCCAAGCACATAAATACGCGCACAAGTTTCTCTTGAGAGGAGCTTATGGGACATTTGTGCACAATAAAAGAACAATGAGCAACGACATCTGTGCGTTGGCATACGAGAAGAACCCACTTGTCAACTGGGCAAAAGCACAAAACTGAGCTGCAGAAAAAACCAACTCAAGGCAAATTAAACAGGAATTAGGTTTCTTGTAAGTCAGATGGTCAGATACTAGGGTTAAGAGGAAGCTACTACATGTTTTAGAAATGTAACACATGTATCTAAAACCAGGGTACATATGTGTGAATACATACACATGTATACCTATAGATGTGTGTATACAGCACATATGTACTATGTATACACATGTAGATACATTTACACATGCACACACACACACACGGGTCCAAAGAAGACGTTTTTCCCTTTTTCTCCCCTTTCCTGTTTTCCACATTTTCAATGGAGAAAAGACACATATATTTTAAAAACATACCACAGAAAGCACACCACACTCATCACACCAATGAAGAGTTAACATAATGCTGATGCCAGTATCTTAACTATATATTTAAAAACGCAATACTCAAATGCCATTTTATGTTAATTGTGAAAGACAAAAACTGTTTAAAAAATGTTTCACATATCCTTAACTTCAGAAAAAATATACAAAGTATATTTATTCTGTTAAATTCTGCTGAATTGCAAAAATAAATTACAATGGCAACTTCAAAAGTAAAAATTTTCACTCTAAATATGATCAACATGACAGTAAAGCTGAAAAACAACTTGGAATTCTATTTAATCTTGGGTCATCTGGCATCATACGTATACATCTCGTGTAGAAAAAGTCTACGAGCCACACTTAAGCCTATTATTTCATGAAGGTAAACTATGCGAAGTGGGCAGTCGGAACGTTCGACTTTTAGGAGCTGTCCCAGGGGACGTCTGCCACACGGTGCTCCGGCTGCCACCCCTGCCGTGGGTGCTTCCCCCGCACAGCCGGCTCTGCGAGGAGCCTCTTACCTGACACGGAGACCGCGTGTGTCCGCACGCCCTGCTTGTCGCTGTTGGCCAGCCTGCAACAGAGACGCACACCGCTGTGAATGCCACCCTCAGACCCAGGCGGCCCCGCTCCCTCCGTCCGCACTGCCGGCCATCGGGGGGCCGGGCCGCGTCCCGTGGGGGCTGACATGCCAGAGCGCAGGCTTTTTAAAAAACTGGGATCTACCACTCGAAGTCCTTAAAATAACCACCTGCCTTCATGTTTTAAAGATCAGAAATCATGACAGACCACCGAAGTAATGCTGACCTGCTCTGAGAGAGCAACTTGTGACAGTGACTTAAAACATTGCAACACCACTGAACGTGGTGGACTCGGGTTACGTAAAATGCTAAGTTTAAATGCTAGGCGGCAGGGGACTGCCCGGAGTCATGAAACAGAGCGGGGAAAGTACCGAGAACTGAAATTTGCTTTCTAAAACATAACCCGAAACACTGTTGTACAGCTGTTCCTTCTTAAACTTGTCACACATAAAGAGCAGGTAGCACATTCACATCTGCCATCATTTAGACTGGAAGAAGGTGAGCTTAATGTACTTGGCCACTTGGTTCAGGAGACGGCTTAATGACATTAGTGTTTTACATACTGACTCATAAAATTCTCACCAAAAGTTTTAGTGACGTTTAAAAAATACAAGTTTAGTTTAGTTTAAAATTTTGGAAAGAATAAAACACAAAGAATAAAGGCACCCTATAGTCTTTAGATGCGTCAAAGTTACTTTGATCTTTTTGTAGAAGAAAACTTTTTCCAGGCACATAAGCATTTACTATAGAAGTACTGAATAGAAATTTTTGTAGTATATAGAATTCATACTAGGAAATACTAGAATTAAAATCATTCTTGAGAACTAGAAATATTCACTGTGCAACTGAAAACCCTTTATAATGAATAATTATAGTATAAAGCCACAGAATTGAGTTACTTTTATTGACTTTTCTAAATACATGAAAAACTTTTTTTATAAAAGTCTAACAAAAGTTCTTTTCTGACAAATCATCAGTTTCTCTTGCATCGCGGCTACCTCTGAACTGCATGTATTGGGAAGTCACAGGGTACAGACTCGTAAGAAGGTACGCCATCTGCTTCCACATTCTGTTGCTAACACACTGGGGCCCCCTTCGCCACACTCTATCTCTGCCACTGAGTCACCCCTCTCGCTCCGGTGTGGATTTCACTGCCCTCCTGATTGACAGTGGTAACAGAGGCTGCTGCTCCGTTAAAGTCTGCTTTGTTTATTCAGTTTTTCTAGTATCTACAACCACTTCTAACCTACAACCTTCTTCACTCGCTTTTACATTTATGCTTAAGATTCCTCTGTTTTAAGCCTCAAAGTCACCCCTTGAAGACTTTGCACAACTGAAGGACCTCTGAGCATGCGTTCTGGGCCTGATATGGGACATTAACAAATACTAGCATCGGTGAGTTTGCTGTGAAGCGCACTGCCTACCAGCTGGAAGCAAGCTGGCCTCCTCCATCCCTCCGCACACCTGCACAGCTACTGTGCCTGTGTCAGGTCTACGGTGCCACGTGACCCTGGCCTTCAGGGGTGTGGCCACGGGGGTGTAGACAAGCAAAGAGTCACTGTAAAGTGTGATGGAACTACGGTGAAGTAGATGTGAGGGGCAAACATGCAGGAGGAGGGGGCCCTGGGACGTTTCCAGGGGAGAGGACGAGGATGACACCAGCCAGGCGGGCAGGGCCCGGCCAAGGACGGGGCAGCGGGGAAGAGCAAGGTGGTGAGCTCGAGTGCCTGAAGGACGTCAGAGGGCGGCTGAGGAGCGGTGACATGAGGCTAGAGGGGTGAGCAGGGCGGCGGCCACGCAGGGCCCTGCGGCTGGCTCAGGGAGGCTGGCACTCGTCCCCAGAGCAGCGGCGAGCCTTGCAAGGGCTGGACTGAGGACAGGTCTCTGTAGGACTGAGTGGACAGAACGATGTGCAGGGAGGGAGGTGAGCAGTAAACGTGAGCCCAGGCACGGACTGCTGTCCTCGGGGACTGTCCTTGGGGACTTGGACTTTAGGGGGGTTCCCACTGCCCCCAACTGATGGCGCCACGATGACATCGCTGTGCCCACACACGGTCCGTCCGAACGTGGTTCACGCTGGGCACTGGGGCCGAGTCTGCGCACTCCCAGGCTCGGCAAGCGCCCGGCCGCCGCGTCTCTGGCGGCTTCCTGGGCCAGCGACACTTCCACGTGATCGCAACTGCCTGCTAGCAGGAGCCAGGGTGTCCTGCCCGAGTTCGCTGGGAGAGGGCCCTTGGGAGCCTGCCCCGTCTCCTCGGGGTGCCATCCCTGCGCCTTCTCCCTGTGCTGGTTCTGCTTTATGGTTTCTGCTGTAAGACAGCCATGAGTGTGACTCTATGCTAGGTCCTTTCTAGAGAATCAAGAATCCTGGGGGGTCTTGGGGACCCCAACACAGGAGTCTACTGGATAGCCCAGACAGGTGACAGCGACAGGCACAAACAGGGGAAGGACCACGGGAAGGGAGCAGAGTGGACGGACCTCATGGATTCGGGAAGCAGGACCGAAGGATCAGTGAGGGGCCGGTGAGGGAGAACAGAGAGAGGACAGAGCAGAGAGGATGCCGGGCCTCCCAGGGGGACGCGTCCTCTGCGGGTGCCGGGGCTCTGCTCACACCCCTCCTGCACTCAGCGCGTGGCTGCGCGTCCGCGGGTCCCCCACTCCTGGCACACTGGCCGAGACCGGAGGTGGTATTAAATAAGTTTTTCTGGCATCGTGATTCAATTTTTTACATTTTGTAGATCAACATATCTCTTATAAAATTTATGAACCAAACAAGTAAATTAACGTAAATTACTTATTTTTAATTTTCTCACTTAGAAAACAGCAGAACAGTACCTATTTTCAAGTGCTTATAAAGAATAGTGATGGCTATAAAGTAACTTCCACCAGCCTCCTCAGTATTTTCACTATGATGAGTCTCGAGCCCCCACTAAACTTAAAACAAAGGGAAAATTCATTGCAGACATTTGATTAAACCTAAATACCTAACATGACTTACAACCGACTTCCTACTGAAAATACCTGCTAATTTCCTACTGTCATATTGGAAATCTGACTATCCGGGCCAGCGGATAATAAAACAGTGATCTCCTGACAGTTTCTAGCACGGGAGCAACAACATGCATAAAGCAGCACTTACTTTGGTATTGATGGCAAAGCCCGTTCGCCTTCTGTGGAAAAAAAGAAAAGAGAATGGTGAGGTTCCTTCTTTTCCTTTTAAAAAGATTACGTGCAGAAGTCGGGGAGAAGGGTGAGTGGCGGTCCAGCACTTCGGCCACGGCCCTTTAAAGGAAGCTGATACTGTTTCAGGCTTTCTTGTTTCATTCACAACATTTGTAACGAACATAAACTGGCACCAGGCGTGTATGGTGACAAGGTACCGCCTGATGGAAACAGCGCCCTCAGGTGGCTACCTGGGGGGAGATGTCCTTCGAGGAGGTGCCAAAAGGTGAGGCTCTCTTCCGGTCAAGGTCAGCACTCTGACCAAGGACCGAACACTGTTTTCACAAACGTGCTCATGAGCGGCAGCACCCAAACCTGTGCAGAAAACACGCAGAAGCGCAGACGCAGAGGCACAGAGGGGCAGCCCCCCGAGGGACGGACGCGGCAGAGGAGCCCAGGAGCCAGGGCGGCCGGACTGCTCCGTGAGCGCGGCCGTCCGGACAATGCTGTGAGCCCTCCAGCCACCGTGGTCGCCTCCCGCCAACGACCGGCAGGCTCGTCCCTC
Source organism: Eidolon dupreanum (assembly GCA_028627145.1). NCBI lineage: Eukaryota > Metazoa > Chordata > Mammalia > Chiroptera > Pteropodidae > Eidolon > Eidolon dupreanum. Next base: position 1,401,570 of record CM053511.1, on the reverse strand, counting down.
CGGGCGGTGACTGGCTCCCACTGGTCTTGTCACAGCGAAGCGCAAGCCTTTGCTCAGAGACTGGGGCGACACTCCCCACCCTGCTTTGTGAAGCAGGCGGCGGGGCAGCCGCTGGTTTAATCTCGTTCATCTGGATTAGTGCAGCAGGCTCGTTACTACCAGAACAATCTTCTACAAATACAAACTCCTCAAGTCATCCCCTGCTTAAAACGCGAGTCTCTCCACAGCTTTTAGGATGAAATGCCAGCACCTGGGCTCAAGCCACAAAGCACGTAACCCACCACCTTTCGTGCGTCTGTGGGGTGGGGGTAAAGGCAGGCAGGTGTCGCCTACCACCCACGTCTCTGACGCCGTCCCAGGCAGCTCCTCGGCAATGCCCCCGGTGTGGTCACACGTACGGTCTGCCCAAAACTTCCCTCCGCGCGCTTGCCCTTGAACTCGGCCCCATCAGCTCCCTCCGCCTCCAGACGGCTCGCGTTACCGGGGGCACACTCTCCAGCCTCTCCTGCCGTCCCCTGTACCTCCGTGCACGCGCCATGCTGCCTTCACACAGGCTGCCCCTTAGACATGCTCCTCCGGCTGGTGGAAGCATCATTCCTCAACCCTTCCCAGCTCGATTCGAGCACGGCCCTCTCCACGGAGCCCCTCCCGGAACTCCCGAGGCTCTGGACAGCGCGCTTCCCACGTGTCAGATACTCAAAGGTCAGAGGGACCCTGCCCGCGGGGGTCCCTGACACCCAGAGCAGTGCTTGGCGCTTGAGCCTCGCAGACCACTGTTTGGTAAACGAATAACCAAGTCAGCGCTGGACCCCAAGTCAGCGATTCTTTCTGAACAACTGTTTATTTACCTATAAACCAAAGATCAAAATGCCTCATTCGCAGGGAGAGTTGTGAGCTTAAACAGCAAAGAACATACACATCTCCTGCATAATACGGTCCCAACTTCTTCATTCTTTAAGACTTTGGTATCCGAACTTCAAGCAAAATAACCGAGTTATACACCATGGAGATCAAACTGAGTAACCGGAAAACCCTGTGCTGAGCCTATGGCCCCAGGAATGGCCGCCGCTGCCATCTCAGCCACCCCCAGCAGCGCCAGTAATGCCGCGGCCTTGCACGCAGCGCACCCGTGACTTCCGTTTGAACTGCTGAAATTCTTACTTCCTCAGAGGGGAAAATCGGTTATTAAATATCTGGTTAGCACAGACTTCCTAAGTAGCTGTGCAGGAGTGGAAAGGAGGCGGCAAAGGAGGCGAGTGACAACGGAAGGGTCTTGGGAGCACCTTTCCAGGAAGCAAGGAACTAACAGAATGCTGAGAAAAATGGCAGCTGACACAATTAGCAGCAGCATTATAAAAACAAAAACAAAAACAAGAACTCACTAAAATGCCCAATTCTAGGAGTTAATTTTTAACATTTCTTTAAATGTAAAGTTGAATGAATAACATGACTTCTCATGTCATTCATGTGGTATGTGCCTCATTTCAATGAATAAATTCTTCAGAAATAAGGGTGTATGTTGTATTAACCTACACTTTTATTTTGATTTTTAGAATTGAGGCTTTAAATTTTGAATCAAAGGTTTTATCTATCTTTTTAAATTAAATGATTAATACAGAATCACTGTAACAAATCTAAATCATAAAGGTACATGATGTGGGGGAAAAATGGAAGAGTTGAAGGCCCCCAAATACAACTGCACCCTCCTTAGAAGCAGCAGCGTCCACCTGAGCACTCACCTGTCCAGACTTCCTTTATGTGTACACACGCACGCGCACGCACACGCACACACGCAGGTTTGGACATCCGTGCACACACACGTGCATGGAGCTTTCCCACACAACAGCAGCACCGTGTCGCCATTTTAACAGCCAGGTGGTGCTGCGTCAGGTGACCGTGCCCCTCGTTCATTCACGAACCCCGCCCTGTGGACGCTGAGGTTGCTTCTAACTGCGCTGACAGACGCCGAGTGCCCAGCCTGTGCTGTGGTGCTGCAGGCCTGATCCCTACAGGTGGCCCGCTGGGCAGAGAGCCACTGTCGTACTGCCCTCCGAGCCCGCTGTGCCAAGTTACAGTGACACCAGCCAGGGCTGAGAGCACACTTTCCAACAGCCTTGCCAAGAACGGGCAGTGCCGGTCCCGCACCCATCTGAGACACCGCACGGCGTGTCACTGCGTCCGTGTGCCCTCTGCACATCTGCGTGTCCATCCCACGAGGGGCCCGTTTGTAAACACACAGGGTTACCTTGTTCAATCGGCTGGAAGCACACTTGAAAAATAAAGACATTTTAATGCTTTCCTGAATGTTACAGATGTTTTCCCGTGTCACAGCTTTAAAAACGTCTTTTACTAACAGAAGCATTTTCGTCCTTATGTTAAAAAAAATTCTACTAATTTGGTTCTTTATATCGTCCCCTCCTTTGCAATGTGCAGTATTTACTATCATCCTACACACAGACTATTTCCTTAAGAATGATGAAATGATGACCCTATATTAATGTGCATAATTCTTTCCTCTGAGAATTTTACTAAAACTGAAAAACTGCCATTGAGCTCTCCTGTGGGTAAGGGACAGATGAGATAACACCCCACAATAAGGGCCAAGGTCACACAGAGACTGGTGGCCTCAGTTCAGGACATTTGGCTTGTGGCTCTTATTACATTTTCCGACCCATTAAGTGCCACCTTTCAAAGCACTTTAGAAGCTGCAGGTGATGACGGCAGAGCACGGCACTGGCGAAGCGCAGCTGGGCGCACTCGGGGCTGCCACGGAGAACTTTCGGGTCACTCACACCCGCTACGCTCCGCTACGCGCACGAGCAGTCTCCTGCGTGGCTCACCGCCAAGCAGCTTATGACCCGCAGAGGACGGATGGGTGCGCACATAACTGCTATTTAACACACAGCACGAGGAAAAGAGTCCATCAGAGCTGCAGAAACGTGTTTTGCCTTTACGTATTTGAAATTAAATAAAAAATACAAATTAAAAAACGCATGTCTGCTCTCGTCCACGTGTTTCTGAATACAGTCCATTAAACGTGTTTAATTTAAAATAGCATTTCACTTAGGCAATATATCGTCACTTTAGCTATCTATTATAAAATAGTTGTGTAATAAATAAACATGCTGCGATTTAGAGTAAGGTAAGTAAATTACTAAGCTTAACAA
>CM053511.1:1366092-1397903 GCA_028627145.1 Eidolon dupreanum | reverse complement strand
GACCTGTGAAGAGAGGACACAGGAATTTCAAAGGCCAACGTCGCTAGCGTGGAGCAAGCAGCGGGAGACGAGGGCTGTGAGGGCATCAGAAACTCTGGAGCTGGCTCTAGGTGGACAAGGAGCTACTAGAAGTTTCTGAGCAGGAATGACTTACACATTTCATTGGATGTTTACACTTTAAAAGATCCACCAGCAAATCCCAAGAGCTCTACCCTAAAAGTATGTCCCCGTACGACTGCTCCTCATGCCCCCCACTGCCACTCCCCTAGTCCGCCACATTTGTGATTTCTGCCTGGGTTAGTTACTGCCATCACGTTCATGGTTTCCTGTGTCTATCCAACTGAAGCGGAATTTCACGCAGGTCTGGAGAGAGCAGAAAGAGAGGAAAAGAGACCCCCGGAGCAGGCCAAACTTAGAAGCTAAGCAGAAGAGGCGTGACGGTCGGCAGAGCAGGGGGAACACCGTTTCCAGGGCGGCCTGGTCTCCGGGAGGCTGAGCGAGGAAGTGCCCGGACGGGAGGGACGGACCGACGGCGGCAGCTGCCGCGGGCTCTGGACTGCAGGACGAAGACGAGCCCACCGGGGGTTTGGAGAAAAGCATTAAAGCTGGACCCTCAGGAAGCTGGGTGCTGCGCTCCGAACCGTGAAATGTTTGAGAATGGGTTTCTAAACTGATTCATATACTGTTATGCACAAAATTTTATATTTCCACTACAGAAAGAATAAACACGCAATTTAAAAACTATTTACTTACTATTGTCTTCCTTGTTTTAATTATTAGGAGATGAGTTTTACTCTTTTGTTAACGTTTTTGCTTTACACATTTTGAGAAAAGTCTTTAGGAATTTACAAGTTTAGAGTTATATCTATTTCTGTAGATATTATTATTATTTTTATTTTCTAGGCGAGGCGACCCTTGGTTGACCTCACGGATTGCAGGACCTTGTCATCTTACAATCCCTTATTTTTTTATTTTTTACACCTACAGCACCTGGTCTTCCTGGGTGGTCTCCCATCCAAGTACTAACCAGGCCCAACCTGCTTAGCTTCCGAGATCAGACGGGAATGGTCTTGTCCAGGGAGGCATGGCTGTAGACTGTACATATTAAATTCTTGATGACCCTTTTATTGTAGTATGTAGTTGGCCTCTACATCACTAATAATGCTTGCCGATCTTAAAACTTTTTTCACAGGCTATTAATAGAACAAATCTAATCCACCCCCATCCCACTGGTTAGTGGGTAGTGAAATTCTTTTGTCTGTCTACCTATTCACGCATTTATCTACCTACCTACCTATCTAAATGAAGTAGAACAGAATGACACTGAAGAGAAAACCTTAGATTTTAGTGTAGTCAGAATAGTTTTGTAGAATATTTATGTAGATCCATTACGTATAAATAGTTCTAAGATATACATGTCTACATGTGTACTGATCTTTAGGTAAAATACTCTTCCTCTGGTAAATCAAAGAAAAATGTCTGACCATCACTGTTTTGGACAGCTCTTATAAACAGCAGATGGCTGGAATATATTTTTTAATCACACGCTAATAACCTCTGACCATTTCCTGTCAGTATACTCGCACTTACTTCTAAAATCTTACTTGTGACTCCTGTGTATCCTGTTTCCTCGTGCCTTGTCTCCACTGCTTGCTTCTTTCATTTGCTGCGTTTCCCTCACAACTACTTAGGTGCCTATTTAAGTTATAAACTCTAACGCTAACGTTTTAGCTGTTACCCTAAGAGACAATTTTAAAACTTCACTGGCAGAGCTTTAACTCTCACCATTTTCTGACATGCATCTAGTTCTATTTTTTAAATATTAAAAAAAATCCGTTCTTTACATTATTTTTGTTGTTAGAACCAATGCTTACTAGGAGCCACCCAATTTTCTGCTAGCGTTCCTTCCTGCATCTGAAACCCTCCACCAGAAACCATTCTTTTTTCCTGAAAATGTTTGCAGGCGGCTCCTATGGTGGCAAACTCTCTAAGGAAAATATCTGTCGCCCAGTTCTTTAACGGTAGCTTAACTGGGCAAACGAATACAGGGGCCAGCTACTCTTCCTCACCACTCTGAACGTACTAGACTAGTCCACCACTTTCTCGGCATGACTGCGGTGCAGAAGTCTGAGTTTCTCTCTGCTTGCTTTTAACATCATCCTTTTTCTTTTATACAACACTGCTGGCCCATAATCTGCCAAAGTATGGATTTAGTTTCATTAACCCCGTTTGGGATTTTATGTTAATCCTCTTCTTGAGGACTCATATCATTCATTCATGGATTCTAGAAAATTCTCAGCCATCTTCTCTGATTATTTCCTCTTCCTCATTCCTTTCATTCTCTTCTTCTAGGGTCCTATCAATCAGAAATGGGCCGACCTTCCATTCTTCATGCTGCATAAACTTGCTTCCATATTTTCTATCTGGTTCATTTCTCCATGCTTTCTTTGCTTTGGATCCACAACCCTGTTTACTAATTTTTCAGCTCTATCTGATCTGCTGTTTTATCTATCCCACGATTTCTAGAACTTCTGTTTGGTTCTTTTAAAAATCTGCTTGGTTATTTTTAATAGTGTCCTCTTCATTAGTGACACTTTAACTTCCCTCTCCTTTTAAATACATGGCGCGATCAGCATTAACCCTCACACTCTGAAAACACCGCGACAGTATCAACTGCATCTCTGATTTCTCTGCGCTTCCTCGCACTGCCTCTCTCGACCTACCGTCCACGCCTTCACTAACCTCAGGAGCCCAGCTACACTCCTGGCGTTTTTAAGATTGTGTCATTCCTATCGAGACAGGCATAGTGATTTTTAAAACCTGTATGTACTATGCAGTCAGACAGCTAAATTCAAGTCAAAGCTGTGTCACAAACTATTTATGTGAATGCAACTTAAATCAATTTTGTTGGGCCTGTTTTCATTTGTAAAGACAATTGCTAAATCGTCTTTACCTCTTAAGGTTTTGGGAGCATTAAATGAAATACACATTTTACAAATTATGAATATACAATTACAAATAGCATATAGTTGGCACAGCACCTGGTTCTCAGCAGCCACTCAGTGGTGACAATGTATCAACACCATCACCCTCACTGTCATCGGTAGTAGCAGCAGCAGCAGCATATTTGTGACCTTTCATTCGAGCAGGGTCAGCCTACGTGAAGCTCTATCTAACCCAGCCCAAACTTTACTTATTTTGAGGATTCGAGCTCCATTTAATAAAGTACTGTCTACTCTACTTGAAATAAGGTAAAATAAATTGGCTTAAGAGAAAAACAAAGCTCATATACTCAAGAGATTTATACTCAATGAACATTTTATGTAGCATAAAAAATATAATAAAGTATGCCTCTGCATGTCTACATAAATTAAGAAGATAACAGAATTGTGTTAAATAAAAAGACCTGCAGATATGTTTAACTAATTATTAAATATTCTTAGTTTTTAAACACTTGTTTGATTAACTAACTAAATAGCTGGAGGTCAAGTTTTCACTAGCCCTTGATGTAAACCAACCACACCACATTGTCATGGACTATTTCGTTTGCTCGATTGTAGCTCCTTGATAAGTTTGAAGACGTGAGTGTACTTCTTAGATAAGGTCTATCACTGGCATAAGATTTTATTCAACTAGAGATTGATGAGCCCAAACATGTCTAATTAACGCAGATGCTTGGCCTGAAGCGGCTACATCTGAAGGCCCTCTTCCGTCTACCATCCCCGCATTCCTGCAGCATTCTCGATAAACACACGAACCCCCTTCTTACGAGTTACACTTCCATCCAATGTCAGTGTTTGAAATGTATGATTGATTCCCTGTAGCCTGGCGGTTTAAGTAGCAATGAAAAATATCATTAGGAGAGAAGCAAGGAAAGGGCAACTGTCAGGACGCTTTTAACTCACCTTGAATCATCTCAGTTTCGTAAGGTCAGCAGGAGTGACTAGGAGATCACTTCCTGAATTAACTACGTGAATAGCAAACACACCCTGGGCACAGCAAAGCAAGCTATGCGGTCCATTAATAAGATAATTAGGTGTGGTATCCTCAGGGCACGTCAAAGTCCTGCCATACACAAGGATGCCAACAGAACAGAAAGGTAAGGAATGAGGGCGAGTCTTTAGAGCAGAGGCTGAAGCCAGGTGCCAGTGACAAGGGGAGTGCGTCCAGCAGAAGCCCAGCACAGCAGTGAATCAGACGCTCAGGCAGCCAAGTCGGTGGGGCCCAAAGACAGACCAGACTACAGACGAGTGCAGAAGGGATCACTGGTTAACAGCAGCCCACTTTACACAGGAGTTGTAATGACAATCAGTGTGAAAATCAAGCAAAGACATTCATCCTCTTGTGCGTGATTTACTGTATAGAACAAAGCAAGAGTGAGTGACACCAAAGTAGGTTTGTAATCTTACTTCCACTCCTCTGGTGGGTGTGCAAGTTCATACTTCTCCCTCACATTGGAGACACCCATATCCAAATGGAGCCAGTGAACCTCCTCGGACCGCAGGTGACTGAGGCGAAATCCATAGCAGGCCACGTGCTTTACTTTGTGACTGTCCACTATCTTCTGAATGATGCCCTAAAACATACCCCCCACAAAAATGACTGTTATAAACAAAAAACCGTATGCTAAAAATTAATGCAATGTTCATTTCGTTTCATTAATTATCAGAAATCTTTGGTAAAAGAGTATCAAGTTGAATAAATCACTTCATTTGACTTAGGAATCATTTTTCTCATATAGTATTTTTACAAACAAGAAAAAGTTCAAACACAAAAAGAGGCTCTTGCTCTTCCCTTTTCTTTACTGATGAGCAAGCCATGGACACTAATGATATGTTTGTGCAGCTCCCCCTTGGCCAAAACTTGGCAAAGACCCGCCCTTCGGGGGTCACTTGCTGAGAACCAGGCCCCAGGAGGGTTACACTTTCTGAACCAAGGACAGCTCATTGTTCCAGACCAGACTGCAATTAGTATTGTTTCTTTAAAAACACTCATTCAGAAACACACGAGGGAGTCTTTCTGATCACAGTGATGATACATGACGTCATCTGAAGTTGACCCTAACCAACCTACTGGCGCTCTCTAGATTAATGAGCAGCAATCTAAAATAGCCCCCGAATCTGATGCTTCTCACACACGTGGCCCGTGAGTTCACGAGGTGAAGGTAACCCTTGACGGTCATCAGGAAAGGCCCCCTAAAGAAAGTGAAGCCTCTCCCGGGGCTGTGCACAGGGAAGCCGCAGACGTGACCCTTGCCCTGCACCTGCGCAGGTGTGGAAGTCATGTGCAGATGCTGGTGAGCAGGCACATACGTGGACCTCACCTGGGAACGTGATGGACACCACCCACTGCCCTTATGTGAGGCCGTGCTCGTCACAGTTCCTGCAATCTTCTTGGTCTGTTAGGCCGTAAAGTTTTTTTAAATGATGTTGATATTAACATGAAAACATCTGCTAAAGAAAATCGCTGGTTTTTAAAAACTAGCAATTAACTGAAGCTATTGTGTAACTTAAATGTCGACACATCTTAGAAGTTCCTGCACACGGCAGCTGCTACAATATGATGCCACTGATCACGGTCCTCGCCACAGGAAATAGAAATAATGACACACACTACACAGGGAAACTGACGAGGACCCAGTGTGTCCACAGCAAGGGCAAGTCCTGTGCTGTGCTGTGCTCCCGGTGCCTGCATGGGGTCAGCCTCCCTCTGAGATGCTCAGTTTCGGGGACAAGGTTTGTACCAAGCACAGGGGAGCGGTGGGGGCAGGGGCGGAGGAAGCAGGTAAACATGGTGGCAGGGAGAAGGCATGAACAAAGGACCGGGCTGGGAAGGGTCAAAGACAGCGTATACACAAGAATTCCCATGGGGACAGGAAGGATGGGTGGAACTGAGATAGGCAGAAAATGTCCTTTTTGGCTTTAGGATTCAAGGCCAGAATTCCTAACAAGGCCACCGTGAATGACAGCGCAGGCTGTGCCCTGCCCGAGGGCGCCCAGCCAAGGTGGCCAGTGGGAGCCGAACTCCGGCCCAGGCTCCGGCCTTGAAGTCTTGCGCTGCGGGGCAGGGGCCCGCCTGGAGGCCGGGCCCCCTTCTTCTGGTACCCGTCTCCCAGGCGACTTCCGCATCTCCTCCAGGCCAGCGCACGGTCCCCGAGCTGCGGAGGATGGGCGCTGGCGCCGCTCTCGAATGCCCACAAAGGTGCCTTTGTCCTCGTGCCTCAGCTCTGCCCGCTCGCTACCCAGGGCACGCCAACGCCAGCCACCCTGATGAAAGCACAGGTCCCCTCTGCGCTGCCCCTGCCACACTGTCTGTCCCAACGCCTGTCCCAGTGCCCTTGTCCGACCTTGTAAAGGCAGGGCGGGAACCATCTCTTGACACCCCGGGAGAAACCTCACCTTTCTGGGCACCCGCCCCAATGACCCCTCACGCAAAGGTGACCTTCACGTCCTCCGAACCCACGGGGCACACACACGGGCCCATCTGCAGAGAGGCAGAATCGACTCGAGGAGCCCAGGCCAGAACTCCGGAGCTCATTAGCGGAAAAGCGGGTCCCAGCTTCGGAGTTCCATGCGAAAGACAGAATTTTAGTGAGTTCACTTGACCGTGCTGCCCAAGGCCACCCAGAAGGACTCCGAGTTTGGGCTGCCGTAACGAGACTCCCACAGTGCACACCCTCGTGACTAAACGAGGCTGCAGCTATTACTCTCCACGACAAAATTAAAAGCAATAGAGACGTTTCTTTTCATTCCATGTTTTGCTTTCTCATTCTGCCTCCATGCTGTGTTCTGTCCTGTTTCCCATTCTCCAGCACTCATAAGCCTCAGCTCTGACTCGATGTGGATGGCAGCCAAAATTATGCCCATACTGGTAGTTAAATAATGATGCCGAATGCATACACTCAGTGACTAAATAATTCTGAGTACCAAATATTTGGTTCTGGATAACTGAACAAATAACTTCGGAAAAGTGGCTATCTCTGGGGAGCTCAAAGAACTGGGTTACAATATGCCACTAATGGCAGCTGAATTAAATTTAAATTTCTCATTCTTGCTTTGAAGGCACACAACAACCTAGTCCTGTAGTATACAAATCAATACTCAGCTACTCCGAAACCTCTGTTTATCCATTTATGTTATATCCCAAACTTTGAGAATATATAACTTTCCTGATTAAATTCTCATATTGGACATTCATGGTAAAATAACTCTCCTTAAGGAAGAAAACAAAAGAAGCCAATGCTTACATCTTATCAAGAACATAACATTGAGTGCACACAGCCATCTTACTACTGGTGGACAATTATTTTCTTTTTTACTTGTTTTGGGGGACAAAGGGAGGTGAAAATGCAAATACTACTACTATGAATACCCTTCCAGCTGCTGTCATACATATGCAGAAACACTGCTTAGAAATAGACATGCTAGGTCAAAAGCTACGTAAAATGTATCATTTGAATAAAGACAGCCAAATGTACACCATAACTACACCAATTACACTTGATACATAATACCAATACTGCTTGAAATCGATCTCAAAATGGTTATCACCTTGATGGACCATCACAGGGAGTCCGGAACACGTCTATGTTGTTATAATTTACACTTCCTTGACTACTTGCTAATGAGATGAAGCTGTAATTTTGTTTCTAAAAGTTCCTTTTATGATTCTGCTTGGCTCACTCGGTCACTTATCTTTTAGACAGTGCTTGGAACGCGATGACCTCTTCTCCCTGGCAGAAAGCAGCCATGCGACCTTCTCCTTCGTGCTCATTCACGTGAGTGTCCGTGGCTCATCCGTTCAGCGAACGCGTGCACAGCCCAGCATGTGCACGGTGCTGGCGGACCAGGGATGGGTAAGACGTGATCCTCGCGCTCCGGTCTCTCTCTCGCAGGAGAAGGACGTGACGATGACTGCACGCGAAGGGGCAGCTGGTCTGCGCGCAAGGTGAGGCAGGGGGACAGGACAGCTATCTCCTCACAGGTTATCTGCAAAATTTCTTTATTTCTAGAGGAGATACTAACACTGTTCGTCTCTTCCTCCTTGGAATTGCCAAGTACTGTCACACTTCTGGCTTGTCTTTTATAATGTCCAGTGGTCATCCTTCTGTGTTTCCTCTGGTCACGTCCAGGAAGCCACGCAGTCCTGACTGTTCTTCTCTGGCCGCACGTGGGCTGGTGGGCACCTGTCACTGCTCAGGTGCCAAAGCAAGACCCGGAAATCCAGCAGCCGATTCACGTCCTCCCCCTGGCTGAGCGGCTAACGGGAGCCCCCAACCCCCCAGGACAGAGCGCGGCCTCCTGACGGCCCAGTCACTCTTAGCCCCCCACTGCCGCTGCCACAAACCACCGAACGGGGCTCACCCTGACAGCCGCCGCTTTCCACTGTGCATCACAAGTCCCAGATGGGTCCCGCGGGGCTGAAATGGAGGTGTCACCAGGGATGAGCTGCTTTCTAGAGGTTCCGGGCTGGCCCTGTCCGGCTGCCAGAGGCACCTGCATTCCTCAGCTCATGGTCCCCTTCCTCCACCCTCGAAGCCAGCGACACTGCGTCTCATCTTTCTTCTGGAGTCACCTTGAACCACAGCCAGAAAAGGGCTGCGGCCTTGAAGGACTCACAATCTCCCCATCTCAAGGCCCTTAACCTTAGTCTGCCATGTAAGGTCGCACATGCGCAGGTGCTGGGGATCAGGACGTGGACTCTCTAGGGGCTGGTGTTCTGCTAGCATGACCGCCGTCTGTATGGTGTCCTGATAAAGACCGCTTTCTCATGCAAGTCACGTTATTTTTAAATTTCTCATAACCACATTTAAAAAGAATAAAAAGAAAGAGGTGAATTCAATTTTGAGAATGTTTTATTTAATCTAAGTATGTCGAGAACATCACCCTTTCGACACCCATTAGAAGCGGATGCGGTATTCCACATCATCTCCACACTGCGTCTCTGAGAGCCAGTGTGCGTCTCACACTCACGGAACATCGGTTCCGACCAGCCACGGCCGAGCGTCCACCAGCAGTGCACGGCGACCACGGCGGGCCGCGCGATGACAGCTCAGACTGAACATAATCATTCAGCAACGCTGGGTGACAAAAAGCTGTCTCCTTTCCGGAAATGGGAGGCGTAGCTTCCTCTCCGTGACCGTGACACGCTCCGTTTCTTTCCGCCAAGTGGCTGCATTCCCACTCCTAAGGGGTTCCGTTCTAAAGCCACCGGGCCCTTGAATGCTGTACGTTTCTTCCATTTCATCCTTGCCTGACGACACGTGCTGCTCTCTGCATCCATGACGTTCCTCTGTTTGAAGCCTCTTCGTGGGGAGAAGGACGTCATGGCATGTTCTCTAGTACCACCTCGTGCAGCTCCATCCAGTAATTAATTTATGATTAAACGAGTGCATTTTCAAATGTTACAGCGTTAGAGCATTCGATGCCAGTGAGTTATGAAAAATGCCACTTTCCGTCACAGTGACCCTGGAGCATGTGGATTTCATGCTATTCCAGCAAAGGGCTGTGGCAAATCGATGTCAATCGAGATTTCTCAGCCCCAAGCTGAGAATCATCAACTAATTTCAAACATTTATCAATTAGTATGAAATAAGACATGTTGCTTTTTTGGCCATATAGATTTGCTTGTGCTGATCTTCACGACAGTTGGATAAACATGTTCTCGTAACTTAGGTAGGTGCATCCAACTCATAAATTTTTCTTCACATGAATACTCTGGTTTCTGGAGGGTTCTAACACTGGCTGAAGGCTGACAGGTGCTCAGTGGTCACCGCTCCCTCCATGCGTCCACACTCATGTGCAGTAAGCATGACACTAACGTCATGGCACACTCGTCGTGGAATACTGTCAAGGTGAATCTGATACAATAAATCTTGAACATTTGCTAAACATCTGTTCAAAGTCATAATCTTTGAAAGGTTCCCCTCATGTACAGATGCTCTAAGTTCACTAAGGCTGATGCAATGATTTAAAGAATTTCCTCATTCACTGTACCTGAAATTTACAAAGCGGTAAGAGCCTTCCCATAAGCACTGCATTGGCAAGGTTTCCCGCCGTAAGTCTGAGCAAGGTTTCTCTGATTAACGTGAAGGTAGAACACTAGCCACAGGCCTTTCTACCAAGTGACTGTGTTTATAAGGTTAAATATAAAACGGAACTGTAGAAACGCTAGAAAGAGCCAGCGAGCTTCAAAAAAAAGTTTATAAAGAGACACGATAATATTTCAATCATAGCACATGAACAGGTACTGAGGCATATTTCAGTCCAGGATGATTGAGTCTCCTTTTAGTAATTAATCCATTGGAATAGTCAGTATTAACAATATTATACAGAAAATTAGATATAATTCAAATGTAATACTGTAGCCTGAATTTTAAATTCTATCATTACCTTTTCGTTTAAAACTAGTTAAGATATATAAGTTAGAGAGTAGCAAGTTAATTAGTTTCATTATTATAAGAACAAAGGGTGGAAAAAAGACTTATCTGTTCATCCTAGTCGCTGGACACTTGTCCCTCTTAAAGATGATTATGGACTAAGCGGAGGGGGCAGGAAGGAGGAGGTGTTTCTTTAACATTTGAGCAAAGTAAACATTTTCTGAAAATTTACATACTGAACTCGGTTTTCTGAAATCACAGTGTGACCTTCCCATGCCTCACGAGCCAAATGCAGGCTGCGCTGCTCCCACAATTCTTCACCACCTCTCACTCGCCGCCCAGAGGCACCCTTCCCAGGCTCACGCCCACGTCCCGGGACCGCTCCTGCGGGCGATCTGCCATGCGGAACGCCTGGGGAAGCACCTCCATGCTGACTGCAGCCCGGGCCATGGTGTCGCTGCCCCCGGGGACTGAGCTGCATAGCCGGGGGCCTCTTCTACCTCCAGAACCTGGAGAGTGTCTGGCACGCAGAAAACAGTCAACAATTTTTAAGAAACTACCTATGTGGTGTCATGCAAATACTTTCACCTTACACTCTCTAGAAAATAACTTTCTTGTAAGTACTAGAGGCTTTTTTAATTGCTTTGTTTTTGTTTTGTGTCCTTCGAAGAACTAAAAAGAAACCCAGGGGAGAAAAACAAGTCGATGGCATTATATAAATAATGTATGATTCGGTTATTATTTTCCCAAGAAATTTTGTAACATTGCAACACTAGTCAGTCACATATCACCTGAATAAACATTATAGATAAAAAGTGAACACTGCAGGAGGGGAATAAAGATTGCTGCTTCCTCTTCTTGGGAACACCATTAGCATTCCATCTGAGTCTGCACTGAAGACGTCGCCTGGAAGAGCGCACTCACCCTGACGTCGGTGGCGTCCCCGTGCCTGATGATGCTGGCCCAGGTGGCTGGCTCGCTGTTGCTCTCAAAATAATGAAAGACCTTGAGCACACGCTCCATCGCTCCTGGGGAACGCTCCACACCTGTACCCAGGTGAGTCTTGGCACTCGCGTTCGGTGTGTGATTCAAGTTCGGGTCGAGGTAAGCAGCTGCCATTATTTTGCTAGATGCTAGGTACCTGTCATATTCTGTACAAGAAAAAAGTCATTTTCATGAGACAGTATCTGAAATCTGATTAAAATGTCATGTCGACACTTACATTGCCAATGCTGCTCTTCATTCTCTCCGCGTGATATGTGATCATACGGACAGAATATAAAAGTGAGCATGAGGAGAACTGGGACCTCATCCAACAAGATGATCCCAGGGTCTCCCCACCCCACCCCCACCCCCAGAGAAGAACACCATTCACGGTGGCATAATAAATATTTGCTAAACAAATTATTCAAAGGCCAGGAGCCCTATTTCAGCTCTGCCGAAAATTCAGTCATCTATGAGCGATGAAACTCGGCCCTCCCCTTTTCTAAGTCACAGACTTTGAATCTGTGGGAAGATCTCACAGGAAAACCGAACATGTTAACCTTGCTGCCTACTTTCGAAAACCTGTACATGAGATACAAGTTAAACACAACAAAAATGCAATGAGTAGTCATTATATGCACTAGGCGTTAGTGATGAAAAATTAGAGCTAAAACGAGGTCCTTCCACTTAGTCAGACAGGTCGCAACAGAAAACAAAACCGAAAAGCATAAACAACTGGATTTTTAAAAAGTGTGGTAGGGGGCCTTCATTTGAATGTGAGGGAATAGCTTGGGTGAGACTAAAACTCTCACCAAAACAACTCAGCAAAGCCGGAGATTAAAACACAACCCAAACAACATTTAGGGTCCGAGACGGTCTGAGGCAACCAAGACAACAGATGACAGAGACATGAAGAGACAGACGATGGCTGCCTTCTCCCAAAGGGCATCTGCCAACTCTGTACCTTCAAGAGCCTGAAGATTGCCTCCCAAAAAGGCACACGTGAATGAGAAACCAGCAGAGCTTCCGACAATGAGACCAAATCACGAGTGTGAGGGACCCCGGATTCTGGTGAGAAGGACGGGGTGAAGAACTGAGTCACACACTGCAGGTTCTCCCTTTGGAACAGTCGCCAGTCCTGAAACCCCGCCAGGGGGACATGAGCAGAGCGAAGGGGAGACAGGTGGAGAGGGCAGGGAGAGAGGACGGGAATGCCATACCGCATCAGCCCTGCCAGCTTCTGGCACACAAAAGGCCTGAACGGCAAGGTTCACAAACCTCGTCTGACTGACACAGAAGACGCTACACCCAATAGTGATTCATCTCTGCAAGTCAAATTTTTACCAAATATGCACATGAAGTATTTACTAAAAGTTGACCACATGCTAGGTGAAAGGGAAAGATTCAATAAATATCATAGGACTAAAATTACTCAGAGTATATTCTGTGTCTAGCATTAAACTGGACAACAAAGAAAAGATAACTAGAAACCCCCAATTATCTGGGAATTAAGCAACGGAGTTCAAGTGCCCATAGCAAAAAAGTATTTTGAACTGAATGATACAATGACAAGAAACATGAAAACTAGATGCAGATAGAATTGTGCTTATCTTAAAACCTATACTTCAAAGTGCATGTTTCTGAAATGGAGATTGGAAGTCAATGACATAAAGTATTAATATCTAACAGCACAATTTGGAAGCTGAGCACAATTATTTCTTTGAAAAGTATAAAGCAAATGACATACAGACCTCTAGCAAAGTTAATCAAGGGGGAAAAAAGACAAAACTAGCATTATCAAGGGTGAAGGAGAACAGCTAGGAGGTAATAGAATATTAAAATATTAATGAGAATATTATAAACAAGCAGTCAATGTTTAAAGCGGCTTTATTTGTAATTGCAGAAATTTGGAAGCAACTAAGATGTCAATAAATGTGAAAATTTAGATACAAGTACAATTCCTTGCGAAGTACCCCTTACCAAAACGAGAAATTAAATAGATCTATTCTATTAAAAATAGTTAATTTGTAATTGAAATTCTTCCCACAAAGGAATATTTGAATTCTTTAACCATTGTGGAATAATATTAATCTAATCCCTAAGTGGAAAACGCCCTTCGGCCTCGCACCTGCGGGGCATGGGGCCTCCCTCAGGCCTTGGCCGCAACTGCAGCTCTTCTGTCATTATAACTTTTTGAGATTAATCAAAAAGAGATCTGCTACCTACACACTACACAACGTCTTTTTCAACAAAGTATCGAAAAAAGGAAGCAAAAAGATTTTAAAACCTTGAAACGCCTGGTTTCACATGGCTGAGACCCGTACTCCTCACACTATCTGTGAAGGACCAGTTTCCTTTGCTTTAATGTCCAATTTGTCACAGATCAATAAATAGAATAAAAAGCCATTTCTAAAAAAATGAAATTTAAAAAGAAAAAACATACAAAAGCCAAACACAAGACTTTATCATCAGTCAATAAACACAAAATTGCTGTCACGTTACTATATAGACTCTAGAAGTTGACAGCAAATTCGACCCTTCTTTTGTCCCAGACTGTAACAGCTCTAGCGCCAAGCCCGTCTGCTGACCATGCTTCGCTGTCCCAAGCCACGGGGCTCGGGGTGCACTTGCACCCCACCGCAGGGGAGCGCAGCATGCTCACCGAAACACAGGACACCCGGCCGGAGCTTCCGGTCCCCCTTCGGCTAACAGGAAACATTTCAGGGTTCCTGGGGCCCGACTGTGTCTTCTCTTGGGAGAAGCAGGGCAGCCTCACGTCGGGGTGGGAGGCACCTAGGTGCTGAGCAGCCTGGGCGCTGACTCGGAGG
The DNA here is from genome assembly GCA_028627145.1 of Eidolon dupreanum. Classification (NCBI taxonomy): domain Eukaryota; kingdom Metazoa; phylum Chordata; class Mammalia; order Chiroptera; family Pteropodidae; genus Eidolon; species Eidolon dupreanum. The sequence continues at coordinate 1,383,713 of CM053511.1, read as the reverse complement.
TGCACGGCCAGCCCGACACGAACGCTCCGCAAGGAGTCCGCACGAGCAAGGGCGGGGGGCGCGGGGACCGCACGCCATCTCACCCCAGAGTCCCCTGTACGCAGGGAGGGCCTGCCGCAAGGGCAACCGCACTGGGCTGGAAACACGCCGGCCCTTTAACGGAAACGGAGGTGCTGGCCAGAATGTGGGAGAAGCAGCAAAGAATGTAAATTAGTACAGCTAAATTTTTTTTTTAATTATGACAAAAAAGTTGGAGAGTTTTTAATAACTTGGTAATAATCCTAGTTAAAGTAAATCCTTAAACAAACTAGACCCGTGAGAGTGTTTTCTTCTCCCTGATTTTGTTCTTTTATACTAGGATTTGGGTTTGTTTCCTCATGAAAAGTCAAACCCAAATACCCTAAATTTCCTGTACTGATTTCACTCGCCAGAGAAGCTGACGTTAAATTACCTAACGTTTCACGCTGGAAGACGGACGCGCAGCGGCTCACACTGCCAAGGGCACCTGTACCAATCGCCCAGGCGCCGGGCTCTTCCTGCCGCGTGGCTCTCACCGTCCTTTCCAGAGGCAGAGTCCGCCTTCCTGCCGGAGAAACGGGCGGGCTTCTAACAGCCGGAGCTGGGTCGTAAAGGCGACACCAGCAAGGAAAGAAAGGCGCCCTGGGCTCCTCGCCTCCCGCGGGCGCTTGCTGCAGGGGCCCACGGGCCCAGGAACGGACCTCCGCGCCCCGCGCGTGGGCGGAGCTCGCCCCGACGGCCACATCAACTCCCCGGCCACCCTGTGCAGACAGCCGCCCGAGATGGGACAGGGCCATCCTGCAAGTGGACCCTCTGGCTCCCAGCTGCGCTACCGGCTACCACCACTTGCAAGGAGGTGACCTGTGCCCACTGGGCCCTGTCCAGATTACAGATCTGAACACTAATCACTGTCATTTTAAGCCACCAAGTGTTGCAATGGCTTGTTATCAGCAACAGACCTAGCACGTACTGAGCTAACGTGAAGTACAAGAGGTCCCTCAAACGACTCACCAAAGTAACCGGAAAGGCGCTCGCTGTCCCCTCCGCCTCATGGCGTAGCTAATGGAGCAGCGTGCGCATCTTGTCGACACCTTCGGGCGTCGGACTCAGCCTCCGCGGGCTCCGAGCTCCCGTGTTCTCGTGTTGTGTTCCAGTCACACGCCCCGGGAGTCTCACCCGCCAGGGTCCCCACTCCTTCCCAACGTCCTTGGCACCTTCTGTCCTCAACATTCTTTCAAACCTGACCCCTCGACCCACGGCGATGACGGGCGCTGTGCTCTGTGCGCGTCCCAGGGTCTCGGGGCCCCGGACGGGCAGAGCGGGTCGAGCACGTGCCCATCCCTCCTCACCTCCTAACTGTCGTGTCTGCTCCCCTTAAATCCTCTTTCCAAACGGAAGGCGGTGTGAAAACCGAGATTAGTCCCTGTAACGTTTAGAGACAGCACTGGAGGGGACCACGGGAGGGAGGAACGCGGCCGCCAGGTGCAGAGGCAAACCGAGAGCGACCCTCAGAAATGACACCCAGGAACGCGTTCCGGAAGAAAGAGGTGTCAGCCTCACCACCCAGTCAAAACGGGAACCTCGGCATCGGGTCCCTCGGGGGGCCCGGGCCCCGCTGACGCCGAGTGCTCAGCGCAGTGCGTGGCGGGAGGTGGCCCGATGCAGCGGGCTCCAGACAGCAGGAGAGCCCGGCGCGGGGCTGCAGAGGGGAGCAAAGACGGGGGCCACCTGCAGGTGACACAGGGTCTTCCTGCGGGCCTTGCTGCCTGGCACATGAAGGCCACCCAACAAGAAGATTCACTGGAAACCAGGTCAGGTGGTTTTGCAGATGTCAACTAAAATCCCACTTTACTCAAAGACAGTCTACGTCTAACTGCTGAAGACAAAACTGAGTCAAGCATTACAAGGTAAAAAACAAAACCCAACCAAAGCTTTTTACCGAATACTGACAACGCGTTAGGTACGTAGCAGGTTTGTTATACGTGTTATACCTCATTTAACTCAATCATGATATGAATCCTAAAAAGCGCACATGCATCCCAATACACGGGAGAATACACACTCGAGACTCGAACGTGAGGGAGTCGCAGGGTCCGGGGCAGCCCTGCCCGTGGACAGCTAGAAGCCTGCACGAGGCAGGAAGCAGAGCCGCCCGCAGCCACTTCTCTGGCTTGAGTAACTAGGTGGAAAGTGACACCATTCGCTGAGATAAGGGACAGAAGAAGGGAGACACTGTTTGTGGGGGGAAGGGGAAGGCAGGAAGTAAGAGGATCCATTCAGTTTGGGGAACAACACAAGCCGTAAGGCCTGACCTCCTGCCAGAGTGAAGGAGAGGGGTCAGCGGGAGCGGGGGGGCGGGGGCTTGGCTTCTAGAATGTTCTGCAGGAAAGGGAGCACACCCTGGTCAGCCCCCATTGCTCTCAGGCTTGGGACACAGGGCTCTGACATTTTGATTTGGGCTCTGAAGCTTTCGAAAGAAAATTATAATCTCAGGGCTCTAAGTCTTTTATTCCCATGGAGGAGTCGTCAGTTTACCTTTGGGGAAAGACTCCCCGGGTGCATGCGCTCTCCTCCCTCCCTCCCTCCCAAGCTGCCTTCCTCTCCCCCCTCCCCTCAGGCTCTTTGCAAAATCAAAAACGCAGAAGGCAAGGGCCTGCAGCAGCGTGCGGAGCAGAGCGCGTTCGTGTCCTGGCGTGCAGGGGCCACCCCGGGCTGGCACCCTGCCCCAGGCTGGCACCCCGCCCCGGGCTGGCAGCCCCGGCAGAGGCTGCTCACGAGGGGGGAGGACCGAGCAGACCCGGGCTTCCACAAGTTCATTAAGCAATGACTTACGCAGCGCCTAGCATGCCAGGGCTGTCCCAAGCACTGAGAAATGAAATCGCTAATCCTCAGAATAACCTTGTTTTCCCCACTTTCCAGACATGGAAACAGGAGTGGCTGCCCACAGCCAGATGCCCAGGGAACGGGACTCGAAGCCGGGCCGCCCACTTGGAGGCCCCGCCCTGCCGGGCTGGCTTTCTGTCTTCTCTCGAGAACGGCCACTGGCGGGCGCACCGCTGCGTGGCGGCACCCAGCTGCGCGGCAGCGCTCGCCCATCGCCAGGCATCGCCACGCTCTACTGTCCTAAGCCAGGACCCGCTGCAGCGTGTCGCTGCTCTGCCCGCCTTGCCATAGCCACCGGCTTCATTCATTCGTGCACGCCAGATGTCTGCGGGCAAATGAGCGGACTGCACCTCCCTTAGATTAATTCTAAAAAAGTATTTATTGAGCCAACTACTAGGCTAGGCACTGTGACAGGTGTGGATGTGGACAGCAAATTTAAACTAGACATACGTGATCCTACCCAGAAGGGCCTTCAGCCTGGTCAGGAGATGCACGCACGCTTGTAATCAATTACAACTGTAATCAGTGCGACGAGGAAGTCACAATTGCAGCAAGAGCTGTAAAGAAAAAGACCAAAATCACAGGCCAGTCCACCCGAGGGGCACCGGGTGTCGTAGGAGCTGGAGGAGGCCACCTAGGTCCCAGCAGGATGAGCAAGCGGCCCAAGAGCTGGCACAGGGGCCTCGGCACCAGGGCGACGTTGATCCAGAAACCATCCGCCTCTGGATCCAGAAATGTCTCTCGTCACATCTTTGACGCCTTTACCCTTCTTCCCTTTCTGCAACTCTTGGCATGCGGATGGTGGGCCTCCCGCATTCCTCATCGCAATCCTTCCTTTCTCCTCCATTTGTCTTTCTCTCCATGTTCTGAGGGATTGCTGCACATCACTCCTCCACGCTCCCCCAAACTGAGCTCATTTCTGCTTTCGCACTTTAATCGTCCTGTTCCTGCATGCGCTTTCACAGTCCTGTCGGTCTGTCATGGACACCGCGCCTCCCAGCTCTGTGGGGTCTCACGCTGAGATTGAGAGGTGTCACCCTGTGCTCTGAGCTTCCTTCTGTCCGGGGTCTCATCTTCGTTGCCTGTGAACTGTTTTCTCTCTTCCTCTTGGTTCTGCTCTCATGGTGGCCTGGCAAGGAGCCCTGTGCAGGGAGGCGACACGGGAGCCGTGTGCCGGGCGGGAGCAGCCAGTCAGCGGCGGGTCCCACGCGTCGGGACCGCCTTTCTCCTGGACCAGTCTCCTGCACCACACGCCTCCTGGCAGGGTCCTGGGGGCCCAGGGGAGAGTGAAAGCTGCCCGATTTCACTCGATCCCCAACAGTGAGTACAAGCATTGGTTAGCAGTCCAGTGGTATGTCTTAACAGAAATTTTCCACAGTATAGTGTTATAAACTACATGTGCCGACAACCCACCATGCAGAAAACGATTTATTACAAGAGCATGGCAACTGTCACGGCTCTGAAGACTGCCACCGGGTAGCTGTGTCCCTCAGAAAACCAAGACTAAGTCGTCTCTGCCTTCAGCCATTTGTTTGCTTTCGACGGACAAGCCACCCTAGAGACCGTAAGACAGCTAAAACTTCACCTAGTTGCAAACATAAGCATTGGAAAGAGTGAGCCCCGGGTGGCCTCTGAGCCTCTACCCAGCGAGGGCTGGCATGCTGCAGCAGAGGCGTGTCTCACACGGTCTCACGGGCAGTGACATCTGAGCAAGACGCTCCCCACGCACAGCTACACGACTCCTAAATTACTACGGGTCTCGCACCTAAAAGTGGAAGTAGTAACACCTCCCCTGGGAGTGGGGACGACAAATGCGAAACGCTTAGCAAGACACGGGAAACGAAGTCAGCATTCAACGGATGGTAACTGTCTAAGAAGGGTGACCCGAATTCTCTAGGCCGAGAAAAGGGGCGGATAAGTAGGCCTGCTCTCTAAATGGAAGTCCTCCCGGACCCACCCGGTTAATTAATATCTCAAAGCACCATCACAGCCCTAAAAAAGCATCTTTCTCTCTTTCCCGTCACACTCCACAGCTTTATGAATCCTTGTCAAAAAGGGAACAACAGATTACCACCCCCCACTATGGTAAGATTTGGTATATTTGAAACATTATTAAAATCAATAACCCAATTAAGCACAGGTGTTCCTTTCGAATTTTCTTCTAAACCTTGCCCTATGAAAGAATAGGGACATTTCAAACCTGCCAGCAGTACCCCATTCCACCACGCACTCAATGAAAGTGAAGACGAGAAAACACGCAACAGCCTGGGGCTCTCGATCAGTCTCTGTCAACTTTACAAAACAGACCTTTACAGTAAAAAAAAAAAAATAGTATTATATAATATGCTAGCAGTACCTTTTTTTTTTCCACACCTACAGCACTTGGTCTTCCTAGGTGGCAGTACCTTATTTCTTAAAAAAAAAAAAAAAAAGTGTGAGTGGTAATGAAATGTGCTAGTATCACTCTGGTTAACAAGATAACTTATTTCTATATACTAGGTCAAGAACTCAAAAACTAAATTTAACCAAAAAATATCCTTTACAGTACATCGAAAACCATCAAGGCCTCCACACTCAGCTCTGTTACACATTCCTAGGAGAAAGCAAAGAAAACACATACAACTGGACACGCACACGAGTCTCAATGCTGTGCACGGGTCGGTTTTCCCAAACTGATCTACAGGGTCGACACAGCTCCAGCGAAACAGAACGAGAAAGTAATTCGACTCCAGAAACCGCGGCACAGCGAGCAGGACCCAGCCCCTCCCCCCCCGGGTGGGCCTCTGCGGGGCGCGACCATCCAGGGAAGTCAACCCCGCGGGGCAGGAGACACAAAGCGGAAGCGACGGGAGACCGGCGACCGAGGAGGATGGCTCTGTTTGAAAGCGGGGGTCACAAGGGCTTCCACGTACCCTACTGTCCAAGCAGGGACCTGGAGAGGGTGGCACACAGTAGGCGGACGGAAGTCTAGGGCGAAGGGCACAAACTGAGCCCCACAGCATCCCTCCCTCTGGGGAAGGTCGTGGATGAGCAAAACTCGCACCTCAACTGAAAACCCTAAAAGCACACACAGAAAGGACCCTGGGGGAAGCAGCATTCTCGTCCCCAGACAGCGAGGACAAAGGCAGGAACCCGAAGCAAATGCGTTTTAATACTCACTGCGGCACCTTTGCGGGTGAGGGAGTCGGTGGCACTCACTGCAGAATCAGGAGGAAAAGCGGTCGGCCGTGCGCTCGTGGCCAAGCGGGCAGCGGCCAGCCCGGGCCTGCTACGCGCCTGCCCCAGCACCACTCGCCTGTCCTTGGCTCCTCCGCTGCTTGGCTGGTCCCCAACTCCAATCCATCTTTGCAGTGACACAGACGCCTTCTCCGTTCACATTCTTGGTTTATCACAAGCTCATTTACGCGACATACCCGCTACACGCTGGCGATACTCATTCCGCTAACATTTACCAACGAGTCAGTCGTTACGACGCGAAAAGCTCGACAGGAAGGAGACCGGGGGAGGAACAATCGAGGACACTACGAGGGAGCGGCCGGGGCTCACAGGGACCAGAGGTGACGCTTATGAGTGAACGGCAGTGAGGGACGGGGCGGATGAGAGGTGCAAAGCCACGTGGCAGGACGAGGCTGCCCAGGGAGAGGGACGGCAGTGCGTAATCAGCAGGCAGCGACCAGACAGAAAGTCTGGGACCGACCCCCGGGAACGCCGACCTTGAGAGGCCAGGCGAAGGCCTGGGAAGAAGGGCCCGGCCCCGGCCCTCAAAGAAACTGGGCGGGAGAGCAAGCCTGGCCACTGCGCCCTCGCCAGGAACCTCGACGCCACCCTGACGCGGTCCGGGGGGAAGACACGCTTTCCTGCACACGCCGCTGGCGCTCGGTGCCCTTGCACGAGGGCTTCTCACGGCACGGCGCCCCTCCCCGCCTCATCTACCTGAATCAAACAGCGTCTCCTTTAGAAAAGGGGCTCGGCCCCCGCCAACTCAGCTGTCTGTTCACCCCAAAATTATTGCGTGGTCAGACCGCATGGATGTGAAGAGCAGGGAGACCTGAACCCGGCCCTCCACGGTTCACAGCCAAGTACTGAGCCGCGCTGGGTGTCACCAGCCAGGCCTGCAGGGCAGCGGACGCCCGCCCTGGGGTCCAGGTGGCAGAGAGGAGTTCCACGCGCCATGTGGCTGCAGCCTGTGAAGGGCGGGTGGGAGCGTGAGAGCGGACAGGGGGCGGTCTCTCACACGGCACCAAGGCAGCTGGGGGACCCACGGGCCTCCGCTCAGCACCCGCGGACGGCCTGCTGCGCAGCGGGCACCGCGAGCTGGTCCCCGAGCTCCGCGCTCACCCTTCCAGAAAGCATTCAATACCCTTACTGTAAATTTATAGGTATCTCGGTATTTACATAAATACGACTATAAAATACCTTATGTGCTTACATATAGAATTTTAATCTGTCTCCCCATGAGTCAATTAGCCTCTCAAGCTGTCACACCGGATGGCCACGATCCCACAGGAGGGGCAGAGGACCAGGGAGCGATCCCCAGGGAGGCGATCAGACCCCGGGAGCCTGACCCAGACCCATCTGCCGAGACCAGGATGCAGCACATGTGTCGCTACAGGGGGAAACTCCCCCCGCTGAGCTGCTTTTAAGGCACACGGGTTAGCTAACCCTACCTGGAACTTATTCATTCGTTAGGGTAATATTCGTTTGTGCCAACTGCTTCTGAAAACAGAAAAAGACCTGACACAATCGACGTAGCAAAGAAAAGAGAAATCATGTAAGTACAACATACAATGCCCAACCACGGTAAACGCTGGGCAAGGCCGGAAGAGAAGGCGCAGGGAGGGGCTGGTCTAGGCTGAGAGGGACGAGAGATCATGTAAGCTGACACCTGAAAGGTAAGCAGGGGTCGGCTGGGCAGAGAAGGAAAAGAGTTCCAGGAAGCGGCGACCGCAGGTACAAGAGGCCTCAGAGGAAAGAGCGTCAGGTCTTCTAGACACTGAAAAGCCAACACGACTGCGCCACCGAGGAGCAAGAGGCAATGGCCCGAGGCCGTGTCCGGTGGGGAGAAGCCGGACCTGCTGAGGCCTGGCAGCCACGCCGAGGACCCGCAATTCCATCCGATTCTAATGAGGAGCCGCTGGGGAGTTTTAAGAAGAAAAAACATCAGATTTGTTTTCAAAAAATCATTCTGTTAGTTGTGTAAAGGATGAGCACGTGAGGAAACAGGAAGACCAGCAGGAAGCCATCCCCACGGTCCGGAGGGAGAGGAGGGCTGCATGGACCCAGGTGGATGTCGCAGAGAGGGAGAGAAGCTGAGGAATTCAAGACATATTTCAGAGACAATCACGAGGATGAAAAGGTGGACTCATCATACACTGAAGGAGGCGTGAGAGGCACCCATCCCGTGTCTGCGGCATGAACAACTGAGCGGATGTGGGTGCAACTTTCTTACTAAGATAGGATGTGGGGAGAAGCAGATTTCAAGGACAAAGGAGGCTCATTTCTGGTAGGTCAGGATCAGATGCTCGTGAAAAATACAAACATAGACATCAAGAGGCAGTTGACCACTGGAGTCCTGAGAAACAGAAGAGAAGGCTATACACTGAGCTATTCGGGGAGGGGGAGAGAGACGGGGGAGGGAGGAGACGAGTTTAAAATACTGACTCAGAGAAACACGACTTCAACCACAGAATCCAGAATCACACAAATGAACCATTAACAGTATCTTCAATCTCAATCCACTACTGAAGGATATAGGAAAAAACATCAACACACTGATTCCTGACAACCAGAACTCTGACGCCTCAAATCCTTCCTAGTTTTTCAAATCCTTCCTAGTTTTTCAAACGGTGAAACACGTAATACGCATACTGATACAATCAAAGAACTTTCTAAGCGGGGCTTTCTGCATTTAACCTTTGCAACCAAACTCAGCACGGTGAACATTATACTGGTGAACATTATACTCAACGTCTTTAAGTCTAGGAAATTATGATACAGTTGAATACATGTTGTAACAAAGTCCTTTTCAAAATGTTAGAATGTAATCTTCCATGGGTGGGCTCTAAGGTGGATTCTTCACTCCAAATTTAACAGTATAACAAACTTTATTATAACAAAGATCCCAGGGAGCTTTAAGGATACCTTAAAGGTTTCAGTTCAAATACACAAATATAGGTCTGTACGCTATTTTTAGCCTGTTCTAGTAAGTATTTTATGTGTCTTCTTAAATCGGGACACTGCCATTTTTGAGGTTAATGGGACCGATAAGATCGAGGGTGAGGTTCAGAACGCCCAGCTGCAAACAGACATTTGTTTATTCTCTGGATTTGGGCTTCTTACTTTGTCTTTATCTAAAAATAGTAACTTTCATACTTGAAAATAACCAATTCATCCAGTTCCTATACACCACATCTTTGTCTTGACCACATAACAAAAATCAACCAGAATAAAATCTAAGGTTTCCAGTCTCCCCGTCCTGTAGGAGAGTAAGCTGAGGAGGTGGAGAAGGTACTGAGATGCCTGCGCGTGGGCCTGCTGCGGAAGCCGTGTGCTCAGCCCCAAGGGGACAGGGACAAGCTTCTCAGTGTTGTCTGAACCTCCTCTTGAAGAACCCAAAAGCAAGAGCATCCATCTGCGGAGATGGCCTGCCCCCGCCCTACGAAGGAGACCGATTCTGACCTGAAGCTGTCCCTTCCTTTTCCTGTCTTCTAGAGTTCTGCCATGTTGCCCAACCCCAACCTCTATCAGAACGATAATTCCGTTCAAAACGCCGCGCTCGCACGCTCCGCCAGCTAACGCCGTGGAAAAACCAGCTGCTTCCCTCCAGTGCTCTGGGACAGTGAAAATACCACCTCTCTCTCCCCACGTCCGTATTTCTAAAGTCACCTTGAATTTCAAAAACCCAGCAGCTGATCGGTTACTGTCCCACTGCTACTGGACCCTGGGTCTTGGACCTAGCCTAGACTTCGTGACTGAGACACAGCCCTGCTGTGGAGGGTGCGTGCAGGCGGCTGCCACGCGACAGGGGCGCGATGCCCACGCACCCCAGCGAGCCCGGGGAGGGACTGAAATCTTCATCTAGTGGAGAACTCTGCCTCTGAGCACTCATTACTGACCATCCTCAATGATACTAGACCTGAGGGTCCCAAACCTAATTTTAAAAAGTTCCCAAACCCACAGCCTTTTAAAATTCAAGAGTTTGAATTAACTTGGCAAAATCTTTACTCTGAATATGCAATTATTTGACAAAGTGACAGGTGTTTTGTTCAGACAGCATCATACTAAGAGTTCTAATACCATTTGTTTTAGAAACGCTTAAAAGCCTAGAAAAGAATTAATAGATAATTAACGACAGATCAATAAATGAAAATCGATTTAATGGCGAGACCGCAGTCTGGCGCTGACCCGTCAGCCTCCTTGGTGGGACTAAGGCTCCCCGTTACCCAGGGCGGGCCCCACCTGCTAAATGGATTTCCTACGTGGAGTAATGTGATATGTAAATAGTATGATTTTAAAAATATTAATGTTTTTATTAAATTCTTCATTAAGGACTTTATCTCCCAGATTAAACATTCATTACTAAATGTTTTTGTCTTATTCATACATGAATTGCATGGCACTTTAACTTCTAAACATGCTCCTCAAATACTGTCTTGAATAGTATAATGACAATGTTACATTTTGTATTTATATTTTTACATTTAAAAAAACCCCTAATAACATCAGGTTGAAAACTTTATTCATAGCATCGCTGACCCTTAGTGATAAGACCACCTTAAAATAAGACAGTGTTTCAAGGTAAACGCAGTCTTTACAGTGAGTAATAGAAACTAACTTTTGAAGTAAGAAAATCCATGTTACTCTTTTTTGCTACAGTCCTATTTAAAATTGGCCTCTTTATCCTTGAAAACCTTCCACATCACAGAATGGATACAGATCCCTTGATTAAAACACAAAATAAAATATAAAACCTTGAGAGACACAGGACTGAGCACTAAAAAGAGTTTACTCACTTAAAATGCATTTCCATGAAAATAATTTTACTTCCTATTTGAAAAGCTAGCTAATTGGTTTCATGAAATAGCTGTAAACCCATACCACATACATTTTCATTTTTCCTTTAGTTTAATTGTAAACCTATTTGAAATAAATTCTCAGAAACTCTTCCCCTACCTCTTTGGTGCAAAAGCATGAATTCAAGTAAGACCGAGACCGCCCAGACCCCCAGGCTCTCTGTACCTTCGGCCCAGCACAGCGGGAACGGGCTGCAGCCGCTCCTCTCCATACGGACGGCCCCCGCCGGTCTCGGGGCCTCCTGGCCCGCCCGTTCCAACCACATCGACTCCGGGCTAGAAGGACCACGCCAGGAGTCCGCGCTCCGAGTCCCAGGCCATCGCTCCCACAGGGTGTGCTTCGATCCACGAGCAAGAAGGACCGAGCTTCCCCTGTGCTCCGCGTTTCAGAGCTTTAAGCAAAGTTCGGGAGGCGCTGCTTCTGTGATATTCTGCGGGAGCCTGAAGACCGCCTCTCAGTGACAGCATCTTCTCATGCCTCCGCAGTCTGAAACGCAGACCATCCTGCCAGACCGAGCCCCTGAACGGAACGAAAGCAGCCTCCCAGTAACGTGAGCCGCGGGCCTGTGTTCCTGGACTCGGGAGGGAAGGCGGGGACAGAGGGAGGAGAAGGCAGGCCGGCAGCCAGCCCCTCATTAACATGCTAATCTCACCCTTCTGCCCGCTCCTCTAGTTCTCTTTGCAGAACTGACACCGACACGGATTCCGGAATCCACAGGCCGCGTCAGGTATGACCCAGATCCCGCCTCCGCAAACCCGCTGTTTTCTGAGTCATGCCTTTGGCATTTTTCCAGCCTGATTCTGACCTTACAGTTAAAATAATTACCTTGATGAGATAAGAATCGTTTTGGAAAAAAAAAAATCCTCAGAGACATTCAAAACAAGTGTAAAAAATACGTCCATAGGAACCCAAGTATTTTTGAGGTAAACCATTTTTCCAGATCGATAGTTTCATAGTAAGTTTGCAAACATATAAAACTACCTGGAAAACACATAGAGACAAGAATTTGAGGTTACTGAAGTCTTTTAAAATTATCTTTAAAGGATACTGAGACAACCAAAATGCATGATCACTTCTTAGCTTCAAGATGTGAGAAAGAAACTCATGTGAAGAAGCAGGACAAGGAACAGCCCGTGCCAGCAACATCTTAAAAAGGCAAAGCTACTTACTTTTCCATGCAAACGGAGAGAGAGTCAAGGTCATCTCAAAGATTCAGCTATTTGAACCCATTCCACTTCAGCAGTAAGATAACAGGCAACGAGATCCTGTCGTCCGAATGTATGGAATACAGGCAAGCTCAACAAACATACGGGCCATTCTGTCAGTGGTCAACCCCACAAACGACTAGCAAATGCTTTACCTAACTGTGAACGTGCCTGAGGCTGTATGAATTCACTAACTTGTGAAAACAAGAATTGAACTGAACAAAGGCTGAGAACAGGAGGCCTATCAGTGGCCCGTGATGCCCCAGGCCAGTCTGCCTCATCTCTAACCCGCTCCTCCTGAGGATGGCTTTGTCTTCCGGGCTTTACACGCAGGCTCCTAAATGCAGCCAGAGCTCAAGTGACCTTTCATGTGCCCCAGTGGAAACACATCATTCACCAATGTGAACTCTGACCCCAGGCAACACTGGGAAGAAAAAGGCTCCAGAAAAACACAGGCAAGCAAGCTAGAAAAAGAACAGAAGAAACAGGAAGACAGATCAATTCGAATACATGAAAAATACCCCCACTTCCACCATTATCCAGGAGGGCCCAGGACATAAAAGGCCCACGGCCACCGTCACAAGAGCCGAAGCGAGTCTGACATCTGACTCAGACCCCTGAGAAGGGCTTGGGGCTGAATCTGAACCATCAACTAACAGACTTCACAAACAGCCCAAGCCAACCGTGGGTGTCTCTTAGAGCCTCTGACTCTCAAAGTTAAAAATAAATGCGACCTCGACTAGTCACCTATGATACTCTATACATTAAATCCTGACTCATCTAATTTTCACACCTTCTAAACAAAATCAGTGCTATCGCATCTTTTAAAGATGTGTAAAGACAGACAACCAGTCACACAACCAGGAAGAGACACAGTGTCACTGAGCCCACTCGGTGTCCAGGAAGCCAGGGGTCTTGGCACGCACTCACAGGGACCTGACCCGAACTGAAGAGATGCCACAGCACCATCTGCACAGAAGAGACAGGGACTGGCGCGGGCGAGCAGTGGCGGACGCTGGAGCTAAGACAGGGCAGTGGAGGAGGGGACAAGGGACGGACCTGGAGCTGTTCAGGATGCAGAAAGTGTGGGGCGTGAGGCAGAAAGAGGCCAAGTTCCTGAGTGTGAAGTAACCAGTGAATGGCACTTTCTCCCCGCCGCCCCACTGCCACGCTCCGGTGATATCCAAATGTCACCTCCTAATGTACACGGTCCTGAGGGTCTAGAAAGATGCCCCGATAAAGCAGCACAGACGCCCCCGGGCCGTGAAGCGGAGCCCGAAGGAAGCAGCGTCTCTGGGAAAGCGAGGAACTGGTCCAGCCACGGAGAGAAAGAGCAGGGGACAGGGCGAGGGACGGGAGGGCGCAGGCGCCCCGCCCCCCGGGGCAGAGCATGACACCAGGGCCGGAGCCTGAGGCCGCTGCGCGCAGGGCGGTGTGGCTCCGTCCCCACGCAGCCCCTCCGGGCGGGCGGCGGCCGCGGCCGAAGCCCTGCCGACCACCAGGTCGCTGCGTGCAGGGCGGTGTCGCCTCGCGCTCCTGCCCCACGTGAAGAGCGACTTCGCCGGAGGCTCCCAGGCCAGCGAACTGGAAAGAACTGGACTCGCTCGCAGTCGATGCCACGAAGTGAGAAAAGGAGGCCGTCTCTCACGCGCTCCGATTTGCGACTTCGCTAAGTTCTGCAATTTTAAACAAGCTCCCCGTAGTGTGAGACAGTCAGCGGCAACCGGGGGAGTCCTGCGTAACAAGTCGAGTCTCAACGAAAAGACTTTTCTCCGCGAGAAAGGCGCTGTTTGCTCGGAGCCAAACCGCCGCCGGCCTCGGCTCCTCCGTCGCTTACTGCGCAGCAGCCCATGGACGAAACCCAGGACCCGGGCCCTCGCCACGCCGGTCACAGCCCGTCCTGCGACGAGGCAGAGGCGGGTGCCACGCCAGGCACAGATCCGCACGTGACTCCCCCACATCGCCAGTACGGTCGTCCCTCTGTACCCACTGGGGCTGGTTCCAGGACCCCGACCCCCCAGGACACCCAAATCCGCAGACGCTCAAGTCCCTTCCATAAAATGGCGCAGAGCGAGGCACAGAGCAGGCCTTCTGCGCCCACGGGGGCTCAGCCTTGGATGTGACACACGGGGACACAGAGCACTGTGTTTTTACTTGGAAAAAATCTGCGTGTAAATGGACCCACGTGGTTCCAAGCCGTGTAGTGCAGCTCACAGGTCAACTGCACATGCGACCGTGCAGCCCCCACGTCGACGGCCCTCCGGCCCGGCACTGCCATCTTCGCCTGGGTAACAGCGACAGGCCTCCTCCTGGTCCAAACCTGTCACCACCCCATGCTCCCCTCTCAGCCAGCAGCTGCGACGAACCTTCCCAAACACGGATCGCACCGTCTCACACCCTGCTGCACGTCGCCGAGTTCCCCACGCCCGAACCAGCGTGGTGTCCGTCTACACCTACCGCCGGGCCTCGGGGCCCTCATGCTGCCCGTCCCTGCGGGCAGGACACTCTTTCCCAGACAGCCACAAGGCTTGCTCTCTCTCCCAGGCCAAGTCTTTGCCCAAATGTCACCTACTCCACAAGGCCTGTCCCGACCACCGCATCTAAGGCCGCAGGCCCGACACGTGCCCTGCCTTACTCTCCCTGTGGCACTGACACCCCCTAGAACACCATGTGACTCGTTCACACGCCACATCGACTGTCTGGCTGTCCCCTCCACAAAGCAACCTGCGTGGCAGGAAAGGGCTGTGTGTGGTCTGCACGTATCATCTCCGGGGCCTCGTTACTAATGTGGTTAGTAAGAAGCGCGGGCGTTCTCCACACACCTTCCACCGTCTGCAAGAAACAAGGACATGGTAGAGGGAATTCCTGGTTTACTTCAGAGGCCATGGCTGCAGAGAAGCTATCTAGACGTTGCAGACTGTCAGGAGTTGACACTAAGTTCCCTGAGAGCGTGGCCTACCTTGGTCCACCCCCAAGCCCCGGCACAGGGGTCTTGATAACTGTTCACTGAATAAGTAAGTGAATTAAACTTACTGAAAACCTTGAAATAAAATCTAGGAAAACCATGTGGACTGCCTCTCGCCGAACCACATAAAAAATAAATCACTCAACTGTAGTATTCCGATGCTCCCACCAGAGCTCCCACTGCAAATTTTAGTAGAGCAAAAATAAAAATACCATGTAAGAGTAGATAAAAATCATTGTTTGCTAGTCTTCTAGCAAACAGTGCTAGGAGCAAGATCAGCAAGCCAGAAAGACAATGCCAAACACTATACAGACTGTCCGAACAGCCTCCCTACAGAAATCCAGCCGTGATGAGGACGTCACTGGGAAAGAACTATTCAACGAAGTACTTACAAATGTCACTAACAGCAGTTCACACAAATACAAGTCTGCAGTCCCCTTTTCTCACACAGTCACCAGGGTTTTATCTGCTTGCCTTAAGTAGTAACGCCAGAACTTGCAATACTTCTTGGAAGAGTAAAGTGCTGGTAAATGCTTTTATGTCAGCCAACAGGAGGGATATAAAAGAAAAATTTAATTCGTATGATATATACATAATT
Organism: Eidolon dupreanum; assembly: GCA_028627145.1. NCBI lineage: Eukaryota > Metazoa > Chordata > Mammalia > Chiroptera > Pteropodidae > Eidolon > Eidolon dupreanum. The sequence goes on along the minus strand of CM053511.1, from coordinate 1,367,971 downwards.
CAAAATTTACCTTCTCTTATCTTTTATGTGTGCATTAATCAAGTTATAGATTTAAATAAAATCAACACTTTACAATACGCTATCTCTATTAGCACCTGATAATTACAATGTACCCTAACTTCGGAACGTTAGGTATCCTATCCTAAACTTACTTCCATTCAGACTCACAGAACTATCATTTCTGTGTCATAGTGTCTTACTCTTTCTGCCACAAAAATGGGGTAGGAACTAAAGAAATTTAGTTATAATAATGGACACAATCACCTTTGGAAGACAAACGATAGGTTTCAAAACAACATACTCCACAAGACGATGGTACTGGGATCACTCGCCTTCCTTGCAAAGCTTCGTAACAAGTACCCCACGTCCCTCCGTTACTCTGGAGGGACTCTGAACACTGCCAGGTTTCCAGGGAGAGTACTCACCTGGGGGAGTACCTACCTGGAGCCAAGGAAGGCACTGAATTTATAACTGGAAGACACAAAGGAGCCCCAGTTCTGTCCGTGACACAAAGAATCGTTTGACTATCTTGAACCTGTCTGCTCATTTGTAAAACGAGGACAACGACAGTGCCCATCACTTACTGAATAGTGACTATGTGCCAGTCATACAACAACGTAATAGCAACAGCAGTAATATAGCGTGAAGGATGGTATCATGATGATACCCGGGTGATGTTTACTCTGTGCCAAGCGCTGTTCTAAGGAAGAAGGCCCCACTCGGCCTACAGGGCATGACTGACCCACAGCGAGGACAAAAGGCACAGAGGAGCAGAAACGTGCCTGCAGAAAGAATATGAAATAGAGGAGCGGCTCTCTTCCCTACGCGACCAACACCTGTCACCAAAGCCTGCACTCACGGGCCAGTCCTCTGGGGTCGGCAATGCCCCCCGCACGAATGCACGCAAAAGCCACCACGGTGCATGCTGGACACGCGGCAGAGTCACCGGGAAGTAAGCACGACCTCTGAATGAAGCAGCACTGAGATGTGCAAAACCGAAGGGAAATGCGGCTCTGAAAGGGCAGAAAATCCTGAACAATACTAAACCAGACACCAATTAACCGCTATTTCTTATTTGTTTTACCATAGAGGAGATCAAAGCTAAATTACAGGTTCAGAAACTGTTGGGAAATTACTTGCCATGAAGTTTAAAAGAATAAAAAAAGTTCCCTGGAATCTGTAAAAAGATGCCGCTTTAGTTTTTCAAATACATTGGAAGAGACATGATAACACAGGACAGGGCAATAAACTCTGCAAAAACTTCAACCTAAATAAAAAGTGCTATAACATAGAGGGTTCTTTAGCTTATATTGATCAAAATAACAGACAGGTCAAAAAAAAGTCAGGTGGTCATTTAATGCTGACACTGCTCAAATTGACTCTGAAACGTCTTTTTATGCGACTTACTTTATTCCACCGCCGTACATTTTTCTTTACCTTATAGATCCACCTGATCATGGTGTGATCACTCGCCTCATTTAGCAAGTAGCAACAGCCTCAAAGGACTGACCGCCTTTCCCGTTAGACATGAGACGTTAGGTAGACAACGGAGCCGGGACGCGCCCGGGCTGCCTGAGACCTCGCTGGCAGGCCCGTCGCAGCTGCGGCAGGACGCCCCCTGGTGGTGAGCGTCAGTGCCTTCCACAACGCGCATTTCTCAGTCACACTGTGAAAAGTCAAGTCCACACCTTAACTACCACTCGTTGTGGCTTGGAAAAGCAACCTGTTTCTGCAATCTGACCCTATACTGTTTTTCAAGAAACAGCTGCAGCGTCTAGCACGGACCCGCTCCTTGCTCTGGTTATGTCTGAGCCAGCACACACAGAGAACTTCCCTTTTCAGTCACCACTACACGGGGGCTGGTTTCCTCCGTCAATTT
>CM053511.1:1325912-1365592 GCA_028627145.1 Eidolon dupreanum | reverse complement strand
AAGACACGGTCAAAGTCAAATTCAACACAATTACAAATTACCATGAACTATGAATCCATGAAGTCCAAGTTCACGAGGCTTTTACCATAGCAACATGTTGGTAAAACAAAATGCTTACCAATGCCTATACCCCAGAGAGATTTGTGAATCTTCTGTCAGCTACCTGTCCTCAATTTACCACTAACCTACCAGAATAAGCGGTATGAAAACAGACAAACTGGGAGAGAACCTCAATTCTACAACTTTTCTACTGTGGAGCACAGAACAAATTCCAACATTACAAATTAACAAATTACAAATAACCCCATCTCTCTGGGGCTCGGTTTTCTTCTCATTAAATGGCGAAAATACTACTGAATAACCACTGCTAACATCTGTGAGTGCTGAGCACAGTACACACCTCCCAGGGGAGCTGTGGTCCTGTAACGACGCCCCTTGTCAGAGGAGAAAGCCAGGTACAGGTGCCACATCTGCATCCAGAGCCCATGAGAATAAGAGCACACACGCTGCAGGCGGTGGAGTCTAGATCCCAGCTCCGAATTCACCATAATAACCTTCAACCTCTCTGCATTTCAGTTACGTGAATGTGAACCGGGGAGAAGAGTAACCCTATTCAGAGGGTTATTGTGAGGTCTCAATCAGTAGTTATAACTTAGAGTGTTTACAGTGTACCAGGCACTACTCTAAAGCATGTGTTGTTACTGTTGTTTTTATTAGTAGGATTATTGTTAACCATTATTATAATACTGCCGATATCAGAAAAAAAGACACGTAAGTGTTGACACACAGAAGTCAACTTATATTTCTTCCCTTACCTACTCTGCAAAATCAATTACCTTTTGTTTGTTTCTACTGTATGTCAAAGTAACCCCAAGGCAGGTGGGAAAAAAAAAAAAAGTCAAACAAAACAAAGAAAATACACAAGTATAGCAAGAGAATTATACTCACAGTTCAGAAGGCCACAATAACTCTGTGAAGAAGTCAAATGATGACTTAAAAGAAATACTCCTAGTTTCTCTTTCCTCTTTCCATAGTAGTCAAAGAGAACCTGACAAGAGAAGACATTATGCACACATGAGACCACCTGTGTTCACTATTTTTTCAAAGCTCTGTGTCACCACCTTACAGTTAGCTTCATTACGTACCATGCATTCTGTGTGGAATGAGGGATAAAAAAATACGATATCAAGTTCCTGTCTTCTGCTTACATTCCAGTTAAGAAATGCATGTGAAATAACTGAAAACTATTGAAACATATCAATAATCATAAATTAACATGGCATAAAGTTAGCTAAAAGTTCAGGGTAAGACGACAAACAGAATATATAAGGAACACAATTTAGAAGCTATGAGAAAAGCTTAGTTCTAACATGGAAAATGGGGACCAAAATAGGGAAAAATCAGAAGAAAAAACTTGGAGGAAACAGAAACTATAAAAGATTGGGAGCACAGCAAATGAGTCTACAGGCCCGACAGCCAGACCTAAGCCAGCATGGAAAAAACAGAAGCCATTCTAGTGACGCAGCAGTGTCCTAAGGCTCACGTCACACAGGCTGCCGCAGTGCAGACAGGACTCGGGGTAAGGAGGATGGAGGCTACAACTCAACACCATGCCTCCATGCGACTCTCCCTCACTCTGACAGAAGACCAGAGGGTCACCCCCTGGACAAAGCAAAGTGTCTTCGGACTGACGTCACCCTGCCCAGCGGTACAAAACAGAGGTGGATTTAACCACTGCACACCCACCGGAAGTGGAACTCTCCAGCTCCCCATACCAATGCAGCCCCATCCTCCCACTCACACACTCAGCTCCCAAAATCCTGTAGTCAGAATTCTGTAGGAAATAAACAGGAAGAATATTCTTGGGGAATCTGATCAGCCCAAGAAGAAAAACCCAAAGATACCCACACTGGGGATTCCCCAACAAATGGTTCACCCTGAACACCCTGATGTGGGTCAGAAGGCCCCACCCGTGTCAGAAAGTAACAGGAAGGACAATAGAAAGGAGGAAAAGAAGGAGGGGGGGAAGGAGGGAAAAAAAGGGAGGAAGGAATTTGAAAGAAACAGAAACTATACAAACTATCAATAACCTAGAGATAAGAAGATACTGCAATCGATAAAAACAGGATGCTCTTTTTATAATAACTACATATGGTGTCAGATGAGTACTAGATTTATCAGGGTGATCACTCTGTAAGTTATAAAAATGTCTAATCACTATGCTGTACACCTAAAACTAATATAATATTATATGCCACCTATAATTGAAAATTAAAATTATTTTTTAAAAACAAGATGTTCTTTAAAAAACAAAGCAACAAAAAAAAGAGCTCTTGGAAATTAAAGAACCTGAAAATAGAAATAGAAAACTAAAGAAGTTTAAGTCAAATTGAAGACATCTTCCTAAAAGCTGAATCAAAAAAAAAGGGGGGGCGGGGAGAAGGAAGAAAACAAGGAAGAAAAAAAATATACGGGAGTGAAAGTATAAGAAAATTACAGAACTTGTCCAGGACAGCCAAGTTCTAGATAACAGGACTTACAGAAAGACAGAATAAGAAAACAAAAGGGAGAAAATATTGAGCACAATAACTCCAAAAAAATTTTTCCCAGAACCAAAGAATACAGGTTGACAGAATGAAGGGACCTACTGAATAATCGGAATTATAGATGAAAACAGACCCATAGCATGGCACACCATCATGACATTTCAAAACACTTGGCTGCATTTTAAAACCTCAACAAGCTTCTAAAGATGGGAGAGAAAAAATGTTACATACAAAGAATAAACAATTAGAATAGCTTCTGAATTCAATAACAGTAACGTGAAAACAAGGCAATGGAGGAGCAGTACCCCTGAATTTATGAAAGAAAATGAATGCCAATATAAAACTCTATACCCAGCCAAACTATCAATCATGTTTTCAATCATACACATCTCAAACATTTTACCTCCTAAGCATCCTATCTAAGAAAGCCACTGGAGAAAGTCCTCCACCAAAATGTGAGCATTAACAAAATATGAGGAAGACGTGGGCTACAAGAGCTTCAGTGGAAAAGCAGTAAGGACAGTGGACCCTCCAGGACGGTGGTGAAGGCAGATTCCAAAACCATGCCAGGAGAGGGCGGGGGCCAGCTAGAGCAGGCGGCTACAAAGAAGGGCTGTCAGGCTGTCTCCACCTTGCCCCGAGGCCCTGGATCGCCTTTTAAGAGTGGTTAACCTCTGGATGACTTGACTACTGCACCAAAGTGAAGAAATCAGCCAAGAAAGAGAGACAAGAGATGTCACAATCGGGACACCTACGCGGAGAAAAGCCAGAGGATGAGCGGAATGGAAGGTGCAGGGACAACACAGTTAAAAGCACAGCAGCAACAAGACTGGAAAAGACGACAGCACAGATCTCCAGGGAACCGTCTCCCAGAAATAAACGTGAGGAACGGCTGAGTCGATGTGACCAGCCTCGTGGGATATTTAAGAGGCTGAGTCGATGTGACCAGCCTCGTGGGATATTTAAGAGGCTATCGGCAAGTACAGGGAAAACAAGCAATAAGTATAAAGAGAACTAAGAAACGGGGGACTGAGTGGCCACGGAAAGGTGGCCACCCATCATACTGCCCCGTGCATATCTCCAGCACAGGACTCATGCACTGCACCGTGATGGGTGACTGACTCCTCTCTCTCCCTCACCCGACTGGGAAGACCTTGCGGAGGGGCCATTTCTCTGCTGGCCGTCACTTTCTGAACCCAGCGTAATGCCTGCCACAACAGCACAAACCAAAGCAAAGGCCTTTTGCATTTATTCACATACTGAGTATCCACTATACATACCTGACATTCTTCTAGGGAACTAGAATTCAAAGACACACAGACCTCGCTCGCCCTTACAGTTTCAATTATTTGTTACTCTTGAGAAAACAAATATTTATCCTATATCTTCATTCTCCCCAAAAGGTAAAATTTCACCAATGGCTTACGGAATTTTAATAGTCCATCTGTCACTAATGGACACGGACCCCAAGACCTGAAAATGTCTCTTTAACATTACATGCATTGTGCAGTATGAAAAGAGTATCTCATCAGGCGGGGCGTCGAGAAATCTAGCTTCTAGTACTTTAAAATTCTTACTTTTGAAGAAAAGAAAAATCAAATTCCTTACTATGACCTGGCAAGCCCTCCTGAGCAAGCCCGGTCTAACTCACCAGCCCAACTTCTCTCACCACTGTCTCCTATGAATCCTCAACTCCAGCAAAATTAAACTACTTTCAATTCACAGAACCACCTGCGCCGCGCCCCCGCCATCTGCTGGCCCCTTCACCTGCGTCCTCCTCCACTGGCCGAGCGGACGCGGACTGGTGGGAGCTGTGCTCCTCCTGCAGGTCAGGTGCCGCTCGCCTGCATTCCCACAGCATTCCTTCCCTGACGCAGGTGTTTATGGAGTGGCTGACACATGCCATGCGTTGTGCTGGCGCTGGAGTACACAGCAGTGACCAGGAGGGACACGGCCAGGCCCAGAGGGCTCTTGCGCTGCAGCCCGTTGAACACACTCAGTAGAGTGCATGTTAAATGGCCTGATCGGGGTCTTCCCCACCCACACAGCAAGATTCTAGCGACATTGACAGCCTCTTAGCTCGCAGCCTCAGGACCTACACACCAGACAAAAAAATTAAGCACTATTAAATAAAACCAAAGTGAAGGTCAAAAAAAAGCTCCAATTGGCTGCAGGCTGTTCTGATGAAAGCATAAGAACCCGAAACGCCACTGCGGTCTCGCATCCCTCGGAGCCAGCTGTCTTCGACTTGCTAAGTTTAGAGGCAGCACACCCCCGCTACCCCCACATCTGGCTTTGTTCACCGCTGTATCCTCGACGGCATGCACTGTATCAAACACCTGCGGCGCGATCGGTGAAAGGGTACTCGATGAATGAATGACTGAGAGTGGACAAGTGAATGGACATACTGGCTTTAGGGGTGTCTCTGTATTTTAGGGAGAATTCACGCAGCAAGAACACTCCGCGGGACCAGCACCAGGCCTGCTGCCTGCTCTCCACTCCAGCAGCAGGCGACCTGAGGAAGGCAGCGTCCAACGCGATCTATCCCATCATTCAACCTCTCTTTATTAAGATTATAAACCTACATATTTTCACTGTGAAATTGATAAAATATAAGCATAAAAATTTGAACTAGTTCAAATAGGAGAGAAAACTGTAGGCATTTCCCAAACTGTATAATTAGAATGCTAAAATTCTTTTATTCTAGTTGGATAAAGAAAAATTAAACTTGGCTTGTTACACAATGAAATACATCGTCAGCTCCCTGCAGACATCTGCAAGGTGGAGCCTCCACCTTTCCAGCAGGAATGGGGGCGCTGTAGGTTCTGAGCAGACGCCTGGGCTGCCTGCAACCCCTTCCTTCCCAGCGCTCTGGGTCTGTGCGTGATCGACACGTAAAACATCTCCTTTCACCGCCTTGTTTGCTGTGTTCCCATGTCGATGCACAACCCAACTAGGCCAGTGCCCTCCCATCCCTCTCCCTCTAAGTCCGAGGGGTGACCCTCACACTGGAGGAGTGTCTGCTGTGTGTGCACTCCCCCAAGTGCCCTGAGGGCACCAGCTCCTGGTCGGGCACTGTCATTATCCCTATTTCACACATAAGGAAACGAAATCTTAAAGGAATTGAGAACTTTTCCAAGGTCACAGAGCAAAGGAGGGAGCGACCAGGGAGTCGAACCTCGGCCTGTGGCACTCTTGAAAGCCGATGCCATTCCCACTCCCCCAGGTAAGCAGATGGTAGTGTTAAAACAGCAAACGTGATGCGGGCTTTCTACAGCCAGCACCAAAGAGAAACACTTCCCAAAGCTGAGTGACGGTCAATGCGACACACTGACGACTTATAAGACATCTGGCTAAAATAAGCTTGTCGGCTGAGCCCCTGGAAAAGAAACAGCCTATTTGCTAAATAAGGCCCAAACCCACTATTTAACCCATAACATCCTAGCAATTTATGTGTGACGGTCTCCAACGTCCAAGACACACAACCACCCACGAAGGCTTCCCTCCCTCAAAGCTAAATCTACCGAGTCTCAGGACTTTGGCAGCTGTGACCTGTATTCTGAAAGGTCACAGGTCAGAAGTAAGCTCCCGAAAAACCAAGAATATATGAAGAATGCAACCTAATTATGAAAATCACCTAAGCCAACAAAAGCTTCTTTATGCTTCGAAATAAACTTCTAGCCTAAAATATTCTAACAGTGGACCGTGGAGCCGCTCGCGCCAGCCAGTGCTCGGTACGGGCTTGGCCTCCCACGGGTACTACACTGCTCGCTAAACGAACTCAGGACAAAGAAGTCAAGTCACTAAATTGTGAAAAACCAATGTTAACAATAATGATAAATTTCCTGTTAAGTGTGCGGAGTAAATGATGAACACGACCTGCCTTCCAGTTCTTAGACAATCGATCAAACAGAATCAAGGAATGAGTAAGACCAGGCTTTAAATCCCCACGACAGAAACGACATTGTTAGGAACTGTATTTGCTGAACATCCGGTGGCTGCTTCCCTAAAAAGCAAGTTTTTAATTATTTACATGACTGGTCACGTCCTAAGAACGACGTTATATCACACCTGCAGAAGTCTGGACGACCTCCACTGAACAGACGAGGACAGATTCGAGCTTCCGTAATGCCATCGACGTCACACGAGGAGCAGGGGGCAGAGCTGAGATTGAAAGCAAGACCTGTCCACAGCCTGTGCTCGTCACCACTGTCCCCTCTGCACTGCAAATAACAGCCCCAGAAAATCCTATCACGCGAAAGTCTTCAAAATGTTAAAGACAAACTATTCTACTCTAATCAACAGGCACAGTTAACACATTCAAGATGAGGCCTTCACTCACGTTCAAAAGAACTAGTGGCTATTCTGGTCTATCTCAGGGTCATTTACCTACCTGAGAGAGACGTGAAAAGGACCTTTAGAACCAAATTCAAGAAATCATTAAAAGGAGCATTTCCCATAGGGACGGGGAGAGAGAACGGATCGAGGGACAGAGAGGCGTTTGGGCACCGACAGCCAGCTGGAACGAGACCATCACCCCCTCGCCTGCGTAACGGAGGAAGTCTACGAAGGGAAGCGTCCGGGTAAAGAGCGATTAGCACACTCCGTCCTGTCTCTCACGGAGAACGCGGCGAGAAAACCCGGACAGAGCAGCTGCGCGCGCGACGATGGCTCTGGACAGTGGGCAGCAGCCGGGCAGGAAGGGGGCTGGGATTCAACGCGCCGCCACGTCAGCAGATGCGAACACGACCGAGCCTCCTACCGCTACACCCTACATACGGGGGGACGCTCCAAACTCACTCGACGTGGGAAGCACCAGGAAAACCGTAACTGCTCGGGAAAAAGAAAATCAAGATAAGCCAACGCTGAGACGAGTCAAAGGCCAGCACTGGCCCACAAGTAACCCTGCAAACGGGCACCCGCCACAGGGGTGTCCGCCAGCATTCGACCCAGAGCAGAGCTTCTCTCAGAATTGTCACTCAAGTCCTCCTGCTGCGCCGTCAACCAAATTTACGTCACATTCTGAACATTCTGAACCCTTTGTTGTCATTTCAGCCATCTTCACAGCATCTTCACCAGCAGGTTCCATCTCGAGAAACCACTCCTCCGGTCACCCGTGAGACCACAGCTGGTCGCGTGTCCAGGCCCCGCCCCTCGTTCTCGAGCTGTTTCCAGGGCATCCGCAGTGACTTCCTCCACTGGTCCTGACCCCCTCGGGGTCATCCACGAGGGTGGGAATCAACTTCTCCAAACTCCTGTCAATGCTGGTGTTCTGACCTCCTCCGTGAGGCATGCATGTTCTTAATGACATCCAGAACGGTGAACCCTTTCCGGGTTTTCGATTTACTCCGCTCAGCTCCATCAGAGGAGTCACCATCTATGGCGCCTATGGCCTCACAGAAGGTATTCTGTAAAGAAGAACTGAAAGCCCAAAGCGCTCCTTGATCCGTGGGCCGCAGAACAGACGTGGTGTCCACAGGCGTGCAAACGACATTCATCTCGCACACGCGTGTCAGAGGTCTTGGGGCCAGGTGCACCGTCGCCAAGCAGTGATGTTTTGAATGGTGTTTTTTTGAGCAGTAGGTCTCCACGTGGGCTTAGAACACTCAGTAAACCACGCTGTAAGCAGATGTGCTGTCATCCAGGCTTTGTGTCCCCATTTACAGAGCACAGGCAGAGGAGACTGAGCGTAATTCTTAAGGGTCTAGGACTTTCGGAATGGTAAATGAGCACTGGCTTCAACTCAAAGTCACAGCGGCATCAGCCCCTACTTACCTTGGCCTTTGAAGCTCTGAAGCCAGGGACTGACCTCTCCTCGCCAGCTATGAAGGTCCTAGATGGCATCGTCTTCCAATCTCAGGCTGTTTCGTCTACCCTGAAAAATCTGCTGGTCCGTGTGGCCACCCTCGTGTGCGCTCCTGGTAGACCGAGGTGACGGGCCGCAGCTTCCCCATCGGCAGCTGCGGCGTCGCCTCGTACTTCTATGCTACGGGACAGCTTCTCTCCTCAAACCTCACGAACCAGCCTCGGCCGGCTTCTGGCTTCTCTCCTGCAGCTTCACTGATCTGGAGAGAGTTAGGGCCTTGCTCTGGATCAGGACGTGGCTGGTCTGATCTCCCATCCAAACTACTAAAACGTCCCCCGTGTCAGCAACAAGGCTGGGCTGTTTGCTTTCCTATCGATCATGTGTTTGCTGAAGTGGCGCTTTTCATCCCCTTCAGGAACTTTCCCTTCACACTCACGACCTGCTTGGCCCACCTGCACAGGAGGCCTTGCTTGCAGGCCGTCGGGCGTCCCACGGGCCTTCCTCGCTGAGCCGGGTCATTTCTAGCTTTCAATTAAAGTGAGGGACACACAGCCCTTCCTTCCACTGGAACACTCGGGGCCGCTGCAGGGTGGTTAATCGGTCTGATTTCAATACTGTTGTGTCTTGGACTAGGGAGGCCAGAGACGAGGGCGAGGGACAGGGAATGCGGGAACAGCCGGTCGGTGGAGCCATCGGGACACATGTATCGATTAAGTTCATGACATTCATTTACCGATTAAGGGCTCCGTCTTATATGGGCACAGTTTATGGTGCCCTCAAACAATTAGAATAACAACATAACAGATCGTTGATCACAGATCACCATGACAAATATAATAATGAAAGTGTCTGAAGAACTTTGAGAATTACTGAAATGTGACAGCCGTGAAGTGAGCAAACACTGCTGGAAAACAGTCCTGACAGACTAACCACCAACTGGAAGTGATGAACCTCAATGTGATGACATGCCAACAGGCAAGTATCGAGAAGAATTTAATAGAATTCTTAAACTTTGTCAGTTGGTTTCCTTTTCAAAGTAAGTCTGCCATTTTACATTTACTCCTGATCAATTTTACCTTATTGATTTTAGCACTTCGTTACAACCTGTCAAAATATTTTAAAATTCTGATTCAAAAAACGAGCTATCTCCCAGCATGACTCCTGATCTTCATGCAAATTCCTGATAAAAACGTTAGGACAGATGTCATATGTGACACACTCCTGGAGACATCTTATGTGCAGGAATTCTGATTTTTAGGTTTGTAGTAAATTATACTGCATGTGATTGCAACCCGTATCTTCTACCTAAAAGCTATAATTTCTTACACTCCTCAATAATGACAGAAGTAGTAATTTACTTTTTCAGGCTTCATGTATTCAAGGATTAAACTTGCCCAAAGGAAGGCCTCCCCCACCCCCTTGGCCGGCTTGCCCATGGGAAGCAACCCCTCAGGCCGTGGTCCCTCCTGCCTGATCAGGTCACCCTCGATTAGCTGGGGACTTCGGTCTCAGCAGACAGCCAGTGCTGCCAGTGTGACTTATAGGGTAGCCTCGGGCCACACGACACTAGCTTGGTCTCTGGAGGGGTTAGAGACTAAGTTCAGCCATGCTGGCAGGGCCTACATGACCGACACCCCAATAAATATCCTGGCCACCAAGGCGCGAGGGAGCCTCTCCGGCTGGCAGTACCCAGGGCGCACTGTGACACAGAGCTGCTGGAGAAATCAGCATGACTCCCCTGGGGGAACCAGCTGGAGGCCTGGGCTCTCCTGGCCTCCGCCCGAGGCGCCGTTCCTGTGCTTACTTTCATCTGTATCCTCTCCCTGTAATAAACCATGACCGTGTGTGCAACGGCCTCCTGAGTCCTGAGTCCTTCTGGAGAATCAGGATGGCACCTTAAACAGTCCAGCTTTTCATCTTAACTTCCACCCCGTCACTGAAGTCCTGCAGGTCTCTGTGATTTACGACACATTTTCACCAACACGAGAGTAGTGTTCCTCAGCCCGCGGGGATGAGATTTAAAACGCAGGGGACTGCACTCTGCACCGGGACGGACACTCCACAGCTCGGGAGGATGGCCCCAGGCGCGTGCGTGTTTCACACATCCTCCTTGATGGTCCTGAGTAAGCTCCTTTCAGAACCGCTGACCCACCTAAAAGCGCCTTGAGGGCAGGGACTGTGTCTCCTTTGAGAAATTCTCATCGCCTAGCAGTGCTGGCGTGCGCAGACTCTCCCGCGCGCCTCAGGAAAGCCCCGTCAGTGTGACAGACAGGAGAGAAGGACTAAGGCCAGTAGTCTTTTAAAACTCAGAACATATGAATATGTAAGTCTTATTCGTCATTCTCAAATATCCAAGGTAACGTGGAAATAAACAAATGAATGGCAAGCACAGTTCCTTGGGAACAATTTGGGCAACAGAGTCAATGGCGGTCACTGCTCATGCCACTTGGGTAGTGATGTCAACTGTTTCGATCTCCTCTCTGCTAATTAATAGGCAAGTTGAGTTTTCCAAGTTGTCTCCACACCGTCCTCATCTACCAAAAGTATCGCCTGTGAGCTAAAAGTCAAGTCAGCTAATACTGTCTGGAGAGCACTCCCCATTCACCATCAAATAGTCATTCACCCTCCCTCATCTCTACGGTGAGAGCTCTGGAACGTAAGATTCCTAAATTCAGATCAACCTTTAAAATTCTAGATTATGTAAAGCAATAGGAATAAAGGGGAAAAACCCAGAGGAAAAGTTTGAATGCGTTCCAGCGAAACAGTCAAAAGGGCAGCCTCGCAGGATACATGAAAATCAAAGAGATCAACTCTTCACCAACCAAATAATCAACTGTGAGCTGTCAAAAATTAATTAGATGACTCACTATGTTGTACCCCTGACATTAATAAAATACTGTACATCAACCATAATTTTAAAATGAAAAAACAAAATAATAAACTTAATCCAAATATAAACTTACATTTAAACTAAGTTCCTCCTGCAACCTGTTCCAGCAAGTCAACTCCTTAAAGGTGTGATTAATGCTGTCCTTTCCAAAGCAAAACTGCCACCTAAGCACTGCCAAAACCCAAGCCCAAGTGCACTCTGAAACTGTTCACCTGCACCGAGTCACGACCGCCCCCAGCCCGACGTCTTGAGGGTGGCACCTTAAACAGTCCAGCTTTTCATCTTAACTTCCACCCCGTCACCGAAGTCCATCACTCATTTTATGCTCCCCATTCACAGAGCTCTGCCCTCAATGGAGGTCACAATCCTTCTCAGCAGGAAGAGAGAAACTTTCTCTTAGATAAACCCCTTTCTGACCTCTCCCCTGCGAGACCCACCCGCATCAGGCAGCCACGTCTCCCCAAGTTCACCGACTCTCCGCAGGATTGCTATAATCTGTAGTCTGCAATTTCTAAATGACACAATAATGATGTTGAGCATGAACCAATTCCATTTCGACTCCGGAACACCAGATGAATCTGCCTGATGCTCATATTTCAACAGCTAATCGCCAGCTGCCCTGCTTCTCCTGCACGTGTTCACGTCAGAGCTCACCGCAACGACACGACTTAGGTGTTGTTTCACAACTCGGTGTAGAAGAAAGCACACTCATTTTGGGCGTTGGCATCCCCTACACTTAACAGTGACACCTGTCTCTCGTAGCCCTGTGACTATTAAGTTGCCTAACGGTGTAAGACTTTATTAGCTTTGTCTAAGGTTTAACAGCGTGATGAAACCATTCCGTGCCAATTTCAGCCCCCGATACCTGGCTGGCCTCTATGTACCAAAATCATGTTTTGCTCTTTCAGAGGGGGAAGGGAGGCCAGGGGAAACACTGAAACTGTTGGCTGAAATGGTTCAATTCAGGAGGCAGCTGCCTGTGTTTGCATTTTACTGGGCAGTTTGACATTTAAAGTCACATTCCTGTTATTTGGATGATCGGCCTTCCCCCACCGCCTCAGACCTTTGCAGGGTGCCAGCTGTCCACAGTCTACCAGAGCAGCTCCCCCTGGGGGCTGGGCTCTTTTTGATAAGCTGATGAAAGCCCTCGAGACTCTCCCCAGGGAAAACGACTTTCTCACTCTCCCTCTCCCTCTCTCCTCCCTCTCTCTCTCTCTCTCTCTCTCTCTCTCTCTCTCTCTCTCTCTCTCTCTCACTCACACACACACGCACACACCTAATCCTCTTACAATTTCTGGGGTTCACAGTCCTAGGAGAGGAGAGAATGTCACCTCCTCAAAGCAACTGTCTGATCTTCAGTATTTGCTTAAGAGCAAAAGGAGCTTTGTGAACTCCTCGCCGAAGGAGAAAGCCGGCAGCCACGCTGCAATGACCTGGACCCTCCCTCCGCCCTGCGCCTCAGTTACCTGCCCGGGGCCTGGCGATGCACTCGGCAACAGGCTTCACAGCATCCCCTTCTCCCAGTTCCTCGGTCTCGCCCTGAATTAAGGCCTTCTTCCTTTATCTGTGCAGCATAATTACATAAGTAAAAGAACACAAGCTGTTAGATCAGACCATGTGAACTTTGCCCGTCGCTTTATTAGCTCGGAGACACTGGCGGCCGTTTCTGCCATGACAGAGGTTTGCCCCGCTAGCCTTCTAAGCGCATTTCCCTGACGCCCCCTTCACGGATGCCTGGGACTCCGGTCCACTCAGCCTCCTGCCATGCAAACGCATTCTACACCAGAATCAAGTGCAAACCACACTGATCTTGCCTGTGAAATCAGCTTCACCTCCTCTACTCAACCCATCCTGTACCCCAAACGGGGTGAAAACATTCAGGTCCGCAAGCGCCAGCTCCTCACACCTCTGCGCTTTGCCCAGGCGTGCCCACTGTCTGGGGGGCCCTTCCTGCGCCTCCCGCCACCCCGTCCACTGAGCGTCTATGGTCCCCTCTGGCAGCTGGGACCTGCAGAGGTCGTCACGTATGGTCCACTGCCAGTTTCTGTATAGCTCCTGGACTAAAAAATGGTTTTTAACTTTTTAAAGGGTTAAAAAAAGTGACAGGCCATATGTGGCCCACAAGGCCTTAAGTGTCTATTGCTGGCCTGTAACAGAAAACATTTGAACGTGACCATCGCTGGGGACACGCCCTCCGGCTCCTCAACGCACCTGCTACGACCCGAGTGCTGCGGGCATCACACTGCCCGTCACTGAATGGAACCAGTCGTGGTCCCCTCAGGTCTCAATCCTGCACCAGGTATGAGACAGGTATTTCATAAATGTTGAATCAGTGCATTAACCAAATAGACCAGATCAAGAACCAGGGAAACACACAACGTGCAAAGCACTGGGCCTTTAGTACGAGCCCACTAGGTCAGTCTGTTAAAGGTCTAACGCTAGCACTGTGCGTTTGTATCCGCTTTACATGGTAACGCTACGTCGAACCTCAAAGGCCGAGATCATAAATACAGACTTTACAGATGAGGACACTGAGGATTACAGAAACTCAACAACTTGTCATAAGTCACATGACCAAAGGCAGAGCCAATATTTGACCCCAGGTCTTCTGTTCCCCATGAGATGCTCTATCAGAAAGACCTGCCCCTCCATACAAACTACGATGCCCAGACAGCGGCAGTTACTAATACCCGAGACTCTAGGGGAGAAATGAAATTTAATTTCTGACTCATTATTTAATTTTTATAATGTTCGAGTTAACGTTACTTTTTGTAAATGAACAAAACAAAAATGAAAAGAACACTCAAAATGAGCACTAGCCTAAATGGCCTCAGGATGATCATAAACTAAAAATCTCCTTTCCTTTTTTTTTTTTTTTCAGTCAGTCCCTGAGAAAGTAAAATTAAACAGCTTAATTAACAAATGCCACTGAAAGGCAGGCAGCTGTCATCTCAGCACGAGCCCGTCTGTCAGCGACGCTGGCACACACCGGCAGCTGAGGCGCTCACCTGTCCTTAAGCTTCGCTTTGGGCAGAACAGAGGCCGAAGGCTGCCAGTGCGCACTCACACCTCCACCTGGGCCAGCGAACGCCACAGGTGTTTCCAGAGGCAGAAATGAAGTGTAAGGAACTATTACTAAAAACTTAGTCTTCTGATCTATCTTGCATAATCAAGGTATAAGTTACAGAGAGCTGGAGTTTAAGTAGCTCGGTGCCCAGAAGTTTCTGAGTTAGATCAAGACCTTAGCCAAAGTGAAGTCTCACACGGGTTATTTGTGATAAAATTAATTTCAAAGAATTGATTTCATACAGAACACATTTTTTGACAATTCAATTTTAGAAATAACTTACAAGGTACATAGAAAAATTCATTTATTTGGAATTTATCAAACATTTTAAATCACGAGTCATCAAAGGATTCTTAATAGAAATTAGAATACATAGCTAAATATTGAACATATTTATTGAACAGAATAATAAACGCTTTATGAACTACATAACAAGAACGCCTCATATCAAAATTTAACCCACACACAAAGATTCCCTAAATGAGACAAAAAAATACTCATCATAAAGGAAAATACTGATAAAGCCGATACTAAAATTAAGAACTTTAGACACCTCAAAGTAAAAAGACAAACCACAAACTGGAAGAAAATATTTATAACTTACAAAATGACACAGGACTGTACTCCACACAGAAAGAAAAAGATAAAAAGAAAAATCGGCCCCATGACTTCACACGTCCTTCAGAGAAGAGAAGAGATATGGCCAATATGTTAAAAGAGGCTCGACAGCATTAGCAGTAAGGAAATTCCATCCACAGACACAAACAGGGGTGAGGGCACACTCGCCAGAATGGCGGCACTGAGCGAGCCAGACGAATTAAACCACCCGCAAGGGTGTGGAGCCACCAGGAGTCACTCTCCCTTCTACCGGTGGGACTGTGAAGTGGTACGAGGCCTCTGAGAGCACTTCGGCGGTGACGAGGCGACCCAAAGGCCGGCCGGCCTGTGACCCGGCATCTGCCCTCCGAGGCGTGCAGGCTACAGGTCTCCACGCACGCGGAAGGCAGGCGACGTGCACAGCGGTGTCGGCGACAGCGAAAAGCTGGAAAGAACCCGCAGGCCCATCATCTGCCGTCCCGCCTGTACAGCTGGAAGTGGACAGACTCTGACAGCGTGCACCCCTCCACTGAGTCTCAGTCACAGCGCTGAGCGGAGAAAAGCAAGTCGCAAACGCACACAGTGCGACTCCCTCACCAGAAAGCTCGAAACAGACAACTGACACGAAGATGAGACGAGAAGTACGATACTCATTCCGCGGCCAGTTTTAAGAGCCGGGGACAGCACTGAACAGAGAGACATTCTGCCCACAGCCAAGTGAGAAAGCAAAGCAGAAAAAAGTAAAATACAAGCGGTATCAAATGGTGAAAGGGCTGGGAGGAGGAGGTAGTAAGGGGGCGGAGGGGAGGACGGTTACCTAAGGCTTCACGATGGGGACACGCAGTGGCCTTCAGAGGGGGAGGAGTGCTCCACGTGCATGCTGGGCCCCGGGCGCCCTCAGCGAACCCCAACCAGGGCCCATCTGCCCCCATCACTTGTGTCTGTACAACCCATGAGCTAAGCGCCGTCTTCATGGTGTACACGACTGAAGAAAAAACGAATAATAAAATTTCACAGCACATGAAATTATATGAAATTCAAATTTTAGGGTCCAGAGATAAAATGTAATTGGGACACAGTTCTGTCCACACCCCCCGTGGCTGCCGTCCCACCACGACGGCAGGACTGAGTGCGTGCGACAGAGGCCACATGCGGCCCGCGAAGCCCACCATGCTTCCTGGCAGGCCCTTTGCAGAGAGAGAGCTGGCCAGCCCGTAAGCTAGGGCATCGGTAGGGACGCTGGCGTCCTTCCTCTGGGCGCTCGGAGTTCCCCTGATCATACCTTACACACATCTTACACACTCTTTCATAGCTCTTCAGCATTCCCTAAAATCATTTTTTGAATAAAGACTAACGTATTAGGCATATTCCTCCGATGAACTTGCTCTAGTACAGCTGCATGCTTCTCCTCTGCCCTGACGTCTACGTTAAAACGACTGGCATGTCCGCACTGCTCTCAGGAGCATCCGACCAGTACGGCAGAGCCGAGCGAGCTACTGTTATTGCGACTCGAGTATAACAAGGAAGACGGAAAGGAAGACGGGAGGGAGAGAGGGAGGGAAGAAGGACGGACGGACCCTTGCTGCTGCAAGTTCCAAGTCTGCGGACAGAGCCCGTGGGCTACTAACATCCAGGTCATTAGGACTACGGGACACATCGCGGCATCACCGACGCGCCACAGGGCCTTAGAAAAAGCTGTAGAGCCACATCCTATTCCCTCCCCGTCTTCCTAAAGAAATGTGTCATGAATTGTTATGGCGCATTTTGGCAGAGGCCACAATATCTATCCAGTGTCAGCATACAGGTCCCCAAAGCAAGTGCTGTCACATGTTTTAAATACAAAGTGGTCCCTCTGAATAGAGTTAACGACGTTAATTAAATGGTAACTGTTGAAGGTGGTAATGGATACGCAGTTTTGCACATGTCTGGAAACTGCCACAAAGTTTTAAAATAAAATTGAAGATTCCTATTTTAACTTTAATTAAGTATAATACTCACGTAATAGGCACTGTCATACAACCCCCATTTATACACCTTTCAAAATTCTTAGTACAGAAGTTTTCTATCATCCTTACTAGCAACTTAAAAAAAAAAAAAAAAAAAGCTTATGTAAAGAGCTACGTGATGACACAGCACTGCACTTTCTGACCCTAAGAGAGAAAGCAGCGGCTGCCGACGATGACTGAGAAAGTGAAAGGACAATGGCCAGGGACCACAAGTCCTATTACCTTAAAGTCCCCCGAGCCCTTGCTGGGGCCCCAATGCAAACAGCTACATCTCCCATTTCGACGCGTCAGAAGGCAGTGTGACTTGTAAGCCTGTCCACTTGCCAGGCAGTCTTTGTGAAGAAGGGTGGCGGGGCTCTCCTTCCCTACGACGAGGCCGGTTCGTCACTGTCCCGGCTCTTTTCTTTATGGACAGATGGGCGGATGGGAGGCTGGGAGAGACCGGGCAAGCCTGTGGCTCTACATTCTCTGCGTGTGGAGCAGCGAACAAAGGAAATACCCCGCTCCACTTGAGCTGCAAGTTCACAAACCGAGTGAAGATGCAGGGAGGATGGAGAACTTTGAGAACAGGCAAACTTTTCATGTAAATGTTTGCTTTTAGTAATTATTACCTTTTGTGAAACATTTCCTAAGGCCAGGTACTAGTGAACATCGGAACTCAGGTGCTCTGGGTATCACTTAATTCCTGACAGCCTGTGGTTCTATTACTGAGCGGATTTAAGGGACAAGGAAATGGAGACTAGCGATGTTAACAAGCTAGTCCACCACCACCTACCCCAAGGCCGCGCCCTGAGCCACTGCACTCCCCTCGGATCGTTCAGCTCTCAAACTCCATCAGGCCATGCCATCTGAGGAGCCACACTTCGGGAACCAACGCCTTGCCACTCGAACTGGACCACCGGCGTCCCCTGGGATCCGATGCCCCGGTCCAGACAGACTAAATCAGAGCCTACGATGTAACGGAAGCCCCGGCGACAGCAGCGCCAGTGTGAGGGGCCCACGGAGCAGGCACACCGCTCTGGGGCAGACCCTGCAGCTCAGACACGCCAGGCAGAGCTGACCCTGGCTCCATCTCTGCCACTCGCTCCGATCCCGAAACAAAGGCAGACAAGTGCGGGCAGGCCACTTCCCAGGCAGCAGAAGAGGGGAAGTGACCAGCCCTCATTTGTGGTCGTGACCTTTCCCCAACTCCTACCCTTAGTCCTCTGTGACAACGGGCTCCACTTACTGCCGTGGGTGCGCCTTCCTCCTAGGGTAACAGACCACAGTCACCGTGCCCCGAGGGGCTGGAAATGTGCCCAGGAGGGGCCAGGGCAGCAGGCCTCTGACCCTGACTGCGGACACGTCCTACAAAGTCAGGTTCCAACACATCCCTATTAACAACAATAACGATACTGACCCACGAACAGGATTCGGTTTTCCTCTTGCGACATTTTCTTAAATCTGTGGTTTGTTTCCTTGCAACACGAGAACCGAATTTAAGGCGCAGTGAACCAGCCTCCGCACGTTCCCACCAACACCTCTTTGCCTGTGCGCTTCTTCTACCTAGAACACTCCCCCCGCACCGGGCTAATGCCTACCGACCCCGCAACAGTGGGGGCGCAGCCCCCGCGGCAGCTGCGGCTCCGCAGAGCCCTTGTCGCGTGGCACCGCATCTGCCTGTTTCCCGTGACCTCGGCGGCGGGGCTTCCGATCAGCAGTGAGCGCCCTCGCCCCTCAGTTTAAACGTGCAGATACATTCAAGTCAAATGTCAGAACAGAACGGGGTGCTTCCTACTCAGTGCGCACAGCTCCCACTTCCCCACCGACACGTCTGAGAGCCCACACGGCCCTTCACGGAGACTTCACGACACGCCCAAGAAAGGGCTCGTCTGTTCCAGCTCCGGACAGATTTCCGAAAAAGTCAAAGTTTCAGCAACAAGGACGCCTGCGTCAGTGGTTCTCCAACACGGACCATGGACCGTGGCCAGCCTCTGAGGAGGTTCTCGGGGTCCGGCCAGCGCTGTCCAGTGGGCCTTCCTGCAGTGGAGACAATGTTCTCTGTCTACACTGTCCCATGTGGCAGCCACCAGCCACACGTGGCAGCTGAGCACTTGAAATGGGGCTGGTGTGACTGTCGAATGGAACTTTTAATTTAATTTTAGCTTAACAGCCACCTGTGGCTAGCGGCCACCACAGGAGACAGCAGGTCCAAGTCTAGACTCTCGACACTGAGTGAAATAAAAAACTTGTCTGTGGTTCCCAACCGCAGGCTGCTATTCACGCCAACCCTCCCCTTGAAAAAGACTAAAAAAGCTGGATAGGATCCTTTAAAAATGTTAAAAGCAACTGGGCAGTGACAAGACACTAAGGAAACGCCAGGCCAAAGTCGAAGCGAAATCAGGAGCCAGGAGATGCACGAGCACGGAAGCCACCTCTGCCCTGGGCCCACTCGCCAATCCTGACGTGTTCAACTTCCTTTTTCACAACAGGACGTGGAAAACAAAGGCTACACAGCTCCGGGTGAGAGTAAGCCAGAAGCAAACCACCTCTCTAGCAGACTTACAGCTCTGGGCGGTCCAAAGAACCTCGAGCCTTGAACTTGGTTTAAGGCGATCCCAGACTGGCTGAAGCAAAAACAAATGCTCTCTGAAGGGAGCTACCTTCATGCCAGGTTTCAAAAGAGTCCTACGAATAACTTGGATCCACATGCCACAATTTTAATGAAAATTACCCCAAAATGAATCCTACACCTAAATGTAAAGCCTAAAACTACAAAACTTCTAGAGGGGGAAAAAAATGGAAGAAAACCTTTGTGACCTAGGATTAGGCAAAGATTTCTTAAATATGACAACAAAAAAGCACAATCCATAAAACGACAAATTGATAAATGGGACATCATCAAAATGTGTAACTTCTGCCCTTGAGAACTACGTTAAGAGAACGAAAAAGTAAACCACAGGACAGGAGAAAAGCGCAACTTATATGTAATAAATATAAAAATATGTATCCAGAATAAAGAACCTGTAAGAAAAAAAATTTTAATGGGCAAAATATCTGAACACCAAAGAAAATACATGGATGTCAAATGAGCATATGAAAAGATACTCAGCATCACTGGGCATTTGGGAAGTAGAAATTAAAACCACAACGAAACGCCATCAGACATCTATTACAACGGCTAAAATGGAAAAGACTAACCACGCCAAGCTCTGGCCCAACGAGAACGCTCATTCACTGCTGGTGGGAAAGCACAATGGTACAGCTGCTCCAGACGCAGTCTGGCGCTTTCTTAAAAAGCTAAACGAACACCTACCACAGGACCCAGCCACAGGAGTTCTAGACCCAGCCATTCTCAAGAGAAACGAAAGCCTACCTCCGCACAAAGACTTGCACAAAAATATTCATAGACTTTATTTGCGATAAGCCAAGACCAGAAACAATTCTCCATACATTAATCTATACATTCACTGTCATACCAAACAACATCCAGAAGAATTTTTGTGGAAGCTGAGAAGTGATTCTCACATATGTATAGATCTGCAGAGGTCAAGGACAGCCAAGTACAATTGAAGAACCAAATGGAAGTGCCACGGTGAGATAAGTTATTATAAAGCTACAGTAACCCAGGCAGCTTAGTACCAGTGGAACTGAACAGAGCACAAAACAGATGCACAGATATACAGACCATTCATTTACAACAAAGGTGGCCCCACAGAGCACTGGGGAAAATGACACTCTTTTCAATAAATGGTACAAAAGCACCAACTATAAAGGAAAAGACGGATAAACTACACTACGTGAAACTTAAAAACTTCTATTCACAGAACAAAACAGAACAGAACAGACCACTGAGTCAGTGAAACTGCGTATGATAAAGTGAAAAGAGACAGCGGCAAAATATATAACCAACAAAGGATTTCTGTTCGGAATATATAAAGAAGTCTACAAATCAATTGTTAAAAACTTAATAGAAAAATATGCGCACTTTGTGAAACAGCGAGTGGTCAAATGTCAGCAAATATATAAAAAGAGTGCAACCTCATTATAACCAGGAAGAGGCTATTCGAAACCACGAAGCAGTAGTACTACAGAAACCACTAGAAGGCGTGGGCAGGAGAGACCCGGGGGACCGGAGAGAGGCTAAAGAAAGAACCAGAGGGAAGATGGGCCGCTGGCCGGAGCCTAATGGTTCAGTGAGGGGTAATGGGGAATCACTTACTGGCCTTTGCTGAGAAGCCACTCCGGGCCAGGCATCCCGACACACTGACCGGGGGTCACAGCCTACCTGGCTCTAAACTATAACTTTAATTGCACCTGACCAATTTTAGGGAGAAAAACACTGT
Organism: Eidolon dupreanum; assembly: GCA_028627145.1. Lineage (NCBI taxonomy): Eukaryota > Metazoa > Chordata > Mammalia > Chiroptera > Pteropodidae > Eidolon > Eidolon dupreanum. The sequence goes on along the minus strand of CM053511.1, from coordinate 1,344,355 downwards.
TCAGATGGTGCTTTCCCACCAGCCCACAGAGCTGTGCAGCTGACTGGAAGTTGGGTCACTGGGAGCGGGGAGGCGGGAGGCGGAGTCACGTGGCAACATCCTTTTCACTGTTTGCAGATTACACTTAATTCCATCTGTCAACCCCTCCTCCTTCTTCTCTACATTTGTAACAACTTTCACACAGTTACAGACCCCTGATCACACAGCTGCACGACTGTCACTTACGTCGGTCTTGGTACTGAGTCCCTTCAGGACCTAGCAGGAGAGTAAACAAACTGCTGACCCCCCACCCACCCTCGTGGTGTAAGGAAGCTGTGCGGGACCCAAAGATATGCAAAGGACGATGCAGAAGCCTTGTCCCTGCGCTCACAATGTTCCATCTGCAGATAGGTGCGTCTAGTTCAGCATAAGACACAGAGATATAAAGCACGTCACCTACCCACCTTTGTAAACTGTGTAACTTCTATTTAGCCTTTTTCTTAGGGAAAAAAAGGGGCAAAAAGCAAAATAAAATATATTTAAGTCACATATGAACTGAATGCTAGGCAGAGAATCGATTCACACAATACTGTTTCATTGGTCACCCCAAGAGGTGGCAATCACTCTCATGTTAGTATAAGCTAGCCAGCTTTTCAGCAGCAAAACAAAGTCCCTGGGGGCTGTGTGCCTTCCGCACGCACATGTACACTCTCTCCTATCTGCCAAAAGCCTCACATCCCAAAGTCATACCAACTGTTTGTACGTAAAATTCCTCATTTAATGCCCAACCCAAGATTCAAAAGAATTAAGCAGTCTCAGAATAAAACGTTCAAAGTACCTCGACAAAAGTAACCGCTAAAAAAAACACATCAGAGTCCCCAAGTGGAGGCACTCATTAGCGAATCTAAGTGGCCACACGTGCGGCCGTCTGTAGCGGAGCCACGGTCACTGCGACGTGCATTTCTTTCAAAGCGCTCTAGCGCGGCGGTCCGCGGGCGTCCGCGGGCACCGAGAGCCCCTGGCCAGCTCGCTGGGACCGCCTGCTGGCCCCGCCCACAGCCCAGCTCAGGTGCGAGGTGGGGCTCTAGCATTTCTCAGTTCTGGGGGTGGCGATGCTGCTCCCCGGTGACAGTGACAACACTGAGAACCGCTGCAGCCAACCTGAGCCGTGCGTGTGCGTGTGTGTGTGTGTGTGTGTGTGTGTGTGTGTGTGTAACACTAAGGGGGACATTGCTGAGGAAGAGCAAACAGCTCTTTCACCCAAATGTTGACTTTCCTTACCTAAGTAAAAGTAAGCGACCTGTCACTCTCAAGATGTCTTATCTGAATGACAGCATGACAGCAAAGGACTCTGAGCAGCAGGTCAAGGGAAAGCTGCAGGCTGCATGACTGGCTTTTTAGAAAAACGGTTTCAGGGCACAGTGCAAAGCCGTGTGGAGCACCCAGTGGGTCCAGCTGATCAGTGAGACACACGAGAGCTTCCGGGCCAGTCATCAAGGACCTTCTGTATATCCCACTCATTTAGGGTCACCTTGAGCAACTGTCTGTCTTCAGAACTTAAGTCCTATGGACATAGAGACAATATCTAGAAAAAAAGGACATTTCGAAATTGTGAAGGGCAGAGCAGTATTTTCTCCTGGCCCAATTGTGATAATACCAGCAATCTAAAATAAAGCAGACAACAGTAAAAACAGATAATCCAGGTTCTTCCCTGGCAACAGGTCCTATGCGGTCTCTAAGTGAGGTCCTTGACCAGAGCAAACAAAGCAGCCAGCCTACGGATGCAATGATGGTTCTCCAATGACACGCCTGGGTTCTTTTCCTTCATAAGTATTTACTGCGTCACACGCTGGGGATGCAATAGTGCGTAAAACAAAGGTTTGCCCTCACGGTGCTTAAATTCTCATGAGAAGACACATAATCTACTGAAAACATATAACGCATAAAATCGTTTAAGCTCTTTCTTCAGTCCAACAAAGCCAAACGCATGGCGCTTCGGTCACGAGCAGCCACAAGCTGCTGGTGTTCACAGGGGAACGCAAACCACTGCATGGCAGGACTTTCAAATACACTGTGAGGGCAGAAGGAGGTCCTGGGCGCAGGCGGCCCACAAACGTCACTTTTTAGGTTCTTCTATGCCTTGGTTTTGGTCCACTGGCCCAGATAAAGGAGAGTATGTCAACCCATAAAAGCAGGATGGAAAATGTCTAAATTGGCAAGAATAAACACATTCATTTCAGAAACACTTTTAAAGCAGCAATGTATTACAGATGATCAATACCAGGGTTACTACGCGGGGCGTGCACCTGCGTGAGAAACGTGCAATTTGTTTTTACCTTACGTTACTCCTTGCTTCCCATAAAACTGCATTCATAAATAAAATCGACCCCCCAAAAAAGTCATCAATGAAAAACTCTGTAAATGTATAAGTTACTAAAGCATGTCCTTTGACAAAAAGAAACATCAATCACTATACCATGCCTTATACATTTTTAATAATTCTATTTTAATTTAAAATAATTAAACAATTTTGGTATAGTCATTAAAATGTTTACCTACACTATGCTGGCCACATAAGAATTTCATGATCTGAAAGTATCAGACTCAAACAGAAAATGTGATTTAAGCTTTTCCAGAAACACAGACACCATTTCCTCCTGCTTCAGGAGACTGAGTTAGGATTTTACAGACTGGCTGGGCTCCCTTGGGCCGGGCCAACTAGAATCTGCCACTTTTGGACTGAGAGACCCAGGGCGAGCTCCTCTACCTCTAAACTTGCAGTGTTTCACCTATAAACTGAAGAGACAAATAGCACTACAACTCCATAGTTCTTGCGAGGAATAAAGGAGATGGAACATTAAACACTCAGCTCAGGTCTGGCACGTGGTGGTCAATGCATGTGACACAGTACAGAGCCTCTTTGGCGTAATCCGTCTGTAAAAATGTAGTTAACCTACCAACAACACACGTCCTCACACAGGTACCCAGCAATGTGACACTTCTTCCCATCATAATACTCAAAATATAACTTGTCATTTTTCTTGTTCTGAAAAGTTTATAGTAAATGACAATGTACGTATATAAGATTTAGGTAGGATTATTTAAAATACCAAGTTTGTAAGGAAACACATCCATCCTGTTAAAAATAGATAAACTTTGGGGTGATACTACTAGTATTTTTCTCTGAGGCTTCCAATGGCTACAGAGTGCGAATGGTACCCCTCGGGCAAAAACATTTTTCCTACCTCTGTCTATAAACCATTTCAGTAGTGTTTATGCAAATCAGACTAATTCACAGTATTTACTAAAAATTCCATTTAAATTGGAAGCTGAACTATACATGCTTATCTGAATTTATTTCCATCAGAGCCTCTGAAAAAACAATGCGATTGTTACAGATAAGAACAGCAGGGGTTCCGCTGCTGCTTTATAATCACAAAGTTATATGCGCAGTTCTGAATGGTAAGCTTTGGCACAATTCCTAGAAATTAATGCCAGAAACTGGTAGACATGAATTTCATTTCTCTTGCATTAGGTTGCCTTTCGGTAATCATGAAATGAAGTGGGATAAAAAAAATAAAAACTTTGCTAAAATGTTGGTGGAGAGAAAAAGCAATACAGGGCTCAAATAACCCTACTGAACAGTTTACTGGAGAATAAATAACTTCTCAATGCAGCTGGGTGAGTGAAGCAGGTGCACACAGCGATGAGCGCTCTGCTCTCCGCCCCTTCCCACTCTGGGGAGCAACCCATCCTTCGAATTCGTAAACTTCCTGGGCTTTGTCACCACTGATTCAAACAAGGTCGTTTACTTTGCCCAATTTTTAAAAATTTGAGTTTTAAATAATTTATACAGGCATTGTTAAAAAGTCTCAGAGACCTCCACAGCATTTATTTCCTAATCATTAAAAAGTAATGAAAATACGTTCTTAAACAAGAGCTTTAAGGCGAAATAAAGTACTATAGGAACTAAACTTTTCTGATTTTTTTTAGCAAAAAGAAACCTCAGTTCACAAATATGAAAAAATAACAGAATTTTTAATGCTACTGAAATTTCAAACGAGATTTATTCTACGTAAAAATCTGTCTAAAATGAAAATATTTAATTTCAAAGATTTAAGATTTAAATAGTCTATTAACACTTGTACCTTTTGTTACTCTTAAGATAATTTTTATTTTCTTAAAATTAAGACACCTTAAAATACAGGGGAAAAGGTTTCCATAAAATCTTTAAAAATATAAACTAAGATCCTACTTCTCTAACTCAAAATAACATCCAAAGGAAGAATAGTAATTTTCAAAATTACTTTTTAATTCTAGGATACATATATACACGCACACACACATATATATAAAATACTCTATAATGATTTCTTCTGTAGGAGCTAATCAATTTTAAAGAGGCTAGCTTTAACAATACAATTTTATTATTTAGACAATTTCTCCAACTTCCTACCAAGAAAGTTATCTGCCTAGCTAAAGAACCCAGTTTTGAGAACTGGGACATTAAGTTCTGTAATTTCTAGCAATGGGCATGGACCGTTAGAGGCGATTTGTTAAAAATGTCTTAAAGATCCACACTGCTGCTTGTAACTTCCGCTTTCCGCAGACACTTCATCACTGCTGCGTTCAGGGAACTACGCTCCCGGTCTAACACTTATTATTCACTTTCGCCAGTCTCCAAAGAGGCTTAAATCACACCTCCTGTAGGAGTCCAGTATTTGCCCAAACCAGAAATACTAAGTTTTGGATTCGGTGCCTTTATTTACCCCAGGACTTGCTATCTGATGCCTATTATATTCATTCGGTGCCTACATGTACTGAAGTCTGACGTGACTGTGGGCTGCTTTAAAAGGGAACGTGTGTTTTAAACAATCTTTTCCAATGTTCATTATTAAAATGGGTTATTTGATAATGACCTCAAAAAAATTCATTAGAGAATTTATAATACCTGATCTTGCCATTTCTGCAGTATTTAGTATACAAAAGTGTTCAAAAGAGACTAACAGTAGGCTCAGCTAGTTTTTCTCCTCCCAGGAGAGCGACAAATATAAAGCAATATGCTCATAAAGATACTGAAACACGAACTTCCTTTAAAGTTCCATGTGTTTAGCAGGGTTTTAAAAACCGACTCAATAGCACAGCAATAAAAATATCTACACTGGACCTCAACAAAAATAAGTTGAATGCTACTTTATGTACCACTTCATCCACATACTTTCCTTGTACTTTTCAGAGGTTTTCAAAGATGGGGAAACTGACCAGAGCGCTCTGCTTAGCTGTGTCATTTCAAAGAGGAGACTATTTTCACTACTCGTTTTACAAATAAAAAAGTAAGGGTGAGGCTCTGTATTTCATTGCAAAGAGTAACAGCTTGTCTATTTTTCCAACTATGAAAATATTTACCTTCTAGGTCAAGTTCCAATGATGGCCGTCTTAAACACAGATCCCCAAACTCTTACTTACATCGCCTTCAGTTTAACCGGATTTCAAACGGTCCCCATAATTACTACAATATTACTATTATCTTAGTTGCACTGCCCAAAACCCAGCTGCAGGCTAACCATGCAAGAATGAGACGCTGTTGAAACGGATCAAAAAATTTTTTTTTACCGTTAGTGCATTAAGCTACAAAATCCTGTAATCACGTCAAGCCAAGTAACACAGACACACGCACGCACGCACACGCACACACACACACGCCCTCCTGATAAAGAATGGGAGATAGGAATGGAAAGAGAGAGACAGCAAGTAGTTGTCCCACCTAACACTGCGCAGCAGCGGCGCTGGGGGCTGGGACAGCGGAGGCAACTCGGGAGGCACAATGAATCCAAAGGGGTCTCTCGGGCCATCGCCTGAGGACCACCGGCCCACAGGAAACTTGAGCGGCGGCAGCGGGGGATGGAGCCCACCCCGGCCGCGGGTTCGAGGCTCACCCGCCCACAGCCCTCGGGGCCCGACCTTCCCCGCCCGCGAGCCGGTGAGTCTCCGCTCCGGATCCCGCGGCGTCCCCGCGGATTTCCCTCTTCCTCCTCCTTCCTCTCTCTCCCCTTTGTTTTGGAGGAACTTGGCCCGCTCGGGCGGAGGTCGGCCGTCCTCCCGGAGCCCCCAGCCTCCCTGCATCCCCCGGCCTCTCCGTGTGCCCCGAATCCCCGGACCTCCCTGAGCTCGCGGCCTCCCCACGTCCCCCGGCCTCCCCACATCACTGGCCTCCCCGAGCCCCCAGCCTCCCCACGGCCCCGGCCCGCCCGAGCCCCCGGCCCCCCCATACCCCTGGCCTCCCCCAGCCCCCGGCCTCCCCCAGCCCCCGGCCTCCCCGAGCCTGCAGCCTCCCCGCGGCCCCCGGCCTCCCCACAGCCCCGGTCTCCCCAAATTCCTGGCCTCGCTGAGCCCCCGGCCTGCCCCCGAGCTCCCCACAGCCCCAGCCTCCCTGAAACCCCAGCCTCCGGCCTCCCCGAGCCCCCAGCCCCGGCCTCCCCGAGCCGCGGCCGGCGGGCGGGCGGCGCCGGAGGAACCGGTCTCCGTCGCCTGTGGCGCCGGGACTGGCGGGTCCGGCTCCGCTCGGCCCTCCGCCCTCGGGCCGCGGCCCTGCCAACTGCCAGCTCCGGGAGTCGGCCCGCGCCCCGGCCCGGCCCGGCCCGGCCCGGCCCGGCACTCACCCGGACGCAGCGCGGCGCAGGCAGGCGAGGGCGGACGACGGCCGGGCGGCGCCGCGGGCGCAGGGGCCGCGCTCCCTCCCACGCCTCACGCCGCGGGCGCACAGCGGTCCCGGCCCGGCGGCGGCGGCGGCGGCGGCGGCGGGCTCGCGCCCTCGGGGCCGTGCTGCGTCGGCACGGGCCGCGCGTGCGCGCGCCCGGCGGAGGTGCGCGCCCCTGCGCCGCGCGCGCCCGCCCCGAGCTTCCGCCGCCTGGACGCCCCGGCCTTCGCGCCGCAGCCCGCGCATGCGCAGCACGTCGCCGGGCTCCGCGCCCGAGACCGCGCGGGCGACGCCGGCCCGGGCCCCGGGACGTTACGGGGCTGGGCGCGGGCGTGGCTGCGGCCCCGAGGGGCGGCTGGAGGGCGAGGGCGCCCCGGCCGGGGACAGGACGGGGCGCCCTGCTGGGGGGACGTGCCGGCGGGACCCACTTATGGCGCTCTGGGTCGTGGCGGGGACACTTCGGGGAAGCGCTCGCACTCCCTCCCTGACCCCAAACCCCAGACGCTCTGGTCGGCGGCCCTACACCCCGGCCCGGAGTCGGAACCACTGGTGTCAGACCCTGCTGCAGCCTGGCGGGGACCTCTCCAGGCTTTACGCCCACCGCAAGGAGTTCGGTGTCTTGGGCCCCTTTGCAGATAGGGAAACTGAGGCTCAGGGATTTGCTTTAGTGGCATCCTAGCTAACGGGGAGTGTACTAGCACTTGATCTTGGAAGACGGTCTGAAAGGGGCTTTGTAAATGAGCTGGAGCCTCTGCCTAAGGCCAGTGGGGCGCTGGGTCTTGAATGAGCGGAGGAGGTTCCCCGGGACCTGGCAGTCGTCATGTGGGAGGTGTCTGAAGTGAGAGCCAGTTTCCGAGAGGAGCAGATTGGTTGTGACAAGCATAGGAGGTAGGGGTGCAGTAGAGGGAGTGAAAATCCTGATGGCCGATGGCCGATGGCCGATGGCCAGGGACCTCGTAGTCTTGCTTGGTGCCTGCCGTTTACTCATTAGCCATCAGGTACCTTCGGAAGGGTTTACTGCAGAAAGTGATAGTTAATTTGTGTTCTTAAAAAAAAAAAAACACTGGCAACCTTGCGGTTGGAAATGAAACCAGAAGCAGAGCAACTTTCATTTTTATGGTGTCACTTTAATCCTCACCACAAGCCAGAAGGCACCGGTGAGCTCTCTGAAGCTCACAGGTGACCCTCCATCCCTTTCTCAGAAGCTGTAATTTAGCTCTCATAACAGAATCAGGTAAAACAAACTGCTTTTGCTTAGCAAGAGTTTTACCATATTTAATGTTTCTTTTTTGTTGTTCTTTAATGAAATGCATTATGCTTGGTTTTTAACTACATTTAAGATCCTAGGCAGTTATCGCTCTCCATGTCGACCTCAGGGCCTTTGCACTGGCTGTTTGCTCTACCTGGAACTCTGCCCCTCTGCTTGGACCTTCTCACTCTCTCACTTCCTTCAAGTCTGAAGTCATCTCATTAGGTGTCAAGTGACAGGAACCACCCACTTCCCTTTAATCCTTTCACACACTTTCCCCACCCTCTTACTCTGCTGTTGTTCTCCAAAGCCTTACAATGTGTCCTTGTTTATTTCTTGATTGTCCACTCTGCTGGAATATTAGATTTATTAGAGTAGGGACTTTGTTCTGTTCACTTCTGGGTCCCTGACACATAATAAAATGTTTGTTGAGTGATTGAATGAAGCTCTGGGTGATGTGAAGTGAGAAAGTATTATGAAAAGCATCAGAAGGGAATGGGAGTCATGGGAGGGGAGTGAGGGACAAAAGGGATTGTGTTAAGGGTATCTTTGGGGGAGGGCATCATGCTTAGTGTTGGAGGCTTAACTTGGCCACTGACACTCCTGCCAACAAGAAACAGAATCTAGTTATTCACTTCTCAAATTTGGACAGGTCTTGTGACTCGCTTTGACCCTTAAATATGTCACGGTGATGTTATATAAGTTCTGAGCGGAGGCCTCAAGAGGCCTGTGGTTTTAACCCTCTTAAACAAGCCCAAGCTAGCCTAGTGAGGAGGCCACGTGGAAGAAAACCGAGGCCCCCTGGCCAGCAAGCTGCCAACCACCAGACGCGTGGGTGAGGCTGCCCTAGACCACTCAGCCGGGTCAAGCATTCAGCCCGCAGAGCCACATGCGATCCAGAGGGACCAGCAGAACTGTCAGCTGCACTCAGCCCGAACTGCCTCTACCTAAACCTCGTAGCAATCCTGCAGCATAAACACAGCATTCCCATTTAATGGACGTGAAAGCTGTGGCTCAGAAAAACAGAAGCAATGAGCCGGCAGAGCTGGAGTTCGAGCCGCAACCCCCCCACCGCGCGCCTGCGCTCCTCCCCCTCCCCCCGGCGGCCTCCTGCGCTCAAGCCCCACACAAAACAACAAAGCGCAGAACACCATTTGGCTCTCCCCTTCCTGCGCTGCGCCAGATGGGCCGAGCGCTGACCTTGTGTGGGACGCTTTCAGGAAGGGCTTCCTGCGTGTTGGCAAAGCAGCTGCACAACCCTGGGAGCAGCCCCCCTTGACGAGCCCCCGCCTCCCTGGGCCGGTGAGGACTTGCCCCTGGGAGGGACTGGCTCAGGGCGGGGAAGCAGAAACACTTGTGTAAAGACAGGGGGTGGATCACAGTAATGAGGGCACAGAAGCTGATGTCACCAAGGAGACACTGAGGCCGGGTGACTGCCCACGTCAAGGCACTGACCAGCATAGAGATCTGCCTGGAGAAGCTGCAGTGGAAGAAAGTGGGGCACGGAAGACACTTCTAGATCCAGTAAGATGTGCCCCCTGGGAGCTCTGGGCCTGTCACACACACCCCGGGGATCCTGGCCCTCAAGTGTTAAGAATCAGAGACCGGTCAGGGAAGAGAGAGGCAGGAGCAGTGGATCGAGAAAGGAGTCCATCAGACCTGGGTTCGAATCCCAGTTCCCCCACGTGACAACCCGGTGGCCCTAAGCAGGCCACTCAACCTTTGAGCCTCAACTTCTGCATCTGTGAAATGGGGAGAGGGAGAGCGGCAGGCTGCAAGAGCAGAAGAGAAGGGAGGACAGGATGCTCCCCGGGAAGTTACACAAAGGGGGAGCAGGGCAAAGGGGGGCCATAGGAGGGACTGGGAGACAGAGCCCCTCCTCCACGCTCCGGCCAGCAGCCGGATAGACGGGATGAGCCGCCAGCAGTAAGTGCACCTTGCCCAGGAGGGGACATTCTGGGCTCACAGGACATCTGGACTGTTCGTTCAGCTTTTGTTCTGCATCTGAAATTTCACTTGCCAGTGTTGTGGGCGCCACGTTAGCAAAGGGCTGCTCACGTTCACCGTTTCCAGCTTCTAAAGCTATGGCGAAATGCCGTTTGAACACTTCCCATCTCATCTTGTCGGCTTCCTTTTTTCTTTTCTGAGCTCCATTGTCATACTTCCGTTTCCATCACGACCTTATAATAATTCCCAGAGACGTAGAGCAGCGCTTCCCAAACCGCCTGCAGCGAGGGGCCAGCTCTTTCCTCCCCCAAATCCATTGCGGACTGATCCTTTCGTAAAATGCAATAAAAATGAATTATTAGAAATGAATGCATCTTTTAAAAAGCAGACATATAAAACACAAGCTCTCGTTTTTATTAGATTCAAAGGACATAAAACAACTCTGTTGAATCACTTTGAAAGTCTCTACCACTCTTAATTCCTGTACTTACCTCCCAGCAAACTTGTCACCGTGAACACACCGCCTTTGCTTCCACACCGTCAGCAGCACTGGGGTGTAAGGTTAAAAAATAAAATGTGAAAAAAAATAAAAAGAAAAGAAAGAAAACATGGTTGCGTTCAAAGGTACACATTTGAATATTAAATATTGAATATGCTTTCATTTAAAAAGTACACATTAAAGGCAACATAAACAATAAAAATTAATACTTCCATATATGTTTCTAATCGTTGTGTTTCTGTTGTTTTATTTCTATTCCAAATGTTCTATCAAACGAAAAGTTAAATACAAACTATAATTAATGAATTTCAAAATTTCGTCTTGAAATTAAATAAGGCTACATTTTTTTAAATTTTAATGTTTGGAAGTTATAATTAAATCTTATTTAAATTCTTATAAAAATGATTTGCATTCTAGTATTCAGTATTCTTCTAGTTGCCAATATGAAGAAGCATTGTTACTCTTTGCATGCGTTGCTTCTACATATGTACAATATAGACAATGTTTGCATGTATACGTATATATAACAGAGTAATGAGACTTGTCCAGTATCACAAGATATTCAACTCCCACATGCAACCGTTGTGAATACCATGCTACCTAAGGTAGTGGTGATGGTCACACAACTCTGTGAATATACTAAAAACTACTGAATTCTACTTCTTTACAAAAAAAATAAAAATAAAAAGGACCTGACCCACTCGTGGAACTTTAGGCTCAGACCGGTTTCAAGCCCCCAGCATGGTGTCACCGAAAGCAGAGCGGGCAAGCGACGCACGGTGGCTCCGTCAGCGTGTTGGATTTCCGCCACAGTAGACGAGAGAATAGATAATAGTTATTTGTAGTAAACTAATTAGGAAGTGGTGAGTTTCAGATATTTATTACCCTTGTTTTTAATATAATTTATTTAATTGTAAGTCGACATAATTCGTTTTTTAATAATGGCTGTGTTTAGCCATCGGCTTGCAATATCCTAAACATTTAAGTCAGCATAGCTGTCTGCGACACACCATGGCACGCAGGGCACCAGGAGCCTGCTGAACATCTACCAGGAGGCTGCTGCCTGTCTGCATGAGATGAGACGACAGCCAGGATCTGGAAGCAAGTAAGACAGGGATATTTGAAACAAAGTGTTCTAGTCCGACAAAATGAAATTCGTTCTAAGCACCTATTCGTTCCATACCTACCTACTTTTTTGCTCCCTTAATGATCGTGGCTATAATTTTGAGCAACTATTAGATAGATACCAGGGATGTGAATTTATATTCTGTCATCACTTCCAAGTTAGATATTGTTATTGTCCCATCTTACAGATGAGAAAAACCGAGGCACAGAGAGATTAAAAGACTGCCCAAGGTCAAACCTTTTGCTCCCTGCCACAGGACCTCTTGTCTGGTTTGGTGTGTACCCACCTCTTTCTAACCTGACACAACCCAGAAGCCAACAACTATGTCATTGGACATGTTGCCACTTTAAATCCCTCCCAATTGATCCTCATGCTTACCTCTTCTGCTTTTTCTGAAATGTCGTTCATTCTTTGGCTCAAGCTATTTTCCTTTTCATCTTCTCCAGGTTTATGCTCTTGCATTTAACTGTGATGTGATAATACCCTTTTCTTTAAAGTTATCTAGCCAAAGCCAGTGGTAGTCATAACGTCCACCAGATAATCAATGCATGTGACAACCCGCAGGCATTGTACACACTTTAGTAGCAGGGTTAGGCGGAGTTCACCAGCACCAGAGCTGGGGATAAGTGACAGGGGAAAGGCCTGCACCCCACCCCCGGGAAACTCTCTGCAGATGGCACCTCGTCATTCTCACAGCATCCTCATCAACGATGTGGACAGGTAACCAGTGTGGTCACCTTAAGGGGAGACTGTGGCCCGGCAAGGTCGGTGGCTCACCCAGGGCATCAGCAAATCAGCACCAGAGACATGCAGGCAACAAGCATTCTGGGTGGAACCCAACCAAGAATGGGATTGCCTCCTGCCGAATCCGGGGTCTGTTGAATGAATGACCGTTTCCATAACTACTCGCTTCTCCCCTGACCGTGTACACAGTGTCACCTTGGAGCCTCTGACTGTTTTGTATTTCTCGACTTGTCTAAACTATGAAGTCCTTAGGATAAGAAACGGAGCGACTTAAGCTCCCTAAAATCGAGTTCCTTTGTCTTTACCATCGTGGTGACACCTGCCTCATAGGGTGGACGTGAGGGGTAAACAAACGTGCCTGGGAAGGAGCTGGCGTCTTGTGCACAGTGCTCATCACTTGCAGACACTGGTCTGAAAGGAGGCACTTCAAACATCTGAATGCCAGATGCAGCAGTGCACAAGTGTAAGCGGTCCTCATTCTTACTTTAATGCACGTCTATAGTTTGTGATTCATCCAGTGTCCAGGACTCTGCACGTCCTACAAGAGGGCTTTGAGGGTGTGTGTTTATATATCCTCGAAGCTCATCCGTATATATAGCGCCACCTCCACAAGGGACGAAGTGCTGCTGGGCTCGCCTGGGTTGGTAATTATCATCTCCACCTGGAAAAATCCCCAGCGACGCAGCTGAGTGGAAACGCCACCTATGTCTCGGGGACAGGAAAAGAGCTGGGACCTTGGCCAATCCCGACAGGCCAGCAGCTCTCTGGTTCCTGGTGGAAAGTCATCGTGGGTTCCCACATGCCTCGCAGGAAAGAACACACACCCAGGAACCACAAGCTGCCTCTCCCGCCTCGGTCACTTCATCCTCCTCGGCTTCGTGCTCCTGGTCTGTCGCAGGATGGTGGGGGTCTTGGGTGAGCTTGCAGGTGGCCCCTTTAGTTCTGAAATGTATGAACTCACGGGAGGGTGACATTTAGTCTGTGACAGGCTATGAGCAGCCCCCACAAGCTCTTCTGAAGTCAAGGAGACATCTTGCTCTTATGCAAATTACAAAGGCGGCAGTGAGTACTCAATAAATAAATCATTTTGCCAGCTTTAAAACAATGCTTTAGGAAAACTCCCACACCTCCAACAGACTGACTTGCGGCAGCAGGCAGATTTCGAGGACAAAAAAAATTGCAAAGCACTCGGCATTGCAAACCAGCTGAGGTTTCATGTAGATTAGCCCAGAGCCCCAAATTCGTCTGCAAGAAGCAGGCCTGGGAAGGCAGCCTTGACAAGGGCGTCCGCAGCAGAGGCAGCAGAATCAGGACAGTGGCAGGCCAAGGTGTCCGCAAAAGAGGACTTGTGGGAAAAGCCTTCGATTTAAACACAGTTGGAACAATGCGTACTTGCCACCCCTGGAATCCACCGCCTTTGATGCAAGTGGGGGGCCTGTATTTAAATATGTGGACTTGTTTGTATTTCTCGAGAGAACATAGAATTTGAGAGCTAGAGGGATGTGTCATCCTATATTTCCTTTCTGTTTACCGATCTGCCAAGTTGAGGATTTTCGTTCAGATAAACACCCTTAAAGGGTCGATAAGCAGAAGCTGTGACTTAGGACGACCTGGCGCACTGCTGTGGGTGCCGCCTTCTGCGTCTTCCCGGAGGCTGCGTGAGGCCCGGCACACGGTATCCACCTAAATCAAGCTACAGGTATTCACTGAGCATCCACTATGTCCAAAATGCTAGGCCAGGGTGCAAGGGCAAAGAGGCAGAAGTCGCGTGGGCTCCGGCTGCCTGTGGCGCGTTAACAGGTAGCAGCAGCAGCAGCACCGAAGGCCTGCGCACGTGCCACCTGGGCTGGGCAGGGCCTTGGAGGGGGACGCCGCGTCCCTGGGGCACGGTCCTGGGCCCTGCTCCCCTTCCCTCACGCCCTGCTGCCTGCTGCCCCTGCCAGGTCTCACTTGTCTCTCGTCCCCCTGCACCGATGACTCCCAGAGCTGGACCTCAACCCAGGCCCCGTCCATGATGCCAGACGGCGTCCAGGGGACATGTCGAGCTCGATGTACCCCAGACGGAGGCCCTCCCCGCCCTCCAGGCCGCCCTTGCTCCTGGGGCCGGGGTCTCCTCACGGCCCCCCTCCCTGCCTCCCCTGACTCACCTGCCCCCCGCCACCACCAGTCCCGGCCACCCTCCCCGCCCAACTCTCTTCTAGTCCGTTCTGCTGTCTCCATCCCCCAGGGGTCACCCACCTCAATCGCCAGGGCCACCCCAGGCCCTGGCCTACCCGAGGCCTGGGTCTTTGCATCTTCTCCTGGCTGTGAGGGCTAACCCATACCTGTCCAGAACATTCCTTTTGTGCCAAAGTCAGCCAGGGTTCATTTCTGTCACTTGTGCCCAAATACCCAGAGCGGCCCCTCTCATGTCCCCTCGTGCAGTGCTGGGCCTGCTGGGCGACGTGCCCTCTCCAAGGATGGCCACCTGCCAAGTCGCCACATCTCCTGGCAGAGTCAGGGAACTTACTGCCCCTCTCTTCCTCCTGCTTCTCAGGACAACCACGGTCCTGGTGTCAAGGTCTTGGAGCCAGAGGCCCCTGGGACCTGGGGCTGGTGAACGCAGGGGGCCCCTGCCAGCACGTGCCCAGACACGGCCATGACAAGGGGGGCGGTGAACGCCATCGTCTCCTCCAAGTTGTGTCTGGACCCTGACGGGGGCCAGGGCCAAGGCACACTCTCTTCCTAAGGGAGGCCCCCTTCCCGGAACCACGGCTCCCCAGCACTTTGCGGAGGTCCCAGTGGGGCCAGCGTGGGTGAGGGGCGGGGGAAAGGCGCCCTCCTCAGATCCCAACAGCCGCCTCCCCGCTGTGTGACCTGCGCAAGTCACCCGATGTTGCTGAAACATCGCTTTATCTGAAAAGTTAGCGATTCTCCCTTAGGAGGTTGTCACAGGGATGGAGCATGAACTCCTACAGGTACACAGCAGGTGTCTGGTGAGTGACCGCCAGCGGTCCTTGCTCGATGGGAACGCTCCCCACCGTCCCCCCACCCTTCATCAAGGCATGCTCAGGACAGCTGTGGCCTCTGCACCCTTCCTTGTCTGCGTGGGGAGCAGGGAGCCTGGGGTGGACGCGGAGCGGGCTTGGCCCCACCCCCTTCCCTGTCCAGGCCCCTCTGCCCTCCGCACACAGCCCAGGTGGAGGGCGAGGGTGGGTGCTGGGGGCTTGTGGGCCAGGGCTGGCAAGCCTGCGCGGGGGCAGGGCTAATCTTACTGGGGTCCGTGATGCGATTTGGCTGCGAGCCCAGCACTCTAACCAAGCTCAGCCTCACCCAGAGTAGAGCTGCTGTTCGGGTCTCCAGGGTCCCTCTCTTTTGGGCTACAACTCAGGAGGGAGAAGGGGGCATATCATTTATTTAGCAAAGGCCTCTATAGCATTTATGTGCCAGGCCCTATTCTAAGCTCTTTACTCATCTAAGCCCATTTAAACTGTGCTACAGCCCCGTGCGGTAGTGACTACTATCACCCCCATTTCACAGATGAGGACACTGGGGACCACAGAGGGGAACCGGCCCAAGGCCCGCGGCTCATAAGTGGCAGAGGGTTTGGGCTCGGGGGGCCTGGCTCCCCATCCCTGCTCTTACCCCCTGCTGGGGTATTCTCAGCCTCCATCAAGCAGTCCGTAACATTCCGTAACATTAATTCGATCCACAAAGCTTTGCAACCTGCAAAATATATCAGTCTTGTATTCCTATTTTAAGACCGAGCGGTGGCTGGGAGGAAATAGATAAGGAGTTTGTGCTTCCCGGAGCTCTGGGCCCGGCAGGCCCTCCCATCCGTGTGGATCAGGGGAACTGAGGGGTGAGGCCTAGAACAGGTCACGGGGGTGGGAGTGGGGGTGGCTCCCTTCTGGTCCGCACACCTGCAGGCGGAAATCACTAACTGGACACTAAAATACACAAGCCACCGCAAACAAATTTAATAAACACATGGAAAGTACCAAGAGAGGAAAGGGGGAAACGGAGCTACAAACCAGAGGCAGGTGGGCAGTCTAAGTCGGGGAGGCCTGGGGTCGCCGTCTGCCTTGAAGGAAGAAGTCTTAATGCCCGTGGAAACCGATTAGCTATTCAGAGCACATGCTCGGTTTTCTCTTAAATAATTAATGTAAATGTAGAGAACATTGCATATGGCAACAGGAAAGCAGCAGCCAGGAAGGAAGTGGTGCTGTGGGCTCGCAAACCCAGAAAGGGGAGGGGGCCTGGAAGGCCCGGGCAGGGCAAACCCAGAAAGGGGAGGGGGCCTGGAAGGCCCGGGAAGGGCAAACCCAGAAAGGGGAGGGGGCCTGGAAGGCCCGGGCAGGGCGCAGCTCTGCAGTCCCACAGCCTCGGGGCGTGGCGGGTTCCCCACTCACAGCTCTGTGGCCTTAAACCTGACAAAGCCGGATTCTCCCGCTGGGCTGAAGGGCCTGCTGCCTGTCAGCAGCTCCCTGTCCAGCCCGGCTGTCCTGAGTCCGTGAGCTGTTGCTTCAGGTCAGTGTCCGGCCTGGAGGAGCTGGTGGCATGGGATGGAATCCAGTCCGACTGGGGTGGGGGAGAAGAGAAGAGGCCCCTTTGGGAGCTGTCTGTCCTCCACTGCGGTTGGGGTGGTGGCCCATGGGGCGGCAATGATGGACTATTTTCATTTTGCCTCAGGTCTCACAAATTCTCTAGCTGGCCCTGTGTGGCTGGGGCAGTGCCAGGAGCCACGACCTTAAACACTGCTCTGTGCTGTCCCCAGCAAGAGCGGATGGCTCTTCGGACCCCACTGCCTCTCGTCAGGCCGGTGGCTGGGCATGGGAACCGCGTGGCTCACCCACAGACTTCTCAGCTGGGAACCGCCACCCACCGACCTCTGACCTCCACATGCAGAAGGACGCTTCCTGGGAGATGTGGCAAATGCATTGACTCCTTGAAGAAAAGCAGGGCTGGGCCAGCCGGGGAAAGATGCTCCAGGGTGGAGGAACGTCATTTGCTAAGATTCCTAAGCTCGGAACCGTCTTGACGTTCAGGGGATCTGGGCGTGGGGCAGGCCAAGAACCCGGCCGGACTGAGGGGCCTCACACAAGAGCTTCACAAGGCTGGGATTTATCTTTTTGGCCAGCTCCCAACCCCTATCAGGTGACCAGGAGTAGAGGCCAAAGTGGCTTTATTGAAGCAAGACATATCCTTGAGGTGTCATATCATTTCTTGACGGTATATGTGAATGGTATTGCTTAAGAGAATCACGTTTTATTTTATAAAAACATTTTTAAAGACATCCACTGAAAAACAGTGATGCTGAATCTCTGGGGGTGGGGGGGATGGCGCTTCCCTCTAGGAAATGTCCCCTCCTGGGGCCGTTCCCCTGGGAAAAGCCCAGAGGAGGGTGGAGGGAGGGGGATGGATGACTGATCAGTTAAGAACTGATGGCCAAGAGACGTATGAAAAGATGATCGACATCTCTAATCATCAGAGAAACGCAAATTAAAACCACAGCGAGATATCTCACACCTGTCAGAACAACCATCATCAATAAATCATCAAACAACAAGCGCTGGCGGGGATGTGGAGGAAGGGGAGCCCTGTGCCCTGCCGGTGAGACTGCAGATGGGCACAGCCCCTGTGGAAAACAGTGTGGAGGTTCCTCAAAAAATTAAAAATAGAACTACCTTATGACCCAGCCATGCCACTTCTGGGTGTGTAGCCAAAGAAAACGAACACACTAATTCCGAAAGATATATGCACCCCTACGTTCACTGCAGCGCTATTTATTAGAGCCAAGATATGGAAGCAACCTGAGTGCCCATCAGTAGATGATTGGATAAAGAAGTCGTGGTACATATATACGATGGAATATTACTCAGCCATAAAAAATGAAATCTAGCTGTTTGCAAGAACATGGATGGACCTGGAGGGTATTGTGCTAAGTGAAATAAGTCAGACAGAGAAAGACAAATACCATAGGATTTCACTTGTATGTGGAATCTATGGAACAAAATAAATGACATGCAAAACAGAAATAAGCTCATAGATACAGAGAACAAACTGGTGATTGCCAGATGGAGGAGGGTTGGGAGGTGAAAAAGGGGAAGGGATTATGAAGTACAAATCCGTACTTGCAAAATAGTCACAAGGATGTGAACTACAGCACAGGGAATATAGCGTCAGGTGGGGGACTGGACTAATTGGGGGGATATAAGGACAT
>CM053511.1:1302778-1325412 GCA_028627145.1 Eidolon dupreanum | reverse complement strand
GCCGGCCGTGACTCCCTGTGTGGCTGGACCGCGGGAGTCACAGCTTCGTAGATGCTGCGTGTATACACGTAGCTACGGCCACAGACGGGAGTTTGGATTCTATTTGAAAGGTAATGGGGGGCCACCGAAGAGGCCATCAAATGGAGGAAGGACGTAACGTCACTTATGTTTTAAAAATATAACCTGGGCTGTTGAATTGGAGCTGGCGCGTAGGGGAGGGGCAGCATGAACCCCAAGAAGGCCAGGCGGAAGGCCCCCATCTGATGCCCCTGAGCCGCCAGCCTGTGTGGCTGAGGTCCCAGCATGCCTTGCAGCCACCTCTGAGCACGGGTGCCCTCCGCCCAGCGCGTCTCCCCGGTTCAGAGCCTGGGCATCAGCCCCTTTCACACAAGGTGCGGGCGCCCTGACCGACCCTCTCCCACACCCCACCTCCTCCCCTCGCCGTGCACGGTCTTCGCACCACCATGTCCCAGGCCCGATGAGTGTTCCAGAAGCTCACGAGATGCGCCCCAAATGTCACAGCAACAGCAACTCGGTGACAACAGCAAAGAAGCCGGACTGGAATTCTCCACCAGAGAGCCGATCGCCTGCGAGGCCAAACCCTCCAAACGCTGCCTGTCCCCGTCCCAAGCGCTCACGTCAGCCCGGCTTTGCACGAGGCAGAGGCGACCTTTAAGTGGCATGGGAATAAACCGTGGGTGCACGTGAAATCCCTTCAGATGTGCATTTTTCTGCCTCAGTAGGGCTGAGAAAAGGAAGCGACAGGGACTAGGGGTGAGCTGCACGCAAGGCGGACTTAGTAATTGGGGACCTTAGAGCATCCACAAACAGCGGTCCGGGTAGTTCGCATCCATGATTCCAGTTTCAAGCACATCCGTCTTCTAGAGGTCTACCCCTTACAGAGGCAAAAAATCTGCCCATTTGAATGAAAGCTCCTGATCATTTAACCCTCTGGGGCTTGGGCTTCCCAGGCCCGCCCTTCATCCTATTAAAAATAAGTTTCGCTACCGAATATGTGACTCCTGCTAGGCACCGCCCTGGGCCCTTCGAGCGTCCTCTCTCACCTAATCTTTGCCACACACAGGAGGGGGACCACAGTCACCTGCTTTGTAAAGATGAGGAACATGCCGAGGACATCCCGTGCTCAGGGCTGTCCAGCTAAGAGCGAGAGGAAGAAGGCACTGAAGCATGTCCTCTCTGCACCAGGGTGTGAATGCCTGACCCTCACTAAGGGGTCAAGGCCGCCTAACGAAAAAGGGGTCCTATGCCAAGTGACCTCCTACATTCCTAACTGGGCAGGTTATGGCGGGTGGCCACGCACAGTCACAACCGTTTTGGGTAAAATGTTTGTCTTTGCCTTAAGCAAGCCCTGTTTGTTTCTCTACCTGGGTTCACACACCTTTGAAATAAGAGGAACCACCGGCAAGAGAGCACCTGGCGTTACCTGTCCTGTAATGCAATCCCCGCCTCCCTTCCCCTCACCTGCAGGTAACCTTCCTTCCATCCGCTCCTTAATTCCACATGCGTAAAAGAAACTGCAAAACCGTCATTCTTGGGAGCATTTGAGATCTTGCTTCCTGGCAACTGTCGCCAGTTTGGGCTCAAATAAACTCATAAAAATTCTCTGCAAGTTTGAACGTTTCTTACAACAACAAGCCGTAGTTCTCCAATGTGGTCAGAGACGACAGGTGTTCTCGACTCCGTTCTAATGACGCACCTCTGGGGCCTGCCCCGCCCCCCTAGGCAGCTTCAGCTGCCCTGCCCATGTCCCCAAGGCATTCTCATCACCTTACCTGGCAGGCCTGGGCCTCCTTCCTGCGTCCCTGCCCAACCTCCAGTCCTGGAGGCTTCGGGCCACACCCTCGTCATCCCTGAAACCTCGGCTCCTGGCCAGGCCTTCCGGCCCCCACGTGGGGCTCAGAGCTTCCTCCAGCCTGGGGCCCCCTCAGCTCCTCAGCAACTCACTGCTTCCTGCTCACCCGCCCCAACCCCTTAGTCTAAGCTCGGGAGCCAAACAGACACCGTAGACCCGGCAGCTTAAACAACACAAAGGAATGTTCTCACAGTTCTGGAGACTGGAAGTCCAAGGTCAAGGTTCCTGGTGGGTGTTCTCTTCCTGGCTGATAGTCGGCTGCCTTCCCCACCCCGTGAACTGACTGGTGGAAAGAGAGTGTGAGCTCTGGAGTCTGCTCCTCTTATGAAGACACCAGTCTCTCATCACAGCTTGACCCTTACGACCTCGTCTCGCCTCCTTAAAGGCCACCTCCAACATGGCCACATGGAGGATTAGGGCTTCAACACAGGAATTTGGGGTGATACAATTCAGTCCCTAGCACCCAGCTAATCAGCGCCAAAATTCTATTGGTTCTTCCTCCCTGTGGCGAGTTGCACTGTGTCCCCCAGAAAAGTTTTTGAAGCCCAAACCCCAGCGACCTGTGAATGAGACCTTATTTAAAAATAGTCCACGGATGTAATCAAGTTACATGATTAAAGTCAGCCTTGATCTCTATGACTGGTGTCTTTACAAGAAGAGGAGACACAGACACCCAGGAAGGATGTCACATGAGGGCAGAGGCAGAGGTTGGAGTGACCACAGCTACAAGCCAGGGAACACCAAGGCTTGCCGTGACAGCCAGAAGCAGAGTCTTCAGAGGGAGCGGGGGCCTGCTGGGCTAGTCTCAGACGTGTGGCCTCCCGAACTGTGAGACAGTAAATGTGTGTTGTTTGGCTGAGTTCGTGACACACCATTCCAGTGGCCGCGGGAAGCTAACGCGTTCCCTGAGGCCGCTTGTGCCTGCTTCTCTCCGGCCGCCTGGCCCAAGCCCTTCCCCCTCTCCTCCCTTTCCACCCAGCAGCCTCCGCAGGCCAGGCTGGCTGCCACCTGTGGGCACAAAAGTGCCCTGGGCTGTCCCACGCCTTTGGCCATGCTGTCCCCTCTGTCTGAGCTGGGCTCCCCCTTGTCTGCTGGTGAACTCCTACTCAGCCGTCAGGACCCGGGCGCGGGGTCATCTCCCCGGCGGCCGTCGCCCGGGCGCGGGGTCGTCTGTCCGGCGGCCATCGTGACTTCCCCCCACAGCTCCTCCTTTCAGCCCGTCTCCTTCCTCCCGTTCGTCATGCTGCAGCCACTGTAACTGCTTCTTCTTTTCCTGCGTGTCCCCTGTCCCTGCCTCTGCCACCAGCATTGAGGGGCAAGGGTTACACCGACGGCAGGGCCTCCATCACGTGGGTGGGGTGAATGCACAGAGGGCTGGCGGGCTGGTCGGTGACACTGGCTGGGGTGAGCGCTGTGCTGTGTGTTGTGTCCTAGTGTCAGCAGGGAGGGGTCCGGGGGTCGTGGGACCTGATGCTTTTACAACTTGAGGAGCACATTTCCTTGAAGGGAAAGAATACACAAAGCAGGTACGGGGCTTTTGAAGGGGGCTGTGCAAGTGAGGGGGCCTGAAGCCGCTTCGGACCCACAGCGAGTTCACGCCTGCTGTTAGTCCTGCTGGAGAAAGCCAAGTCGTGGGCTTAGGTGCAAAAAGGCGTGCCTCAGCGGGCGAGACGCCCCGTCGCGGCACTGCCGGAAGTCCCCACTTCCTCCCCGCTGACCGCTGACCGCAGACAGCACTTTCGCCAGACTGCTTCCCCTTCAGATTGCAGGTCTGAGGTGGCCCTGGACAGCTCGGCTGCCGGCGGCCCCAGCTTTCTCGGGAGCGTGGTGGCAGCTGAACCGGCCGCCGCCCCGCCGGGGTGAATGGGGTCGGGACACTTCTGCGAGTCCCCCTCCTTCTACTTCCCAGATCTGTGCCACCGGCCACGCTCTTCCACGTGACTTCCCCAGAGGCTGTGACCGTGTGGAGGGAAGAACGCTAAAGACCGGCATTGCTGCCCTTCACCTGCAGGCCCGTGACCTTGGAGTGGGCCTTGGTGTCCCTCACGGTCTGTATTAGTTTCCGGAGCTGCTGTAACTAATGACCACAAGCTGGGGAACTTAAAACGACAGAAGTGCATCCCCCCTCCTCTTAGGAGGACACTTATCAGGAATTTAAGCCTTACTCTATATCCGAGATGCTCTCATCTCGAGATCCTTAACTTAGCTCTGCAAAGACCATTTTCCAAATAAGAAAGTGGGGGTTAAGACTTGAAGGTATCTTTTTGAGGACATAATTCTGCCCTCTGCAGATGGGGACCGTGATGTGACCAGCCTCGCTCGCAGGGGTCCTGGCCTTCTGCAGGAGAAGCGACACAGAGAAGCAGCGGCCGGAGGCTGCCCACGACTGTGGGGGTGGGGGGCTCATCTACCCCGCACCCAGCAGCAGCCCCCTCTGCAGACAGAGCTTACGTAGGGCCAGCAACACGCTGCCCGCTCTGGAGGGCCATCTGGCTCTCGCTGCTGTCTGTCTGCACAGCAAGGCCACCGGCTCTTGGGGGAGGGGTGGCATCCTACACCCTGCCCAGCGCCCACACGCGCAGCTGTGCGGGAACCCCAGCCCCGCTCCGTTGGCCCGTCCCTGAAATGCAGGGTATGCACCCCTCTTTCTTCACTCCCTCCCTTGAGCCCCTGTACTCTCCAGCTTCTCTTCACGGCCCCGCCCCCTGGTCCTGCTCCAAGCAGAGGGGACTGGCCACTTGCGGGGCACCCTCTCAGGAGGACCCTCAAATGGCAGTGAAGGCTGGCAGAAAGACACCCTCCCCTGAGCCCCTGCCACAGCGGGAGGCACTGTGACACCACACAGCAACCGCGAGCTTCTCCTGACATCCCGTGTGGGAGGGCGCGGGGCCGCCTCCTCTCCGCCATCGGCCTGGCAGCTGCTCCCTTGACCTCGCCCAGGCTCCTCCTCCTCGGTCTGTGCGTGTCCTTCCCTCTCTCTGGAGAAGTGTCCCCAGCCCACCCCTGCTGGGCCCAGCTGCTGGCTCCCCTGCCGCCCACTCCTGCTCCAGCGCCCCCTTCCAGGATCTCAGCTCCCCGCCCCGCCTCCTCCCTGACATTCTTCCCTCCCTGTCCTCAGGGTCCCATGGAGCAAGCCGCTCTGCTGCTGGAGTGCCACCCCGCCCGCCCCCACCCTGCTGGGACAGTGCCCCCGTCCACAGCCACCTCCCCTCTGGCCCAGCCCGCCGTGGCCCTCCAGTGGCTCTCCCGGGCTGGGGCTGGGGATGGGGGTGGGGGCGGGGCCTCGCCCCCACCCACACCTGGCCCGGCTCCTTCCCGGGGTGGTCACCCAGAACGCAGGGGACCGAGGAAGGGCCCCTCTGCTCTGAGTCAGAGCTTCTGCTACCGCTTCTCATTTCCACTCTCCAGCCACGGAGCTGACGTCTGTCCTCACCTGCCTCCTGACTCAGTTTCCTAACTGACTCAGGACACAGAGGAAAACGGGCTGAGATCAACGGGCGCCCCTCCCCCGCTCCTTCCCGGCGGCGAGGCTTCCGTCCCCGCCGTTCTCTCTGTCCGTTTTCCGCAGGAGAGCGATGAGGTGGCACGGGCAGGCCGGGGCGGGCTCCGTGCCAAGGTTCACGGCTCCGAGACACACAGCGACCGCCGAATGCCGCGTGGTCCCCGTGCAGAGAGGCGCCTGTGGCATCCGGGCTCCGGGTCACACAGCCTGTAAACGGGCAGCTGAGGTTCATGTTCCTGACCCTGATGTCACAACGTCGACCTCCTGGCTCCAGGTCCTCAGAGGCCCGGGGAGGTGGCCGCCTGCCATGGCCGTGGGTGCCCAGGGGTCAGGGATGGCCGGCGTCCAGTGCCTTCCTCCTGCCGGGCCCTTCCCAGCCCTGTCCACCCCCCGGGCTCACGGCCCCGCAGGCCGGCTCTCAGGTATCACTTCCTGAGGAGGAACTCGCCCCGTCTGCGGAAGCGAAGATACGGCTGTGACGGGGACAGCGGCCTCTCGGGGGCTATTGTTTGGCATTTCCTTCTTGGCCGTGGGCCTCGGTTCCAGAGCTGCGCCCAGGTTCCTCGCCTCCTCTGCTGCCCCGCTGCCCAGGGGCGGGCTCTCCCAGAGGCCCCCGGGCCATGTGTCAGTGCGGAGTCACTGCAGAAGCAGTCACTTAGTCAGTCAACAAACACTCGCCACGGGCCCTGAGACCACTGTGACTCAGCTCCTGGCCTCGAGAAGATAAGGGTGTGGCGGAAGACCCCAAGCCGGACCACTCAGAATCTTCCAGAACCATCGAGCTGGCCTTCCCCAAACCCCTCACTACAGAGACTGAGATAATAAAACAGTCATTGTAATTCTAGTAAAAGAACAACTTTTGCCATCACGAACATCTCTAAGGGTGCAGGTCAGCTGCACGAAGGACACTCACGTCGTCGGGCAATCATCACCACCTTCTGTCCACAACTTTTGCTTCTTCCCAAATGGAAACTGTCCCCATCAAACTCTGATGCCCCACGGCCCTCCACAGCCGCCTGCAACCAGCGTTCCACTTTCTGTCTCTCTGGATTTGATGCCCCACGGGTTGCAGATCAGCGAATCATGTAGTCATGGTCTCCTTGCGACTGGCTTATCTCGCCGAGCGTCGTGTCCCAGAGGTTCACCCAGGTCATAGCACATGTCGGGGCTCCCCTCATATTCGAGGCTGAGAGGCATGGCGGACCACCAGTGCTACCCATTTGTCAGTTCATGGGCACGGAGCGCTTCCACCTTTCGGCGATTGTGAATAGTGCTGCTGCGAACACGGGTGTGCAAATAACTTCAAGACTGTGCTCTCAGTTCTTTTGAGTACACACCCAGAAGTGGGGTTGCTGGATCAGAGGGGAAGACAGAGACAGAGATGCAGAGAAGTAGAGACAGACAGACAGGAGCACAGAGAAAGACAGAGAGAGAGAGAGAGAGAGAGAGAGAGAGAGAGAGAGTGAGACACAGAGGAATGGCCATGAAATAGATGGATAGAGGCTGGGGAAACAGAGACAGACAGACAGATGGCTGCCGAGAGAGTCTGAGAGATGGAGGGCAGTTCCCCTGCTTGCCCCAGGCCGTGGGCAATGGGCCAGAGCCACTGTCCACATCGGTGTTACACAGCCTGGCAGGAAGGTTCTTGAATTTCTAGCTCCCTCACTTGATAAGCTATGTCAAGGCCTCCCCGTGCCCCCGGGGTGGGGGACAGGGTACCCGACATCAATATATCATGTGATGACACCAAGTTTGGCCGAAAGAAAACAGCCTGGGGAAGCCCACGCCATCGAGCGTGAACTATCTTATGGTTAAGGTTGGTTTGGGTGGCTTCCAAGGGAAGTTCAAGTCACTTTGGCTTGAGAGAGGCACTAATGCCTCAGTGCCTGCGTGTGCGTGTGTGTGTGTGTGTGTGTGTGTGTGTGTGGCTCGGAGGGATCGAGGCTCTGACTCCTCATCCCTCCCCCGACACGGATGTCGACAATCTCCACTTGCATGGCGTGCTTTCCGTCTCCAATCTTTCCTACACCGATGACGTCATCTGAGCATCACGACCCCCGGGAGATGGAGACTATTATAGCTTTACAGTTGGAGAAACGGCAGTTTAAAGGGGCAACTCCGTGTCACAGAGGCAGGACCAGGACTTGGACACAAGCCCTAGGACCCGAGCCTTCTGCTCTTTCTTCCTCATGATGCAGAAACCTCCCGCCAGGCCCTTGGCTGAGACACACGGAGGTACCTGCATGAGCAAGACAGGCCCTGCCCCGGAAGCTTGGACTTCACTGTGGGTGATGGACAGGTGTACCTGATTCTCTGGGGAGGCGATGTGTGCTCCCGGAGAGAGGAGAAACCCGGTCCAGTGAGAAGATCGTAGAGCACCAGGGGAATCCAGGAGGACTTGCCTGAGGAGGAGCCCCAGGAACTGGTCTTTGTGCCAGTTAGGATTTCCGTCAGCTGCAAGCACCAGCAACCAACCATAGTGGCTTAACTAGTGGTGGAGGTGAGGTGGGGGGAGTATCTTTATCATAAAACAAGAAACCTGGAAGGAGGCAGCCCAGGGCTGGAGCAGGTGGTCACAGGTGAGTCTCCTTGTAGCTTCCTCTTCTACCATCTTTAGAGTGTGGCATTTGTCCTCACAGTTGCAAGACAGCGCCTCCGACTCTAGGCTTTGGGTTCGCAATCCAGGAAGGAAGAAGGGGAGAGTAAAGGTCAAAAGCGAAAGGTCAGCAGGGTAGCACCTTCCATCAGGAAGAAAGGCTGAGAGGCGTGCTCAGGAGCCCCGGCCAGGAGGCCCTGACATTCCGAGAGTCATTCACGTGAAATCCCAGAGGTGGGCCCCATTCTGTCTCCCAGGCTTCTGTCTGTCCCCAGGGGCCTGCGTTCCGCGTGGCCCGTGGGGGTCAGTTCTAAGCGGGCAGCATCAGCCTTGTCGTTCTGAGCCCTGGGTCGGCCACTCAGCCCATCTTCGCCTGCAGCTCCTGCCTGCCTTGCAGTCGCCACCGGTCCAGCAGGGATGATGCGCCCATCAGAGCACGTGCAGCCAGCCAAGTGCGTGGTCAAGCGAGGGCCGTCAAGGGCAGGGCGCCCGACCCGGCCTTGAGTGCAGAGAAGACATCTGGCCAAGCGACGTCCACACGGAGGGAAGGAGACGCAGGCCTGGCCCCCCTCCCCGGCCCCCTGCCCTGCCCCAGGGGCCGATGGTCGGGTTGGGGATGCAGGCGTCTACGGCATTGCGTTGTAACCTCTGCTGCTTGCTGTGACGGGAGCCGTGCACAGCAAAACTACCCTCTTAGCAGAGAACAACTACGAGACATTCCAGCCTTGGGCTGGAAAAAATATACAGAATAAAACCGATGCGAGAGCTTGCAGGGGAACTGAGGCCACACGGAATCGAGGGGCCGTGACCCCAGGAAGGGGGAAACGCTGTGGTCAGCAGCGGCGACGTGACTGCAGTTCTCGGCCAGCAAGGCAGCCGGGGCTGAAGAGACGAGAGGAACGGAAACCGAAGAGCGGGGAGGGGACATCCTGTGCACCTACTACCCTCAGGCTGTTCGCTGAAGCCTGAGCCGCTCGGAGGCAAGGGGCCAAGGAACCAAGACAAAAGTGGCTCCTAAGAGGTCGAGCTGATAAGCTGAGCTTTTGGCGGTCGCGAGATGCTGAAGGAAGAGATGCCTGGCGTTCAGAGCCAGCCAGGGAAGACGAAGCTCAGTGAACGCCCCCAGGTCACAGCGGAGACCTTGCGGGTGCTCGAGGCTCAGCGAGTCGGGGAGAGACCAGTCCTTGCAGAGCCTGAGTCCAGCCTCGTTTCTCTCTGGGACTCACTGGTCCTGAGTGGTTTTGTCCCTACTCGCATGGCCAGAAGAAAATCAAACCCCCTCTGGAGGACGGTAGAAGATTCTGGAGGTTCTACGCTTTTTTCAAACAGGAAGTCTGGCATTTAATTTTTAAAAATTACTATTATAAAATAGAGCCAATAAAAGACAACAACAACAACAACAAAGACAAACAAGAAGCCCAGATAATAGAAACAAACCTACAGGTGATGCAAATATTGGATTTGAAATGTGATTAAAGCGTTTGACATATAGATATCAAGATGGAGAATTTCAGAAAGCTAGAACTTCAGAAAGAACCCAGGGGAGGTTATAGAACTGAACAACATAGTAACTAAAACTAGCAACTCAATAGACGGTTTAATAGCAGACTAGATACAGCGGAAAAGAGGATTAGTGAACTGGAATTTAGATTCATAAGAAATGCTCAGATGGAAGCATGGAAAGAAAAGATAGGGTGGAAAATACAGAAAAGTACATTAGATAAATATGAATCACTATGAAAAGTTTAACCTATGTGAAATTACAGTCCTAGAAGGAAAGGAGAGGATAAAGCAGAAGAGATACTTGAAGAAATAATGGCTGAGCATTTCCAAATTGGCAAAGGACATCAAGCCACAGATTCGAGATCCTCTGAGAACCCCAGACAAGGAGAATAAAAAGATCACACCTGAGCACATCACTGCCAAACTAGTGAAAAATAAAGTCAAAGAGAAAAACCTTAAAAGCAGCCAGTGGAAAAGACACAATTAGTTTGAACAGAGCAAGAATAGGAGGAGTAAGAGATGCCTTCTCAGAAGAAATGATGGAATCCGGAGACAATCTTTAAAATGCTGGAAGAAAATCGTTGACAGCTCAGCATTCTATACTAGGCTGAAAGACGCTTCAGAGGTGAATATGAGATAAAGATGTTTTCAGATCGACAAGAGCTGTCAGGATTTCTCGACCCACACTAAAAGACACAGTAAAGGTTCGTCGGGCAGAAGGAAAATTATGCCAGATGGAGGGAATAAAGTAGGAAGGAAGAGTGCCAGACAAGGTAAATAAGGAGCTAAAACTAAATAAATATTCATGGGTTAATAATATATCTTAATGGATTTAAAACATGTGTACAACAAAAATAACTTACAAAAAATGTCATCAATGAGAACTGACAGTCTTACCTGAGACGTGGCCAAAACATGCACCTCCAGGATACCAATGTGCCCACTGCCACCTAGTGGCAGCCTGCAATATTGCAGGGGAAGTATAGGAGAAAAGTTTTACAAAGTGTAGCAACCAAAAACCTAAAGTTATAAAGTGGCAGTAACATGGCAACCTGGCATCGAGCTGTTCAGTAAGTGTTTCCTGAATGAATACATCATTGCCAAGCTGCTCCGTCAGCTGCTTTTGCTTCATAATCTTCATGATTTCTTTGCTCCCCTCATTTGAAAAGTAAAATTATTTTCCCTTGCATTTAGAATTTTAAAAACATCCCCAAAAGTGTAAAAGCAAGAAATATCCATCATTCATGGTTTCGGTACTCAGTTTCCAGAATTAATTCTGACTAACGATCTTAATAGGATTTCTTCCCATCTTTAAAAATAAACGGTTTTCACCTGTTTTATATAATGGACGTTGGCGTAAGGCATGGTTTGCAGAAAGTATTCAGCCACCCAGAGGGTTGAAGACAATTTAAAAACCTCCGCTCGAGGTCAGCCCTCAGGCCCTTGCAGCTGGCACAGGCCCCGAGGTCCACAGAGCAGAGACCTTTCTGTCTAAACACACGCAGCTCATTCGGAAGCCAAGCCGCACGTCTGTGATTGCGGTGTCATTACCTTGCATCCTGATTGGCAGCAGACACAGGCCTGCGGGTATGGAAACTACCTCGTGAGCTGGCTCCAAAGTGGATGAGGCAGACGGTGCGGGAGCCCAGGCGCGGGAGGAAGTGGCAGGAAGGGAGTGAGCTATGCTTGGGCTCCAGCTCCGTGCCCGGCCCTGTGCCCTGGTCCTCATGGTCCAGGTCTGGTCCAGTCTCATGAGAGGGTTGTCCTCCTTTCTCTCCTCCTTCCTTCCGTCCTTCTTTCTGTATTTACTGAGCACCTGTCGGTGCCAGGCACTGGGGACACAGGGGTAGAAAGGCAAAGCTCATATCCCCAGGAACTCACAGCTCACGAGAGCATCACCAAGGAAATAGCTGTGATGGAGGTGGGTGCAGAAAGCAGGGGAGCCCCGAGAGATTCGGGGACGGCTCCCCGGTGGACTTAGCGCCAGAGCCGGGACCGGAAGGGTGAGGGAGGGCCTTCCAGGTGGAGGGAACCGCATGTGCGAAGGCCCAGAGGCAGGAAAAAACCCACCTGGTCTGGGGACTGCCCGCAGCTCTTCACTGTGGGAGGGCGATAGGGAGATCTACAGGGTCAGGAGCCCAGGTCCAGGGAGTCAGACGGGCTGGGCTGGGGTCCCCTGACTCACTTCCTGGACCCTCTGCCTCCTTGACCTCCTTCGCTCCTTGGCTGCTGAGGGAGGAAGGGGCCCTGGCCTTGGCCGCACAAAAGGAGGCTTTGACATTGGAAAGAGGGAGTGAGGAAGGAGGGGCGAGCTGGTGTGTATTTTTGGATGCTTCTCAGGAATCCACCCCTCATCCGACACCATGGCAACCAGGCATCTGGGGGAGCTGCCTGCAGGCTGGGGAGCCTCTGAGAGGCTAAGATGAGGGGGAGGGGGGCTGCGGCGGGGACCCCTCGCTCAGGGAGAAGGAGAATGCAGCTCTGTGGCCCCGGGCAAGCCGCTCCCCTCTCTGAGCCTCACCTGGCATCGCAGCTGGAGGAGTTAGGAAGGCCCGTGACATAAGGGAGGGGCTGGGAGCACCTTGCAGCTCGCGGTCTGAGTGGGCATCTCCTGGCCATCGGCCTTCGTCCCTCTGCACAAACCCGTCTCCCGCCAAAGCGGGGAGCTTAGCTGTTCCCAGAACTCAGTGAAGGCAGCGGAGGGGGCAGGGGCGGGAAAGGAGGGGGTGAGCCTGTGTCCGTCTCCTGGGGCTGCCGTGCCTATTGATTCTGGACTCGCTTAGACAGGCGCGAGCTCACCCGCATCCCTGGAGGCCGATCCACATCGAGGGGTCCGCAGGGCCGAGCTCCCTCCGAGGGCTCTGGCCGAGGGTCCTCCCTGCCTCTTCCAGCTTCTGGGGGCTCCTGGTGTTCCTGGGCCTGTGGCCGCCACCCTCCAATCTCTGCCCCGCTTTCGCAGGCTCTCCCCTGTGTCTCTGTGTCCCTCCTCTCCTTACAAGGACCTCGGTCACTGGATTAGAGTCCACTCTACCCCGCTGCGACCTCATCGTAGCTAATCACACCTGCAAAGACCCCATTTCCAAATAAGTCACGTTTGGAGGTTCAGGGCAATCACGAGCTTTGGGGGGACGTGTCCCTCTGCTATAAGCCTATTTTGGGCAGCCCGAGCAGCCTTTGGGGTAACGGCGTGTTTAAACAGAGTCCTGGGGAGAGGCACTCGGGGTGGTGACGGGGTCACCAGAGGGCAGGCCGGGTTCGCAGCTTCGGGTGGCAGTGGGTCTGTGTGGGGGGGGGAAGGGGACCTGCGGAAGGAAGGTGGGGCTGAGCCAGGAGGCCAGGGCCCCTGCTCCCCAGCCCGCGCCCTGCCACACACATGAGCACACACGCTCACACTGGCCGCCTCTTGGAGCCATTTCTGGCAGACGCCCTCTCCCCCGCAGCCAGCCAGTGCTGGAACAGCCCCTCTCTGGATGTGGACGCTCCCCGCTGTCCGCCCCCCCCCCCCCGTTTGTCTGGGCCTCTCCCGCCCTCCGCCTGCCCCAGTTTCTGGGCCGTCCCAGTGGAACTCTGGAACTCCAAGAACAGGGAACAGGCCGTTCCCGGCCCAGCCCGCTTCCCTGCTGGCCAGCTCCCTCCCGCCCTTCCGGAAGGTTCGGGAGGCCAGGGCGGAAGCCGGCAGAGCTGCCCGTGAAGCCGGCCAGAGGTGCAGGCTCACACACAGTAGGGCCGCAGGGGTCCAGCTCTGGCTGCCAGGCTCCTCCTGCACTAAGTTCATCTGGGGAGTCTGGGCGCCCCCAGCCGCACGCAGCCCCTCCTGCACAGGCGCCCCGCCCCCACGCTCCACGCACCGGCACCGACCGCGCGGCAGCACCGCCCCTGTCCGCCGTTCGGCTCCCAGGTCCGCCGCTGTCCTGTGAGTCGGCGGCACAGGTCGGCCTGTGCAGGGAGGGGCCGTGTCTGTGGCCATGAAATGAGGTCTCGCTCGGCCCCACTGAGGGCCTGGGCGACCTGGGACCGTCTCTGTTTCTGGGGTGCCGCCCCCTTTGTTGGCTCTCTAACCCTGCTCTCGTGCCTGTCAACAGTCCCTTTGCCAAAGCCCTTCCAGAAAATGGTCCGTGCATGCCATCTGCTTCCTGTGGGGACCATGACAGATACTATTTGGAAAGGAGACAAGGAGAGCAGCCGCCTGGCCCACAGCCACCACGAGGTCCGCAGGGGGGGTCATTTGCGGTCCCTGGAGGGCTGGGGGAGGGGAAGGGCGGTGAGGCAGGGTGGTGATTAGGGAGCCGAAAGCCCTCGGGGCAGGCAGGCGGGGCAGGCGCGTGCACACACGCGCACACACGCGCGCGCACACTCACCCATCCACGCTCCCGTGAGCAGCAGCCGTGGCCTGTTTGACAGGTGCAGCTACCGCAGCACAGAGAGGGGGAGCGACTTCCCGGGGGCAGCGCTGGAAGTGGAGCCGGCCTGCCCGTGGCCGCGTCTCCCTTCCCTGTGACCTCTGGGCACGTGGTCCCTGGCCCTGTGGCCCTTGGCTCTGAGGGACTTCACCTGCCCGGCCTCCACCAGGGGACAGGCCTGTCATTACAGCAGTGCATCCGGGCATCTGCTCTCTCGGTCCCGTCCAGGCCCTCCTAGCCGGCGACCTTGGCGGAGTCATGCTGTATTGGGGTGGGGACCTTGTGTAGAGAATTCCCTGCCTGTCCTCGCCATCTGTGGCTTAGATTACAGACTACCGTCATTTATTCTTTGTCTGGCTTCCGCCTGCCCGCCTTCCCTGGCAGGCTTTTTTTTTTTTTTTTTTTTTTTTACCTTGAAAAGCATTGATTCAAGGTCTGCAAACCACTCAGCTGACTTCCTGCATTCCCTCAGCGAGAAACGGGGCTTCCCTGGCTCTGAACCCCAATGCAACCCCACTCAGCACGCAGCACCCTCGTCACTTCCTCTGCAGCCCAAGGGACCCCACTAAAACCTGAACCCCATGCTGTGACCAGTCCCTGAGGCCCGCCTGCGGCCCCAGTGTGCACACACCTGTGGTGAGGAGGCACGTCAGGGGGTGCAGATGCCAGTGGGCACCCAGCCTTGAGCATTGAGACCCCTCTGACGTCCAGCTCCCCCGGGGGCACTGCAGGCCCAGTGCGGCCATCCAAAGAGGAGCGGGTGGGACACAGGCTGTGCTGGTGACACTGCTGGGGGTCGGCCAGGACCCCGGAGGGAGGAATCGGAAGGGGGGGCAGACCTGAAGGAACCCAGTCCAGGGACAGTCGTTTCAACAGTCCCGTCTGAGCTGTGTGTGCCGTGGCCACAGGAGCGGACGGCGCTGTCGCTGTCGCTGCCACTGCCGTGGGGCGGCTCATGGTTCTGTGCGGCCGCGGGGCGCAGAAGCCCCTGTAGCTGGGGCTGCGTGAGGCTGGGGCGCGGGGGCCAGAGGGGACCTTGGCGGGGACGGGAGGTGGGGGTGGGGCGGAAGGTGGGGTGCGGGGGGCGGTGCGGGGAGCGGGCCTTGGCCTGCGCAGATTTCAAGTGAGAAGCTCGCCTGCGCCTGCGCTGGTAGACGCGCTCGGGACGGCCGCACCCGGCGGCCACCGCGTCCAGCTCTGCCCTTGCTAGCCATGTGACCTCGGGTAGGCTCCGAGACCTCTCTGCGCCCCGGTTTCCGCGTCCCGGTTGCGCTCTGTCCGCCCCACCCGGCTGCTGGGCAGATTCCGTGAGTCGGTGGGTGCCCGCACGGGAAGGCCAGGTCCGACTACCGTCAGCGCCCCACAGCCCAGGCTGGCGTCGCCTGTGTCCCTGTGAGACACCTGCTGGGTGATAACCCCGCCCCCTGCAGGTGCCTGTCTCACCCAGCCGTCCCCAGGGCCTGGTCCCCCGCCCGCTCAGCGCACTGGGTCGCAGCCCAGCACTGCTGGGGGCGCACCGGAGAGTGGCAAGGCGGCGCAGGCCTCCCGGGGCCGCGCGGTGGCCGCCTGGCCCTGAAGCCACCTCTCGGCCTGCTGCCCACCCCTGGCGGGGTTAACCGCCTGCGGTTTCCGTCCCGCGCAGCCCGCCTGCGCCTCTGGAGGCGGCGGGGTCCGCGCCCCCTGCTGGCCGCTCCCGTTACTGCAGGAGGCGGAGCCATCGCGAGCGCCCCGCAGACGCCCACTTGGAGCCCGGCCGCTCAGTGCGTCCGGGTTTCACAGGTAAGAACCAGGCCTGGCGCTTCCAGGCCACTCAGCAGAGTGGCTCTGGAATCAGGACTGTCTCCCCAGCCTATGTGTGTACTCCCCGCTTTCACTCACCCAGGAGACTCTGGCCTCCCTCCTGCCAAACGCTCCCGTCCCCAAGGCCCCGCCCACCCCTGGAAAACGCCCTGAGTCACAAACCTTGTCTGGCAATGAACTCAGCCTGGGCCTGAGCCAGCGCTGCTACGAGGCCCTGGGGAGGAGAGGGTGGGGTGCTGTCCTGCCCGAGATAAACCAGGTGCTGTCTTGCCCCTGGGGGCCACGCTCTGGCGAGCAGCTCACTGCCAAAGCCGCTCAGTAAGTATGTGTTGCATGAATACATGAGTAAATACACGTGCTCAGCGACAAAGCTGAGTGTCTAGTCCTAGGCCAGTTGCAAACTCTTACTCATCTTTCAAAACCCTGTTTGGGGCTCACCCTTCCAGGAAGGCAGCATCTCCGGCACCTAGCACGTTTTACTGTGGGGTAGAATGTGGTACGTATTATAGGCAGGTGCAGAAAAGGTGCTACAGGACGTTGGAGATGGGGGCAGACACCTGCAGAAGTGGCAATGGGAGGGAGGAGGGGGAGGGGTGCTCAAGGAGGGTTTCCTGGAGGAAAAGGTGGCTTTTAGCACTTGCCAGGGAGGATGGGACAGTCTTGGGACAGGGAAATGCCACAGGGAAGTGCCGCTGTCAGGGAGCAGGGTAAGTGTCTTAGTCCCTGAGGGCTGTGTAACACAGTGCCACAAACCAGGTGGCTTAGAACAGAAGCACATCGTCTCACAGCTCTGGAGGCCGGAAGTCACGGTGCTGGCAAGCTCTCGGCAGGTCGCAGAGGACCCTTCCTGCCGCTTCCAGCCTCTGCCATCCGCGGTGCTCCGTGGCCCGTGGACATCACCCCAATCTCTGCCTCCATCTTCACATATCCTCCTGTGTGTGTCTGTGTCTAGATTTCCCTCTTACGAGGCCGACAGTCTGGGTTAGGACCCACCCTGCTCTGGTCTTCACTGGATTCCACCTGCAAAGGCCCTTTTTCTAAATAAGGTTCCTTTCGCAGATACCAGAGTTTCGACTTGAACGTATTTTGGGGAACAATTTAACCCATGACAATAAGTAAAGGTGACTTGTTCACACTTAAGAAGTGGGAGAGAGGGGCTCAATTTGGGAAGAGCCTAAAGAGAGGAGAGAGGGGAGTGAAAATGCTGGCGACGTAAGTGGGGTGGTCACAGGGTCACTGGTGACTGCGGTGGTGCCGTGGGGTCAGGGGCATGGGTGGAAGGCAGTCAGCTAGGAGGCTGGAGAAGTCGCACGGCTCATAACAGCCCCAGGAGTGAGCCGACTCGGGGGCAGCTCTGTGGTTAGCAGGCACTTGGATCATCCCATTTAACCTCCTAGGTGGGTGCGGTTATCAGCTCCGGGGCACAGATGAGGACACGGGGTTTGCCCAAGGGCCCACGGCTGGTAAACACCCAGCTGAGGCCTGAGCCCAGGCCAGGCCATCTTCTTGGCCTGCTGCCAGCCAGCTAAGCCCACGTGGCCCTGCCGCTCCTCTGTCTGTAGGTGTTGACATGTTTGTGTGTGACTTGTGGACCCACACACTTCCACAGCCTTTGCTCCTCTTTGTGTGGCAGACCTGGAGGCCATGGCTGGGAATGGTGGCCTCTTTTATTTTATCTCACACTTTCTTTACGCTCCCTGGAGGTGTCACGTGTGGGCTGATTGTGTTTAAACTGCTTTCAGGGCATTGGTTTTGTCTCACTGGCTGCATTTTGAAGGGCATTCAACACACTGGGCAATGGCCCTGGTGCTTGGTGTGGAAGGAGCTGGCGTGGCTGGGCCCCTCTCTCTCTCCCTCCCTCTCTCTCTCTCTTTCTCTCATGCACGCGCACACACACACACACACACACACACACGCTCATCGAAACCTGCCAAGCCCCACAAGGTTGGAGAATGATCCTGACAGAGCTCCCGAGACCAAGTGGCAAGAAAGGATAAACACCCAAGTGTTTCAGTGCTTGACGCCCAAGTTCATGCTCAAGGATCCTTATCTCTACACGGGGTCTGTGGCCAGCTGAGGCCAGCTGGGCAGAAAACAGTCCCCTCCCCTCCTGTAAGTATCCTAGGAGAGCTGCCCTGCCTGGAACCCTCAAGACCCTTGGCCTTCACTCTGAAAAACAGTGTGGAGGGTTCTCAGACCATCAAACATAGAAGTATCCCATGATCCAGCAGCACGCTTCTGAGTCTACACCCCAAAGATTTAAAAGCCAAGACCAAACGTCTGCACGCCTGTGTCCACGGCTGCACCGTTCGCAATGGGAGCAAGGTGGAAACGACCCAAACGCCCACTGACGTGGAGCTTCTGACGCACACCACAGCCTGGGCGGGCCTCGAGGACGTCGCGCTCGGTGAGACGAGCCAGCCACAAAAGGACAGGTTCTGTAAGAGTCCACTGATGTGCGGTCCCTAGAATCGTCAGCTCCATAGAAAGAGAAGGGAGGGTGGGAACGGTGGGTGCAGGGGCTGCGGGAAGCGGAAGTGGAGCGTTAGGGTTTCATGGGGACAGCTTCCATTTGGGAAGACGACAGGGTTCTGGAGATGGATGTGGGTGATGGTTGCCCAACGGCGTGAATGTACTCAACGCCACCGAACTGCACACTCAGAAATGGTTAAAACAGTGCATTTCGTGTTATGTATATTTTACCACGATAATAATAATAATAATAATAACCATAATCATAATAGACCCTCTGCTTTCAAAACATCTCATGCTGACTTCTCCTGAGGCCTGCCCCTGTGAGAGCAGGCACTGCCACCAGCAGCGGGTGAGGGCGCCAAGTTCTCCACATTTTCTGTGACATTTGTTATCATTTGTCTTTTTGATGAAGCTGATTCTCGTGGGTGTGAGTGGAGGTGTGGGCTGACCTGTGTCCCCCGGATTCATATGTTGAAGTTTTACCTCCCCCACCCAATGCGATTGCATTTGGAGACAGGTGTTTAGGGAGGTAATTAAAAGGTTAACGAAAGTCACAGGCCCGGGGCCCTGCTACAACTGGTGTCCTTAGAAGAGAGACACCAGATGCCCATCTGCTCCTCCACACCCCGCACCATACCCGGTGCATGCACAGAGGACAGCCCACGCGAGGACGTGAGGAGGGGCTGTCTATGGGCCAGGAAGAGAGGCTTTGCCAAAACCAATGCCACCGACACCTTGACCTCGGACTTCTAGCCCCTAGACTGTGAGAAAATACATTTCTGTTGTGTGAGCCACCCAGTATTTGTCACAGCAGGTTTGGGACCTCATTTCAGTTTTGACTTGCATTTCTCTGATGGCTGGTGATGTTTGCATGTGCTCTACGCTACCTGTGTGTCTGCTTTGAAGAAATGTATATTTGTATCCTTTGTCCATTGTCAACTGGGTTATTTGCCTTTTTATTTTTGACTTTAGGGATTCTTTATATGTTCTGAATTTAAGTCCTTTGTCAGATCTATGAGTTGCAAATATTCTTTCCCATTCTGTGGGTTGTCTTTTTTCACTTTCTTGATGGCATCCTGTGAAGAATGAAAACTGCTACTTTTGATGGCGTCTGGTTTTTCTGTCTTTTTTGTTTGTTTCCTGTGCTTTTGGTGACATATCTAAAAAACCATTGCCTAATCCAAGATCATGAAGATTTACCCCTATGTTTTCTCCTAAGAGTTTTATACTTTTAGCTTCTGCCTTTAGATCTTTGATCCATTTTGAGCTGATTTTTGTACACAATGTGAGGTAGGGGTCCGAATTCATTCATTTGCTTGTGGATGGTCCGGGTGTCCTGACACCAGTCTGTCGAAAAGACTATTCTTCCCTCCACTGAATTGTTTCAGCTCCCTTGTCAATAGTCCATAAATGTCGTGGCTCATTTCTGGACTCTCAATCCTATTTCGTGGATCTAATCATCTATTCTGCTGGTGCCCCTCCATCTTGATCACCATAACTTTAAAGTAAATTTGACATGAAGAAACGTGAGTTCCCCAACTTTGTTCTTTTTTGCGGGACTGTTCTAGGTATTCTGGGTCCCTTGCGTTTCCGCGTGAGGGTCAGGATGGGCTTGTCAGTTTCCGCCGCGAGGCGGGCGGGCTTGTGATGCTGGCTGCGTGGAACCTGCAGACAGCCGGGGGAGCCCCGCCCCCGTAACGCGTCGCGATCTGATCCACCAACCCCGCCAGATTCGTTCTTCGTGTAGTCTTATTCCTAAAGTAGGTAAAAGTTGTACATACTGGGAAAACATTTTTTTTTTAATGCAGAAGGGTGACAAGGACTAGTAAGTCACTTGCCGTGTGCCCCTGCTCCCCCCATTTCCGGGGCCTCCGGTGCGTTTCCAGTGTGCTCGCTGATACCAGCCTGTCTTTGGCCCAGAGGGCGCATCTGTTGTTCCTCTCAGGCTGTGGCAGAGCCCTGGCGCTCTGCCCAGGTCCCCTCAGACTGTGTGTGCACGCGCCCCTCCACCTCTGGGTGCTCTCCCCCCAAAGGCTGGCGCCTGGAGCTCTTATCTGCGGAATTATTTAGGCTGCCAGAGTTTGCTTTGTCTACACATGCGGAAAGTCAGAAGTGGCTGGGAGTCCTCACTTTCCCGGAGCGCCCCGTGGAGAGGTGGTGGGGTACCGCAGGCCCTGCTCCCTCGCCTTGTCAGGGCAGGACTCGGCCACGACGTCCCCTGCAGGATCCAGCTCGGCCCTCTCGCAACTTGGCGGGGAGCACCCTCCGCGTGCCCCCCGCCCCCCTGCGCCCCGCCCCCACCCGGCCAGCCCAGCGGGGTCTGCAGCCCCGCGCACCCCGGTCTGCTGTTTACGAAGACACAGCTCGCTCCCAGCCGCTGCCCTTCCTTCCGTCGCGCCGACCGGCCTTGTTTATTTATTCATGGTAACCTCGTGCCTACATCAACTCTGTGCCATTTTCCCCGAGTGTGTGGACGTGTTCAGAATAAATTCCGAGACGTAGGGTGGCATAGCCGTGGAAGAGGTGGCCGCATCGCCCTCCGCACGGACGCGATGGTTCACGCCCCAGAGCCCCGCGGGCACAAAGGTTTTGTCCCGCGCAGCCGCGGCCCGCCCCTCCCCCGGTCGCCTCCAGGGGGCGCGCGCACCCTCCTCGCGGCCGCCGCGCGTCTCCGGGGTTCCGGGGGGCGAGGCGAGGCCCGGAGCCTGGATCCTCAGAGCCGGAGGGATACACCTCGTTCTCAGACGGGGAAACTGAGGCACGGGGGGAAGGGACTTTCTGTGTGTGCTGTTTACCTTGCAGTGTCCACGCTAGTGACGCGAAGCCCTTGTAATGCCACGCACGGTCCAAGGTGTCTCTCCTTCGGTGCCCTCCGCGGCCTTCACCTCGACCTTGACCTCCTGCGTCCTGTCCCAGGGCTGCGGCAGGTGGACGGCACATGCTGCCGAGTGAATGAATGAGGGAACGACCGAACGCACAGAGGACTAACCGCAGACGCCGTCAGTGGTCTGCGTGAGCGACCTCACGTGACGGTCGGGACCGAGATGCGGCCGCGGCTCCTGGCCGCCCTGGGAGACCCCGAACTCGGGGCCTGGGGGGCTCAGCGGGGCCTCGCCCATCCCTCGCATTCCTCCTGACTCCTCACGGTGTTTTTAATTTGCCGTTTAATGTCATTCTAAGTAAAGAAAAACTTTTAAATTTACATCGTGGCTATTTTGAATGAATACTAACAAAATTAATAACACTAATAATAATCAAAACTTTTGAGTTCTGTTGTTCATGCTCGTATTGCGTGACACCAGTTTTAAGTGCGAGGCGTTTGGCCGGCGCGTGGCCTCACCCACATCACACCGCTCGTGTTTCGTGGTTTGCACGAGTACACATGTTTTGTTCCCTGCGAGGAGCGAGGAGACCGCACACAGAGGCCGCCTCGTTTTTCTGCGCACGCGCACGTCCCACCGGCCCCCGTGGGAGCCGGTGGCGTCCGCAGCACAGTTAATTCGTACTCACTCTGAGCCTCGCCGAACCCCCAGGCCCCTCGCGTCCACCAGAATTCCGTGCTCACGTGACATCGCAAACGCCACATGCACGTGGAGCCACAGGGAGCCAGGAGCACGTGCATGGCATGGCTCTCCTCCGTTCCCGGGCCCCTCCCCGGGCCCCTCCCCGGGTCCCAGCAGACTTCGCCTGCAGAACACAAGTCGTTAATAGATAAGTTTTTGATAATTTCGTGATTGCCACAGCAGAGCGTTACCCTAAGGTCACTTCTGAGTGCAGGCCCGCGTGATGGCACGCACTGTACATCCGCGAGGCTGGCCCTGCCCTGACATGTCCAGAAGGAGGAATCAAACGCAGCCTCAGACAGAAGGTGCTGGGACTCGGGAGATGGACCAGGACAGGGACAGAAATGTGGGAATTGCTGGCATGTAGACTCAGTGAATGCAGCTGTGTTGGGCGTGAGTGAAGGAAGGCACAGACCCCAGAGGAGAAGCAGGAAGCGTCCGGACTGGAAGCTGGACCCTGGCCAGCCCTGACACTGACCAGCTCTGAGCAGGTAACTTCAACTCTCACTCGTCCCTCCACCCCTCTACCCACCAAGTCACCTATCCACCCCCCTCCACCTGCCCACCATCGTCATCCATCCCATCTACCTTTCCACTCATCATCTACCCATTATCCATCCATCCATCCATCCATCCATTATTCATCTCATCTACCTTTCCATTCATCATCTACCCATTATCCATCCATCCATCCATCCATCCATTATTCATCTCATCTACCTTTCCATTCATCATCTATCCATTATCCATCCATCCATCCATCCATCCAACAAATGTTTTTCGAAGTCTCCCAGGAGCCACACGCTGTGGTGCCCATGTGGGACACTTGGCCTCCTCTGTAGGACGAGGACGACTTACTCGCACCAATGCTATGACACGACCGTGTTTGTAAGATGTGTGGCACGCAGCAGGTACACGGATG
>CM053511.1:1219405-1302278 GCA_028627145.1 Eidolon dupreanum | reverse complement strand
GGGGCAGACAGCCTCCTGCTCCCCCGACAGCAAGCCGGGGTGCACCTGGCACCTGCAGACAGGTGGCCGAAGGAACAGCCCCTGCAGCCCATGCCATACGGGCCCGGGCAGAGGGCCGCTCCGGAACAAAGCCCCAGGAGGCCCCTGCGCCCTGAGCGTGCCCTCGTGTGAGGTGCAGCGTGGTCTAGGTGGGTGGGAACAAGCCAGGGTCTGGAGCCAGGCGGCCCGTGGCCTGTCACGGTGGGCCCCAGCACCCTGCCCGCCAGCCCCCGCGGCCGCAGACGCACCTCCTTGATGTCGTGGTACTGCCCGAGCAGGGCGTAGGGGCAGTAGGAGATGCTCATGGACACGATGCCCATGGTGCTGATCATGATCATGGCGACGTAGACGTTGGCGAACATGGCCATCACGGCCGTGCCCACGGAGAAGCCCAGCGTCCCCAGCACGTAGATGACTCTGATGCTCAGGTCGTAGTTGTCCAAGTATTTCTGTAACAGGGCTGCAGAGAGAGCGCGGCCTCACAGGACGCTGACTGGCAGGCGGCCGCTTCACGCCTGCGTCCCCGCCCACGCCGCTGCCCCCATGTCCCTGCCACGAGGCTGGACACTGGCCCCAAATGTACCTGCAGCTCGCTGTGCCCAATGTCCAGGGGTTGCAGATCCTCAGAAAGAGGTCGGCCTCTGGGTCCCAGACCCCATCAACCGGCCTGTCCTGCTCCCCAGTCCCCTGCCCTGCCCAGCCAGCCTGGCCCGGCCTCGCCCCGCAGCCTCCTCTGCCCTACACCGGTCCTGCTTCGGGGACTCGGGTTGCTACCTGTTCCCTCACGGGTGCCGCGGGTCTGGAAAGGCAGACCCCTGCTCACCCGTCCTGACCCAGGAGCTTGCACGTCACCCCACCAGGAAGCATCACAGCGCTGTCTTGAGAAGCCCCGTCAAAGCAGCGACAGCCATGTGACCGTTACGCTGGCTTCCAGCTACCTCATGCCTCGTGCCTCGGCCACTCAAGTCTAGGCCGGGCCGACAAAGCCGGCCACCTCCTCCTCCACGGCTCAGGTAGGGAGTGGTGGGGAGGCCCCTGACTGTGATTATACCCCCTTACGGGCATGCTTGGGCACATCGTGCCCAGGACTGATGTCTGTCGCCCCGATCCCCACCCACCTAGGATAAAAACCGTGCTTCCAGGGAGTGGCCTCCCTGTGCCATGGACTTGTCCTGCAGCTGCCCTGCCCGCAGGCCCGAAGCGGCCACACCACCCACCTCTGTCCTCCTAAGGCGCCACGGCCTCAGTGGCACAGTTCTGGCAGCCCTGCCACCACCTGAGCCGGCCGCTGGTCAGACCCCCCGGACCCCCTGCAGGGGCCCGCACAGAGGACAGCCGCACTGGGGTCTCGGGGCTCCCGGTTCCCAGTCGGGCTCCAGCGGCTTTTCCCTGAGATGACGCATGAGTTTCCATGATTCTGTCCCTGCGGGACACGTGGCCCTGTTCGAAGGGGCAGGATGCCCTCGGCCGCACTTCCACACCCAGGGACCACTTACCTGAGCAAATCGCGCCGGTAGCTGCGTAGATGACCAGGCCCCAGCAGCCCATCTTCACGCCGGCGTTGTAGGCCTGCCAGGCGGTCGAGTTGGAGGGAGCCTGTTGCAGAAACGAGACTGGGGCTCAGGGGACAGCGACCTCGGGCCACAGCCTC
This sequence comes from Eidolon dupreanum, assembly GCA_028627145.1. Classification (NCBI taxonomy): domain Eukaryota; kingdom Metazoa; phylum Chordata; class Mammalia; order Chiroptera; family Pteropodidae; genus Eidolon; species Eidolon dupreanum. The sequence goes on along the minus strand of CM053511.1, from coordinate 1,300,588 downwards.
TGGGCAAAAAAGGTTATTTTACATCTCAGCGGCAAGCAAGTTATTTAAAGAGGCGACCGGCAACGGTCAGCCTGCTCCTCCCCCAGATCCGGCCCGACCTGACTGGCTTCCACACGGAGCAGCTCAGACAGACCCAGGTGAGGGACGGCGTGGAGGGACCCGAGCTGAGGCCATCCTGGCCCGGCCCGGCCCAAGGTGACGCAGCCACAGGCGCGAGGCAGCTAACACCACGGGGACAGGAGCAGCGCCAGCTGAGCCCGGCCGCGAGTGAAAACCCATCCGTGTGGGAGGTACGAGGCCTGGGAGCCCGGTGCCCGCGGCCGAGGGCCGAAGCTACGCCCCGTTCCGGCCTCTGACACGCTCCCGCCCGGCGAGAGCCCTCGGCCTTCCTAAGTGCCGGCCGCGGACACCAGGCTCGCACGGACCCCGACCGCGCCCCGTGCTGTGGGCGCCACCCCTCGCCGCGCCGGCGGAGGGGCGCCGTCGCTCACCTTGGGGTCCCCGTCGAAGATGACCTGGCCCATGAAGTCGGTGTAGAACACGGCCTCGGCGATGACGGAGAACCAGGTGAGCAGGTGGCACAGGCAGAGGCGCGTGAGCTCGCGGGGCATCTTCAGCATGGACAGCCACAGCAGCCGCACGGTGGTCTCGGCCTCGCCCTCCTCGCTCTCCGTGTCGGCGCTGGAGCTGGTGGCCCCGCTCTGGTGGCGGCGCCGGCAGCGCTGCCGCAGCCGCGGCTGCAGGTCGTACAGGTCGCTCATGCTGCGCGAGGGCTTGATGAGCACCACGGCGTGGCTGCGCCGGTAGCGGGAGCGGTGGGAGCCGATCTTGCCGTAGTAGGAGAAGGTGCTGGAGGCGTGCCGGCGGAACAGGTGCCGGCGCCGCCGCACGCAGCCGGCCGCGGCCGCGGGCTTCGGGGCCACGCGGGGGCAGCCGCCGGGGCCGTCCCGCGGCGGGGAGCCGCTCCCGTTCGGGACTTTGGCTTCGTGGGCGTGATTGTCGAGCAGCGTGGCGTCCTCTTTGGCGTTCTCCCTGAGCAGCGAGGACAGGCGGGGCAGCGGGGCGGTGGCGAGGTCCTGGCTGGCGCCGTGGGGGGTGCCGGGGGCCGAGGCGTCGTGCAGGAACGGCAGCTCGGCGCCCAGGTCCAGCGCGGCGTCCGGCACGTGCAGCACCGAGTCGCTCTTGCTGCGCACCAGGTCCACCTCCAGGTAGTCCAGGGGCAGCTCGTGCTCCGACTGCACCTCGTCGGCCAGCGGGGCGCTGCCGTCCGGCGCCGCGGCCTCGGTGCTGCGCTCCTGCTGGGGGCTGTACTGCTCCTCCTCGATGCTGCCCAGGTGCAGCGCCACCGACACCGTGAACACGATGGCCGCAAAGAAGAACAGCACCTGGTTCTGCGTCCGGAACCAGGTGCCCAGGAAGGTCTGTGTCCAGTCCAGGCCGCCCAGCACGTAGCCGATGGCCCCGCCGAGGCCTGAGCGGGCAGGAGGGGACACGAGTGGCCAGTGAGCGGTGCCGGCACCTCGGCCCCCAGGCAGACAGGCCGGGGCAGACCTGGAAGGGGCCAGGGCGCCACCCACAGTCACAGCGGGCAGGACGTGGTTTGGGAGGGACAGTGAGGAAATGACAGGAGCAAGACGTGACAGCCCCGCTGACCCTGCTAAGCAAATAGGAGCAGATGGCCGTCAGGCTACGCGACGGCTGGCCCCGGGCCCCCCAGCACCAACCGCTACCCCCACGGCTGAGGGCGTGAGAGCTGCCTGGCCAGGGGGCCACGACGGTCCCGGCCCCAGTGGGCGGGGGGCCCTGCTCACCACCTCCGTGTGTGCGTCTGCGGTGCAGCTGCAGCGGGGAGGGGCGTGGATGCCCCCCAGGACCGGGGCGGGGCTGGGGCTGCGGGGCGCTCACCGGCGGAGAAGGCGTGGATGTTCAGGGCCATGTCCTGCTCTTCGCTGTCCACCACGTCCAGCAGGTAGGCGCGGATGGGCCCCTCGGTCGCGTCCGCACTGAAGTCCAGGATCACTACCCCCAGCACCGTGAGCACAATGCCGATGGGCTGCCGGGAGGGCACATCGCCGAGGGACAGGCCTGGAGTGGCACACGGGCGGGCAGAGCTCACCACCCAGCCACAGAACGCACGCTCGGCTTTCCCGCTTCTGCCGACCATGTTCACGCGAGCGGCTCAGTCCCCGTCGGACCGTGCCCCTGCCTTTACGTTTGTGACTGAAAGCGGAGGTGTCCTGACTCGGCCTTCACGGGGCATGGGGGAGGGATGGGGGGGTCTGTGCTAGGAGCACTGACGGTGTGAGCGAGGGAAGCCACCTGCACCATCTGTGCGTGCACTGTGTGCGGGCTCTGACGTCCGCTCCCCGGCCAGGGCCTTGAGCGGGGCGTGGGCACCTGGCCCAGGGGCTGGAGGGACGTCCGCTGGTCACTGAATGCACGGGGGACAGAGAGCAGCGCCTGGGCCTCTGAGCGGGGACCTGTCGACAGGGGCATCTCAGGGAGGGGGGCGGTGCTGGGTGGCACCTTTCTGTCACCAGCCTGTCCCCACCGGGGCCTCTGGGGAGCTGGGCTGGGCCCTCACCACACCAAAAGGTTTTCTTGCGGCGTCCTCCCGCGTGCCCAGGCATGAGTGGACGCAGACTGGGGCAAACGCGGGTGTGTCAGAGCACAGAGGGGCCTCTCGAGTCACCGCGAAATATGCGGTTTTGTTTTCAGCAGTTTTAATGGGAACCTCAGGGCAAAAACCATTTTCCCACGTAGCCGCTTTAATTAAAAACAAAACAAAACAAAAAGAACCGTGACTACCGAACAAACAAGTATCAAACTAGGTCTGGACATTTTCAATACCAAGTCTAAGGAGAGAAAAAGAGGAAAAGATAATTTCTGAAATAACGCTGGAAACAGGACGTGGTGTCAGATACGCATGGAAAACAAACGGTCACAACAGGAAGCGCTTCCCTGTGAGCAGGTCCGCAGCGCGCTCCCACGTGGGGCCGGCCCCCGTGCTGCCAAGCGCCCACGGAGGGGCCGTCTGGGCTGGGGCGGCTGGCCGCTCTGCATGGTCTGGCACCGGTCACGTGTCCCTGGGTGATGAGGCTGTCCCAGGCAGGCCTCGGCCACGCGATTCGGGGGCACACTCACCAATGGCAGAACCGTTGAGGAAAAGCGCCACGCCGAAGAGCACGCCCACGCAGAGGGCGAGGATGAACGGCCGGCGGCGGCCCCAGCTCAGGGTGCAGCGGTCGCTGGCGGAGCCGATGAGGGGCGTGAAGATGAGGCCGAGGATGGGGCTCAGGAACCAGGTGAGGCTGTAGTACTGCTCCGGGAGGCCTGTGACAGACACACGGCTGTCAGACGTGCAGACCCCGGCCACCTGCCCGGGCAGCACGGGGCAGGGGATGCTGGGCGCACACAGCCCCCCCCCCCGCTGGCCACAGACGCGGCAGGGCACGTTCCTGCTCGCGAGACTGGGCGACTTGGGATCGGCCGAAGCCCCTGTGCCGTTTACAGATGGGGATCTGGAGCTCAGAGAGGTCAGGCCACACAGTGAAAACCGGGGAGCCCGGGACCCAGACTGGCCTGATTCCGAGGTCTGCGCACCACCAACCCCCATGCTGGCGCTCAGCGTGCACCTCGCACACCCATAACCGGGAAATGGAGAAACGAGCGAGAAACGAGCCTCGCACACCACCTGCTAGGGCGCCACGCCGCACTGGCGTGACCGAGCCCAGCTTCCCTGACACAGCCGACGCCCACACATGCCGGGCACGGGGGCCCACGCCACGAGTTCCTCCATGTGATGTGCAAAGTGGCTAACGGCCTCCAGGGGCAGGAGCGAGGGGGCTCTGGGCGACTCTGCTCTCTTGACCTGGGTGGGAGTCCCCGGTGACAACCCAGCCAGCTGGAGACTTCGACCCCACACCTCTCTGTATGTCACACTCAGCGAAAAACTGACTTAAAAAACAAAAGGCGCTTTGGCCATGAGGGACCCGTTTGGCTGACATTCTGCACCGCCAAGGGCGCTGAGAAACGCAACCTCGCACTGAACCACTAAGAAAACAAACTCGCGCCGGGGGAGGAAGCCGAGCTCGGAGCCAGAGGGAAGCACCTTCCGAAGCCACGGCCAACGTGCTGGGAAAACATCCGCGCGCGCTCGGTCGCCCCGCTCCTGCCCCGAGTCCCCGGCAAACGGGAAGCCCACCAGTGAGCTCTGGTTCGGCTCCGGTGGGCCCGGCCCCTCATCCCTCATTGCCAGTTCGGCAGACGGGACTGTGACGGTGCTGGCACCGGCCACACCAACAATGACCGCGTCCGACGAGACGCGCTGCCAAGCGCCGTCATTCTCAGACGCGGCTGACAGAATGACGAAGCACGTGTCGCAGTCGGAGCCCAGCAAGAACGGCGAGCGTCCCAGCCCAGCGTGCACTCGCGCTGCTGCTGGGGTTTGTGACCGTCACACCTCTACCAGTAAACGGCAGCCAGCCCGGTGGCAGGGGATTCCTCGCAGAGCTGCAGCACGTGTGTGCGTGCACGCTCACCCCGGCCACACCTGCCTTCTCTCCTCGGCCCTGGCCTCCCCGCGTCAGGCACGCCCCTTGCCGACTCCAAGTGGAGCCCACCCACCCAGCAGGCCTCCCCGTCACCGCTGACGCACTCTGCACCTTCTGAACCACGTGTACGTGAACGGAACCAAACGTGAAGACATACCCGCGGAGCCGGCCGGAAGACCCCGCCACCGACCCACTGTTATCCCGGCCCTGGGCCGGACAGCCTGAGGCACGACCCTGGCCCCTGGGGCCAGCCAGGCCCTCTGACCAGCCTCGGTCCAGACCTTGGCTGACTGGCCCACCCCATCCCGGCAGGACCCATGTCCACTAGGCCTGCAGTCTGCCCCATGTCACCAAACCTTCCAAGAAACCAGGTCCCCGACACACCCATCCTCTGCAGCAGGGCGGGAAGACTCACTGACGTGAGCAAGCAGCGCCCCCTCCCGTACCACCTGCCATGCACACCCCGCCTGGCAGCACGTCATCTCCGTTCCTGGTGACAAATGCTCTCCCCGCGGGTCCCAGTGCAGGGGGATTAGCGCTCACACCACACCTTCGACCTGTGGTGCTCGCCCCGGGGGGGTGGTAGCCAGCCCCGGACCTGGTCCCTGGCCTCCTGTGGCTTCCAGTCCTGGGGGAGAATGGGCACTAGCAAACCCACAGGCGTCACAAGTGTCACAGGCTAACGGCAGGAAGGCTCGAGGACCCACACAGCACGATGGCGATGGGTAGAGGCACAGTCCAGGAGGGGAGGCTGGCAGCCAGCTGACAGAGGGGGCAGCTCCCAACATCGTGAGCTCCCCGGGCCACCCCATTTTCCAGCTTCTCGACATCCCAGTGCTGGTGACAGCCCTGTGACAGTGTTCGGAGAGCAGGGGCACGCTGCGTGTGCCCTCAGACGCCCACCGGGACCCACGAAACTGCTGTGCCACGTCCTGGTGGGAGACGGAGGCTCGGACAGGGGCCCTGCTCGTGTGGATGGTGGTGGCACCCTGAAATGCTGGCTTGAAGCTGCCACTCCACGGCCAGAGCCCGCCTCCCGCCAATGTCTGGCACGGCTCCTGTGCGGCAGATGCCCAGGGAGCACCTGGGGACGGGGCCCCAGGGGGCTCCACACCACAGCTCATGTTTCGCCAGCACTGCCCCCCACAGGTGCCTGACGGGCTGATGGGACGAAGTGACGTTTCTGTTCCCGGGACCACACACCTCGCCCAGGGAGCTGCTGCTGCTCTTACAGGGCTGCAAGGCACAGGGAGCAGGGAGGCCGACCGCGGGGGAAGAACGCAGCTCGGCGCCCCCCGCCCAGCGCGCCGGGCTCTGCAGGTCAAGGGCGGCATGCCCGGGCCGGCGGCAATGTCTGACTTCATCTGCGGCCTCTGCCCCGCCGCCCCCGACGGCTGCCTTTCGCTGAGCTGCTCCCTATGCCGTCCGCTAGAGGCGGCTGAGGAGTCAGGTGGGGGGCACGTGCTGTGGGCGTGTCCCCTTAGGTGACCTCTGGCCTGCAGGGACAGCATGAGGCTGTGACTTCCAGGGACAGGTTCACAGACGAACCAGGAAGCTGTTACTTCTTTCCGAAAGCAGACACACGTAACTAGAATAAAATCGGTGGCAGAACTTAAATCCATTTTTTTTTTTTAATTTATGCCTACAGCACCTGGTCTTCCTAGGTGGTCTCCCATCCAAGTACTAACCAGGCCCGACCCTGCTTAGCTTCTGAGATCAGATGAGATTGGGCTTATGCAGGGCGGCATGGCCGCAGACCAGGGACCGTGGCTCCACTGGGGCGTGAACCCAGGGCCTTCTGCATGTAAAGCAGACGTGCTCACTGCTGCACTATGGAGCCACGTCCAAACCCGAATCTTAGAGACTCCTCAGGAAACGTGCCGAGCCGGGGGCTGGTCGGCAACCCACGCCTAAGCCATGCCCTGCTGTCCGGAAAAGCTGCGTCAGCAGCCAGCCCCGGGGGCGTGGAGGGCTGCAGGGCCCCGGACGGCCCACCTTGCAGCTTCCCCGGCACCTGGGCCAGCACACTCAGCCCGCCGACCCACCCTGGGCCTCAAGGTCCCTTAGCGCCGTCTGGGAGCCCTCGCCCAGCCTCACGAACGTGGCTGCCACGGCGGGCCGGCGCCCCCTGCTCTAGTCGGGTGCCATGGCTGCTTCCCCCATCCCCACCCTCGCTCCTCCACTGCCTTCTGCAGTCTGCTCCCCCACCCCCCGCAGCCTCCTCCTGGGTGGGGGTCACCAGTGCCGCCCACCTGCCAACCTGGCCGGCCCTCGTGTCAGACCTGGCTGCAAGCCCCATGAGGGCAGACTGCTGCCCCAGAGTGGCACGTCTGGCACAGGGCCCGGCCTGCAGCGGGCGCCAAGCACGTGCTGGCTGAAGGTGTCACGGGGCGGCGGTGCCTGAGCCCTCCAGTGCCACCCAGCCCGGCTCTTCCTTCTCCCGCCCTGCACTGACCCCTGCCTCTGCCCCTGGGGAAGGCCCCCTGCGGAGGGGGCCGGGGAGCAGAGACCCAGGGACCGAGAACAGGTCAGGTGCGGAAGGCAGGAGCGCCTGGGGGGAGCGAACAGGACCAGCAGCTTCTGTGTCGCCTCCTCCCACCCCCAGCTCGTCTGAAAGCAAACTCCAGGCTGCAGAGCGACTGCAAGCCCACCGGAAGTTGTGTGCACCCGACCTACATGATCACGGATATGGGACCAGCTGGGACCAGGCCGGGCCCCACCAGGGCACCTGGAGCTGGGAAGGGCGCAGGAACACTGGGTGGCGGCTTTGTTGGCAAGAAAACGGCTCGTTTCCCATCGCTCCCCTGGGCCTCCCCAGAGCGCTGAGCGAGGCCCGTCTGGCGCCCCCGCGGCAGGGAGAACACCGGCCCCGTCCCTGGCGAGGCGGCCGCTGGGACGCCAAGGACGCGGCCTTTCCCAGCCAGGCTCCAGACAAACACGACGCGGCCCATAGTAAATAAGTTTTGTTTTCTTCCAGGCAAAAGCTGAACAACAATGGTGGGACCAGGAAGGCTCCCCGTTCACAGGAAATGCTCAGTGTGTCACCCCTTGTCTGAGCCGGTGTGAGGTCACGGGTGACGGGGCCATGCCTGGTCACGAGCGGCGGCTTCCACTCAACACGGCGACTTTTTTGATAAACTGCACTTCTGGGGGGTGGGGGCTGGGGCTGGGAACACAGCCTGTCAGCGCCGAACAGAAGACCCGCAGTGGGAACAGGAACTGTCACGCTGTCCAGCGACAAAGCCCTCCACACCATCGGCACTCTGAGCAAGCCCCGTGACTCAACCTCCGTGGGAAATGCTCGGGGCCTGCAGTGACCTCTGACCAACTTGAGTCGGCGAACACAAAGTGGCCGACCGAGGACGCGGCATGGAGAAGAATGGCCCGGCCTCCTGACACGCACAGGACAGGGACAGGCGGCCCCGGCTTCCACTCGAGGGACCCAAACAAAGCCCCTGCCCCCGAGCAGGGACAGTCTGCACAGGGCCAAGGGGGACAGACCCCTCCTCCACTGGAGGGGGTGCCGCAGAGCTGCAGGCCGGAGGCCCGGAGCCACAGGGAGTGGGGGCAGGAGTGGGGAGAGGGAGGTGAGCGCAGAGGCTCCCGGGGCCCCACGCACGACGATGGTTGCCGGGAGTCGCAGGAGGAGAATGGGATCTGCGCACGTGCGTGTGGCCGGGAAGGCGCCTGGCGCCCGGGCTGGCCTCAGAGTAGAGGACCTGAACGTGGGCATCCCGCGTGCTGCCCACAGGCCAGTGCTCGTCACAGTGATGGAGAACAGGAGCACTCACCAGCACATCTGGCCCCCGGAACCTCAGCCTGGCGGGGACGTGGGCAACGTCAGTGCTGAGCAGAAAGCCCTGGGACACGCATGTAACCTGAACCGCCAAGTTCACTCACCTGTGCTCCCTGTGGGAGGACTACGGCGAAGGCAGCCGCAGGGGCCCCTGGGGCTGACTGCACCACCTCCGAACGCTATCCTGGATGTGGGCGACGGTGCAGAAACGGCACCAAGTCTACCAAAGGTTCCAGTACCAAATGCCGGTACGTTCGGATGACCTTTCTTCAGGTGAAGTAGAGGTTCTCCAGCCCCTGATGCAGGACCCAAGGCCGGGCTTAGTCTCCAGGAAATAACTGTGCTCAGCACTGCCAGCCCCCCACCGGGGCTCCCCAGCTACTAGTCGTGCTTTAAACAAGGGGGAGCCTCGCAGGCCCAGCCGGTGCATTGGCCAGACACAAGCAGGACGCCGACACGCTGGAAAGCCGGGGCGGGGCCCCCCGCTGCTCGGGCGCCTTCCCTACCTGCAGCGCCTCTGGGGCACGGCCGCTCCCCACACCCCCCACCAGACGGCCACCCACCTCACGGTCCTTACAGCGCCTCAATAAGCAAACATCTTGACGATGACATAGCGTCGTTACTATAGTCATATGAGAAACTGCATGGCTCCGCTGGAGGTTCCAGAAGCTTCCCAAAGGACAGAACACACACGGCCTGCCCAGCTGCCTAAGCTCACAGGTCCCTGCTGCCTCTCAGAGCCACGCAGCCCAGTGAGTTCCAGGAGCAAAGAGCCACCCACGAAGACGCCGCCATCCACCCGATCACGCTGGCAGGAACCTGGGAGGCACCTGCCGCCCCCCAGCCCCCGGCGCCGAGCTCTACTGCCGTCTAACGCCCCCACTGCAGACACGGTGCGCAAGTCCTAGGGGTCCTCACCCGCCAGCCACTTCCCGAGGTGCGGGGTGCAGGAAGGGGCAGCGTCAGAGATGGACCCCCATGGACACCCCCACGATGCTGTGCGGGGCCCACGCCAGGTAGACTTCCGGCCTGGACGCCGACTAGCAGCTCCTGGGGGCAGCGTGGACCATACTCCAAGTGACCAGCACGGCCCGTGACCTCGTGGTGGCAAAGGGCACCACGAGGCCATCCCCATCTTCACTTGAAGTCTGAGCCAGTGCTCCACCTGCACCCTCCTGACGGGCAGCCCCCACGCCCACGTTTCCAGGCCGAACGCCGCCCAGGAGAGGCCTGGCAGGGCCAGCTGGGCTGGCTGAGATGGTGACAGGGCGGGTGAAGGGTGCGTCGTGGTACAGAGCCCTGCTGGGGGCGGGGCCAACAATGAGAGGTGGCTGAAGTGCCGAGGACACTGCTGGGCAGGAGCAGTGGGCACAGGGCAGGCGTGGCCTTGGCTGGGCCAGGCCCAGAGATCTCGGTCTGGGAGGGGGTGACAAGGTCGAAGTGCAGAGCGTGGAGGGCGAGGGTGAGAAGGCCGATTCGGGGGCAACTAACACCTGGACTGAGGGCCAGTGACGTGCTGAAGGCCGCACAGTAAGCACGGGCCTGAGATGACCCGGTGTGACCTCCACGCTGCCCCCGACCTGAGGACGCAGGACGGCCACACTCCTGGCCCGGGTCACCCTACCAGGCGTAGCTCTGGTTCTTCCAGAAGCCGGAAGTGGCTGTCCTGCTTGGTGACCATGGAATCAGCTGTGTCCCTTCTCTAAATGCCAGTGTGCCCTCTCCTCCCCGAGGACAGCTATGTCATCCTCTGTGGAACCTCAGCGCGTGACGCCCCACCTCCCAGTGAAGGCGACATGCTTGGGCCTGGACCGCAGGCTCACCGGAGCACAGAGTAACAGAGCTGGGCACGTCCCCCAGGCCTCACCCCCAGAAACAGCGACCCCAGCTGGGGGACTTCTGCCCATGCAGCACTGGCTGGGGGCCTGCTGTGACAAAAGGGCCCAGGGACAGCAGTGACACAGGAAGGTGCCTCGGGAACTCCTCCCGCACGAAGGGAGCAGCAGCCAGCCGCTGGCTGTGTGTGTGCCAACCAGGGACGCCAACGCAGAGCTGTCTGCAGGAGGCGGGGCGCCACGCCGGTCCCTTCAGGCGAAACTCGGCAGCCTTCCCTGGACCCTTCCCACGCGTCATCACACACGAGGGCGTTCTTTAAAGGCTGCAGGTGTGCTTGAAGGACACTATGACAATAAAACGATGGGTACCTCCCAGGCAAGGGAGCTACATGATGGCATCGCACGACGGTGCCTGCGAGTTTTAAACACATCTGAAGTGGCATGTTAGGTGCATCGTGCAGAAAGGAGGTTGACGGACCCTTATGACAGGTCGCCGCACGCACTTGGGGGAGCAGGCGCACGCGAGTCAGCGAGGGTGCCCCGTGGGAGCCCTGGCGACACGGAAGAGCGAGACGCACCGGCACGTCGGGCTCGGCACGCGCTGGCATTTCCACTCCCAACAACGAGTCGTGCTCACGGACCTCACCATCCAGCCAGGAGTCCGCTCACAGAAAGGCAGCCGGCTTTGAGGGGGTGCTGAGTGCCTACGAGGGCTGCATTGTCCTCACACCGCCCACAGAACCCTGTCGTCCTGAGCTCCCGGGAGGGCGAAAGGCTGAGCCCGCGTTTCGGGTGGGCGTGCAATGCGTGGGTGACCGGGCCACGCCCCGCTGCTGCACCTGCCGTGCGGCCCCCACTGTCGGTGTCCCTGCTGTGGTGGAGGTGACGTGCACTTCAGGCACCAAACGTCTACTGCTCTCTTCCAAGCAGACTCTCAAAGGTAGGCTTTTCCCACCGGAAGAAGAGGTGAGTCAAGTTCCACTACGTCACATCCCAGGAACCCTGATTCTCACCGGGCTACGTGGAAAACGGGGACGTCTGGCGTTTAAAACAGACGACCCCGAGCTGAACGAGGCAGGCCGGGTTGAGCGTGAGCGTGAGCCTACGGCGTTGCTGGTGCGCCACGGCCCAGCCGGGAGAGGACCGAGGCGGCCTGACGCGCAGACGGGCAGGCTGGGAGGCAGCAAGGCACCCTTTCTTCTGTGTGTGACTTTCCTTTTCCCCTCGCGGCTACTTCCGGAACCAAGTGGAAAACAATGTGTGTGTGTGGCTGGGGCACAGACTGCCCTCCCCAGGGGAGGGAGGGATGGGAACGGCCTTACCAGCAGGCGACGGGCCAGGGTGCGGGCTATTCCCTGACTCTCCCTTACAAACAAACGACCCCACGTCCCACCTGATCCCACCTTTGAGACCCCAGATTCATCAGCTGCTCGGGCGTACCCCTCGCCCCCTGAGGGTAAATGGCCGGCACCTCTCCTCCTGAGCCAGGCGTGTGGCAGAAGCTGGTGAGCAGAGGCCCCCGGGCAGCCCCTTGCCCTCAGAGCACCCTGGGGGCCAGGCCAGGGCTGGGGAAGCCCTGGCCCCTGCAGGAAGCGGGCGTGTGCGCCGCCGGGGCCCAGCACGTCACACCCACGTCTTCTGCTCCGGGGAAGGCCTGGAGGTCTCACCATCCCAGCTCACTAACACTAATGAAAACCCAAACACTGATTCTTTTGGTGCCACTCTGCTCTCTCTTATTTGAACATCTGAGCCTGAGCCTAAGAACATACGTGGTTTTAAAACTCCCCCCCCAAGGCTGATAGTTCAATAAATGGTGTGGGAATCTAGTGACAAATGTGGCCCAACAGGTGACAAAGAAATGACAGGGGCTCTGAAGCACATGGGGCAAGCAGATCAGCTGGGAAGACTCCCACGAGAGGAGCCGGGGAGGCCCACTCCCCAGAGGACCGGCCAGACGGCCTGGGAGGGAGACAGGCTCTGCACTTTGGCCTGGAACTGGGTCCCTTTTGTGCCCTGTGTGCTCTCGCGTCTGCAGTGGCATTGGCACAGGCATTCTCCAGAAGGAGGCAGGAGCCGCTGGCTGCCTTCGGGGGTGGAGCCACGGGGTCGGGGACGGGAGCGAGCCGGACATCTCACTATCTACACTGCTGTGGTTTCTGAATTCTGAACTTGGTGAAAATGCTACGGATTCAACAAAGGATTTAAGTTTGAATGACAGCCTCCCTTGGAGTGAGGATCCGGACCCACTGCGGGCAGGCCCTGTGGGCTCCGACCGTCCTGAGGGCTGGCCAGTGCCGTCCAGGCAGAGGCAGATGGCTCTGCTCCCTCTCTGCAGTCGACCAGAAGTTTGGGGCAACCAGGACTAGGAAGGGGGGAGGGCCACACCCTGATCGCCCCCTCCTCTGCCTGCCTCCCTCCGCAGCCCTGCAGTGTGGCAATGCCCTGCCGGGACACTCGCTTCTAGCCCAAGCCTCCTTCCAGAAAGAGAGGTCGTCACCTGGAATCACAAGGCCTGAACGCAGGCCCCGACCTGGCCAGGTAGAATGGGGACCCCCTTCCCTGGGCGGTGACCTGGGAGGCGGGGCGCACGCTCCACACGACAGACGCAAACGCGTGCGGTCTGGGTTGCATCTAAACCGGCACCAACGCTTTTCACCTCTTCAGGACTCGGCGTGGAGATTTAACTACCTCCCAAGACCCTGAGAGCTACGTGGCCGGCGAGTCCCGTGGGACCCCAGCTGGGGAGCCAGAGACAGAAGCGAGGCAGGCACACGGGACGCTGCCCTTACCCTCCGCCCTCGGTGAGGGTGCAAGGGCGGGACGGCCCCACCGTCCCCAGAGCAGAGACAAGTCCTGCCAAGTCTGTCTGTCGCCACGTGCAGTTAGGGAGGACTGCAGGCGACAGCCAGCAACCGAAACTAAAAATCCCCGACTCGCGTCCACTGTGAAAGAGGCAGCAACCTGCCCAACTAGGAGCGGCAAAGAAGACGACTACGGAAAGGCCCGTATTCTTCCAACTGATGCAGTTCACGGGGCAAACGATTTAAGACCAGAACAAAATAAAGACTGGAATCGTTAGTATTCAATTTCCCCAGCCCAGGGATGCACGGGGCGGGCCCAGCTGGCTTCCGTCCCCCATCAGGGATGGGCTTGGCTCCTGGGTTATGATGTGGCCACGTTATTGCCCTACAAAGGATATTAGACCAAGGAAAGGGTGGCAAATAAATGTAGGACCCAGCCCAAGACCACAGCACCGCACTGCATCAGGAACTGGGACAGACACTGGTTTGGTAAAAGAACTTGGATTCTCAAGGGAACACAAGTGATGAGGTTCGTTACCCGCTGAGCTCCGGGGCACTGTGGTGAGTGCCCCAGGTAACAGGCGCCCGGCCCAGGTCAGGCCTTTTTACCTGCCGATGCGTTTCTTTACTCCTCCCAGGCTTGCGGGACCACTGGGGAGAGAAGGCACGAAGTAGCCTCCCAAGGGGCCAGCCTGTGACTAGGGGCCACGCTCCAGTGTCCGCAGCCGTCCCTGCCCTCGGGCTGAGCATACAGACACCACGGGGAGCTGAATTTCACCCTGAGCTGGAGCCCAGTGGTGGTTGCTTGATGCGCTGCGGGCCACGGTGAGCGCACACGCGGCGGCTGTCTGGGGCCCCAGCCGGCACGTGGGACGGTGGCACTTCCTGGCCGGCATGTCCACTGAGGGAGGCCTTGGGCACCAGCACACCCGGCCCGCTTTCAGAAGAGGCTACTCAGAGCCCGGTGACATACTCAACTACGAAGAGAACTGTTTCGACCAGACAGAAAATACACACGGACAAGCCACTGCTCTTCGGAATGCCAGTCACCACGCCAGCCCTGAAGCCCCAGGTGCCGAGCACTGGCACCAGTGAGCCGTGCGGGGACGCCGGGACTGTGGACAGTCCCGGAGTGAGGGTGTGGTGCCACCTCACGAGAAGGCCAAGCGTGGGCGCTCGGCACAGAGGGGCACGGCGGGCGGGCAGGCCCTGGTGCCCGACAGGAGCTCACAGCTCGCCCCGTACCGTCTGGGGTCCAAGGCCGCGGGGCACCTCGCTCCTGCGGCCTGGGCTCCACCTCCTGGGAGGACTCTGGAATCTCCGTGCTGGCCAGCACCACGGGGCAGCGGGGGCAGCGGGAGCACAGTGTGGGTCCATCAACGCTGCCACGGCGTGGAGATCGTCACTCGCCGGGCCGTGCACACCTAGTCCCCTCTGAGCCCCTCTTCCTCCTCTGTGTCCCGAGACACCAGCCCTGTATCCGCCAGGTCCGCCGAGGCGGCTGACCTGAAATGCCAGGTGGAGGGAGGGGGCAGACTCAGGTTAGAGGCCCAGGCCTAGGGCTGCAGGGCTGGGGCTGCGGACGCTGTGCATGGTGCACACCCTCCCGTGGCTCTGGTTTTTAAAGGCATCACCCGTGTCTCCTACAAGCGAGCAGAGCCGAGCGGCCCTGCCAGGCCCGGGGCAGAAGCGACACTGGAGAAGGTAAAAAGAGAGGAGGGGAGGGGAGGGGAGGGGAGAGGAGAGAAAAGAAAAGAGAATAACATACCAGATTTCATCTAAATTTAAAATTTCTGATTCTGAGATACCACTAGTAAAATAAAAGGGAAACCACAGGCTGGGGATGACACCCTTGCAAACCTCTATCTGATGAAGGGCTTTTATCAAGAATGTACAGAGAACCCTTGCAAAAAACCCGAACACTTTACCCAAGATCCATGAATGCCCAATGAGCACGAGAAGATGTCAGGACCGACAGCTGTCCCTGGGGATCCACGGGGGCTTGGTCCCAGAACCCTCCCTTGGACATCAAATCCAAGGATGCTTTGCAAGCCCCTTCGTGGGCCTTCCGAGACACCGAGGGCCTGCTGGGCTCCTCGGGGAGACGCGAGTGTGCTAAGTAGCTGAGGAAATGGGCTCAGGCACTGCTAGAGGGAACTCTCTTCTCACAAAGTGACCCTGCACTCGGCACGTGACCCAGCAGTGCCAGCTCTCTACTCACGAGAAATGGAACTGTCCACACAGAGACCTGCGGGTGAACGCTCGGGCCCAGCTGTGACAGGGGCGGGTTGGTGGTGGCTGCACCGATGTGAGGGGCCACTAGGGAGCCTTCTGGGGTGATGGAAATACACCGGGTCTTAACGGTGGTGGCCACACAGCTGTAGCCACGTGTAAGCGGATCGAAGTGCCCACCGGAGCGGGAGATCAGCACCGTTTCAGTCCCAGCTCCAGGAACCGAACAGACAAGACCCACCAGCGGACAGCGCGTCTCTGGGCGTGGCGGACCTTTGAAAAACCTCTGGCTCGAGCCAGACAAACGACCACTCTGCCGCCCCTACGAGCGGACCTGGAGACCAGCCCCAAAAGCTAAGCCGGGCCTTTGCCTGGACTCCGTCTAAGCCCATCCAAGGACAGTTCCCATTACGTGCTGCTCCTTCAACCTGCAAAACGCCCTGTGGTCAGGAGCCCCACTCCTGGCCCGAACGGGACCCGTGCGGCTGACCTCGGGGTTACCAAAGGTCACCTTCACGCCCCTGGGATGAGCCAGCCACAGCCACACCTACGCACTGGAGCTCTCCACTCGCGGTCCTTCAACACTTCTAGAAGTGTATAGGACACAGACGCCCCACAACTCTCAAACGCCGAGTATGTAGCTTCGTGTACAACGTATGGATCATAAAGAAAAACCCATGACATATGTCATCTCGCCTTATCAAAAACCGAAGCAAGTCTCCAGTGACGTGGCTCAAAACGGTGACCTAGCCTACGTCGCATGGAACTGAGACGTGTTTCAAGGCGCCGTGCTGGGGGCTGGCGCTTTAAGCCATCATGCCCATCACCTACCGGTGGCCCCTGCCCGGTGTGCTGGCACGCAGTGGGCCCTGCACCCCGCACGCGAGAGCAGACGCAGGGACGGCCGAGGCAGAGCTGGGAGACCGGGAGGGGCCGACGCCCTCGTGGCAGTGCCCGAGGCGCCAGGAAAGGTCTGACCCTGCCTGGCCCTGGGGCCGCGGAGCCTTCTCCACACCCGGAAAGGCGAAAAGTAAAGTAGCCGGGACGACAGCGGGCACAGCGTGTCCACACAGCCCCCGCCGTGCCGGGGGGCGGGGGGGGGACGCCACGCGAGCTTCTTCCCCAGAGTCCAGGTGACGGGACGCAGGGTGGGCGCAGTGACCGTGTGGTTACAGTGACTGCGAGGGCAGGCGGCATTTCTAGACATTGGTTACCGCCCACTGTGGGGGGGGGGGCAGCTGCCCCATCCACAGTGGGAGGGGACGCTTCCGCTCACTAACTGATCTGCAGAAGGGGCTGAGTTAGGCTTGCTGAATAATTTATTAGGGCTGCAGGAAGAAACAGCCCTGAAACAACAAAAATATCTCACCAGGGAGGAATATGTGAAATTCTAGAATGAAACTCTGCTTAATAGCTTGGCCCCTCACCCACACCGCTTATAAGTTGGAAAATACAGACTCTGGAACTTCCTTAGACAGTAAGGAAACCAAATGCTGACGGGACGACCCTCGGGGCCCGAGGCCCCGTGGTGACTGGAGGGGACAGCCGGCCTTCCGCACACCAGGCTCCTGACACCGGAGTGCGACTCTGAATTCCAGTGCTCTGGACACACCCGTCGTTCAGCTACCTAAGGTCCACAATACACTCGGACTCTGGTCAACCGACAGTGACAACGATGACAATAAAGAAAACAGCATGATTCCGTGTGTCCTCCACTGCCAGGCCCTGCCCCTTCCTGCCCGGGGCTGGCAGGTCTGCACTACCTCACCTTAGAGAGGAGGGTCCTGAGTGAGGTGCAGGGCAGCGGCAAGGTTCCCTGGCTCACCCAGGATGACACAGCTGTGACTGTGTCCGGGAGTGCTGGGGCACGGCGGCAGGTCCCCTGCGAGGTGGGCACTCACCCATTTGGAACCGAACAAGGTCGACGGCATGCGCCCAAACCCCTACTCACATCAACGTCCGAGGACCACCTCCCCCCGCACCCAGTTTAAAGCAGGAGAAGCGGTCACAGCAGGCTGAAGGGAAAGGAGACCCGGACGTGCGTCCCCGGGGCTCCCGAGGAGGACGCCGTGGCCCCGTGTGCCGGGTCTGCCGGGCCCGGGCCACACTCACCAATCTGCAGCAGGATGGGCGTGACCAGAGCCGTCTCCATGGCGTAGCAGAACTCCCTGCCGAACATCACGGCCCCGTGCATGACCCACAGGCGCACGGGGATGCGGTCGATGGAGCCCTCGCTGACCGTCTCGTCCCGCGGCTCCGGCTCGGCGCTCCCGGGCTTCGGCGGCGCCACCGGCAGCTCCTGGACTTGGATGGACTCCGAGTCGGCATTCTGCGGAGCCATTCTCATCACCGGAAATATATATATATATGTGTGTGTATATATATATTTATTTACTTACTTATTTGTTTAACTATATAAATAATACTATCATATATCTTTAAGGATAAATTAAGACGCCTTCTCCTCCTGCTTCCGGTGTGTTCCTCTGGCAAGTAATACTTATATCCCTCTTTGTACAGACGAGGAGCTCGCGACTTCTCACCATCGGATGCGACCCGCAGCGGAAGAAAGCGATTTTTGGTTGGCCTTTCAACATGTGGCTTGCTGGTTTACTGTGAGTTAGAGTTAAAAATCCATAATTGCCATTCAGTTAATACCAGGTTCATCATCATGACTGAGGAGGTGCACAGGCTGCTGCTCTTGCTGCGGAGGGGTGGGAAGGCGACACAAAAAGGTGGTCCACCGTTGCTCCCCATCGAGCGGCTGGCTGATCTGCAAGAGAGCAAAACCACCAGCCGTCAGCGGGGCCGCCCCGCGGCTGCCGTCCCCAGGGACCAGCCCGTGGTCCCTGGGGAGACCACGGACCTCTGACCACCTCAGTTCTCGGGTGCTTGCTCTGGGTCAGCCATGGGAAAAACAAAGCCTACTTTCTGGAGAAACGACATTTTCTTACATGGATTTTAATCCCGGGGGAGGATGAAGAGGGGACAAGGGAAGCCATCGGAGGCAACGGGAAGGCAGAGAAAGAGCTGAGTTCCCTGTTGGCAGCGACAGTCCCCGGCCCCAGGGACCCTCGAGCAGGACAGGTGTGGGCCTGTGAGTGGCATGCCAGGGAACACAGGTCGAGGCAGACAGCAAGAAGAAGAGAGCTTCCCTGCGAAGGGGTGCAGAAACGGAACGGGGAGCTGGGCGGGGCCCTCCGGAATGGGCGAGGTGGCCTGGGCTGTCTGCAGCCCTGGCCCTTGACCTTTTTCGGTCATAAAACCTTTTGATAATCGAATGAACGTTACGGCCATCTCTGGAAAACACAGACACCTGCCCACATGTCACACCCACACCGGGTGTGAGGGCTCGGCCCCCAGCCCGCACACAGCATGCCCAAGGGCTAGGGACCCTGCCCCCCAATGCCACCTTATCCCGACCTCTCCATCTGGACGAGCACGCCCGATAAAACGTCAGCCGCCGGGAATCTAACTACAACTGTCCCCTTGGAGGGGTTTTAAGGAAACCAGGTCGCTCTGCCCCGTGCCAGGCAAACAGGGACCCTCTGGACGCGGACCACTGGACACTGGTCCCATTCGACCTGAAGCGCATCAAACGAGGGGAGCGTGAAGTCACATGATGCTCGCACCCTGTGTGAAGGCGGGTCTGTGGGCTGACCCCTCACCAAAAATCTTCAACTAGTTTAAATAAGTGTTTCTAGTTAGTATTTAATTAACCCTAGGTGACTATTAGCTTATTCTCCCTTTCTTCCCAGAGGGACCAGAGATGGGGGTGGTCTTCGCTCAGCCCCCTCCCCAGAGAGCCCTGGAGGCGAAGGCGGGTCCCCAGCTTGGCTGAGCAGTGGTGCCCTCGAGGCTCCAGCGTCCTACACCTCCCCGGGTCCCGCCGCAGTGGACATGGCCCCAGAGTGACAGGGCCGAGCGGTTCTAGCTATGGACCTGCTGTGTCCCCACGCCCCGCCGCGGCTGCACTGCAGCCCTCACCCCGGATCACTCACGTCTGCCGCGTCCTCTGCCGCAGAGTACCCAGCCGCAGTGACACCCGCCTGCATTTTTTTAAAACAGCATTTTGAAACTATTTCTAACATACTAAGTAAACAACATAGTATTAAACCATCGCCCTGTGTCGACCGCTACCGACGTTCTGTTCTCATTCCGTCCCTACCTTTCAGCGATTCCTAGCCGAGGACAAAACGTCACCATCTTCCTTTCTGTCCACCTGACATCAGAAGAGGGTCGATGTTTGTAAAGGCTTTTCCGCCAGACAAGGTGGATCATTTTTATGGGAAGAAAGTGAAGCCAGCCGGGTTTTTAAAAGCCGAACTGATCAGCGGGGCTTTTGGCAGGAAGGACTGTGACCAGGCCGTCCAGGAAACCCTAATGACTTCATCGGGAAACCGCGAACACCGGCTCCTTCGGTTCAGCCCCCCTGTCCCCGCCCCACGGCTGAGACCATCCTGAGGCTCAGCCTGAAATACAGCGGTTTCCGCTGAGAGCCGCTCTGGCAGTAGCGCTATGCAGAGTGCACCCCGAAACTGGGGTTCTCCCCTGCGGCGACGTCTGGAGAGCCTTCTGGCTGTCACGGCTTGGGTGCGGGTGCCGCTGCACCTCGGGGGTGAGGCCAGGGATGCTGCTCAGTGCCCCGCAGCAGAGAACCTGGCACCGACGCCCACGGCGTCAGCGGCAGGCAACGCTGTCCTAGGTGCTTAAGAAGCAGCTTCCTTAGAAACGCCGAAAGCCTCGACTAACGCATTCTGAATCCGTCAACCAGACTAGACGTTGCAGATGCCACCTCACTGCCGCTGTCCTTGCTCAGAGCGGAACAAGGACACGCTAGTGAGCTCAAGCCGCGTGCTCCCGGAGAACGAGGTCTCCAGGGCCAGGGGTCCCCGAGGAAAGGGTCCGCAGATAGCGGAATTTCTTGGTGACTTATCTCAAAGAGAAGGCAGAATAAGGGCCACCGAGGGACTGGGAAGGCCAGCAGAGCGCCACGTCCACCACGGTCGGGCCCCGTGCCTCGGTCACACCTGCTGCCAGTCCGAGCCCTAAGTGGGACGTGTTTCTCCTGGAAATGCCAACGAGCGCAGCGCGCGGGACGCCTGGGCAGCGAGTCACACGCTGGCGGAACGCGCGGGCGCCCCACGCGGAGTGCCAGTCGCCACGTTCGAGCTCTGCTTCAACGTGAGGGGTTCGGACGAGTGTCTCCACGTTCCTTGAGTGGCCTTCAAAACACCGGTGAGGAGACAAGCTGGACGGGCCACACTCGGTGGACTCCCCGCGGGCCAGGAGTGGCCGGTCACCTGTGGTCTTCCACACGGTCAGGGGTGGGCAGCGACGGAGCAGCTGGTCGCAGCCGAGCCCGCTGGTGGCCCAGCAACCTGCACCTCTAGACGTCCACACAGTCCCGCTTCGGCCTTGGCCAGTCCGCAGTCCCCTGCGGCCCCCGCCTGGGCCAGTGCTGTGATCTGCTGGGGGCTGTCAGAGGGTCCCGTCCCGGCGCTGGGTGGCAGAGGGAAGGGCTTGGCCTCCAGGGCAGGATAGGATGCTGCTGTCCTCCATGTTCCCCAATCTCTGCTCCCTCCCCAGGCCTCTTGCGGCCTTCCCTCAAGACGCCCGACCCTGATGCCGCCTCCCCAGGCTTGGCCCCCCCCCCTAGAACCGGCCACCCGCCTCGTAAGGCTCCCAGCTCCTGTGCTGGGTGGCGCAGCTCTGCCCGGGCCAATGAGAAGGTACGGGAGCGAGCCCGTCGCCCAGGCCTCTTCTCAGCCCCCACTGTGCCTGGCCGCTGGGCAGGGCCCTGGTAAAGTCACTGAAAGCATGCATGAATGAATGAATGAATGGTGACCAGCTAGCCAGCACTCCTAGGGGCTATCTGCACTGAAAGGCCACCCCACCCCTGCCGCTGTCTTGAAGAGTCACGCCCAGGTGATCTGGGTGGCCAGCTTCCAGGGCCAGGCCTCACGGAAGTCCCCATGGAATGGCATGCGCGTGGCGTGGGGTTTACCTGCTAGCCAAGGAGTCTAGGCATTAACACAGCTGGCCTCCCTTCCTCAAGCAGTGAAAGGCGGTGGCTCGGTGCACAGATGCTACCCCGTAACGTCGCTGTCATCTATACTGACGAAAACGGCAGCGTTAGCACCCTCGGTCAGCTTGCTTTTAAGCAGCAGTTAGTAAGTTCAAAGTCTACCACTTGTCCCTATACTATTCTCAAGCCAAGATGGGAATGCAAGTTGTCCAAATCCCCAAGAGCCAGCAAAGCTTTTTGAAAGCTCTGGGGTGGTCTATAGGCACCCACCCCGAACACGCCTGATCCCATCTGATCTCGGAAGCTAAGCAGGGTCGGGCCTGCTTAGTACTTGGGTGGGAGACCACCTAGGAGGACCCGGTGCTGTAGGTGTAAAAAATAAAATTAACAAAAGCTCTGAGGCAAACTTTCCCAACAGTCCTTTTAAATAAGGCTGAGCTAACAAAGTCCACTTGTTAGCGAACACTGGATTTCTTCACAGATATGCACGGGTGGGGCAAACCCAGTTTAAGGTCGGGCACCTTGAGGATCGCACTCTGTACCCATCAGGTGTCACCTGGCAGAGACAGCTAACCGCACGCTCCACTTTCTGCAAAGCCCTGGGAATCTTACAGGCATTTTTGGGATGCCACAAAGCCGCTGAAAAGTTTACGCATCATACACTTAAGACTAAGGGTGGCATCGCCATCAAGGAGTGTGGGCACCGGGGACTAAACCACGGGGCCAGGGCGGGAGAGAGAACAGAGGCCCGGGGGGGAAGCCAGGACAGCCAGCGCGGGCGACTGTCAGAAAGCCGCAGCTGAAGGCCGGGCCCGGGTCCACGCCCCACGGGAAATGTGCCCGCAAAGGGACGTTGACGGGAACAGGAGCACGGTCCCTAGAGAGGCTGGCTCAGCCCTGCACGCAGGCCGCAGGACGTGAGGCGGGCCGCTCGCCCGGCGGCGCTCCAGCGGGGGGCCACGCAGACCCCGGCCCGCATGCGTGTGCATGGAGGCCAGGCCACCGCTGTCTCCCGCCCGCCAGCCGTCCCAGTGTGAGTCCCCTGTGAGTGAGTCCAGCCCGGCCCTGGGAGCTGTCTCCTTCATCGTACGTGGAATCCCCATCTGTCCTTGGGTCGGGTCCTTGATTTTCCAGTGACCCATCAACATGCCGTCAGCCCACGCCCAGCACCACGGCCGTGAGGAAACAGATGCCGAGTGTGCCTGCGTCCCTGATGGCCTCTCCGTGCTGCCTGTCCCAGCCCGGCCTGTCCATCTGCAAGAACCTCACGAGCACATGAATTTTAAGTGCTCGACTAGCTGGGGGTGGGGTGGAGGAATGGTTGGCGTTTTTATTGAGATTCCATTAACTTTATAAATCAGCCGAGAGAGACTGCTGTCCCCAAGCTGCACGTCGCCCTGTCCCAGTGTCTCCCGTGTGCTGGGGCCACCAGCACCTTTTGGGGAACTGCCAAAGGACTTCTACAGGTTGTGCTCATTTCTTAAGCTATTTCATCTTTGGTGGCACCGTGCATGGGATTATCTCTTTCCCGTATCTTCCAACGGGCTGGTTTACGTACACGAAGGCTGGTGTTTATTTACTCAGATGTAATTTACATGCAGTGAAAATGTACCATTCAATCAGTTTTCACAGATTTATATCAAGACACGGAACGTTTCTAACTTCCTGGAAAATCCCCATGGGTCCCTTCCTCTCCAATTAAGGCTATTGATCTTTCTAACTTAATTTGGTAACCGAATTCTAATTGTCTGAGAAGGGAGGAAAGGTTGCAACCAAGACAACTAGGCCTCTACCAACCATTACCAGAATGTGGCCGGTCCCCTACGCGGCTTCACGGACGGTTACGCCCCGCATCTCACAGGCACAGTCTGGAACTTGGTCGTCGCTGTCCTCAGAGACTGAACTCGGGGCCCCTCTTGGTCTGAAGGTAACTGAGCCACAGCACTCGTTCAGGGGTGCAGAACAAGGATCCATGTGGCACACGGCCGCACCTTTCCTGGGACCAAGGACTCAGTTGCAAATCCTCCCCCTTACAGCCCCACCCCCGACCTTCCTCTATTTCTAGGGCCCCTTCCTGTGGGGATCTGTAAGAAAGGGGAAGGGGAAGGGGAAGGCAAGGCGCTCTGAGGAGGAAGCAGCACGCAGGGGTGGGGCCGGAGGGCTGCTCTCCCATAGGCCAAGCGCCTGGGGTCATCCCATTCAGGGGAACAATCAAATGCCATAAAACCAGGTTTACTGCCCATAAAATGATATCCAGGAAGTCCTCTCGTAGCACGCAAACTGCTTTCTTTAAGGAAGGTATCGTACGTAAGTGCCAGAGCATGACCTGTCACGTCTGAAACACGCAGAGGTTTTCTTCTGAAAGCCTGCCTCACAGTGCCCCAAGCTGAAGCAGGACAACCTGGAGGACTCAGGGTCGGTCAGGCTGCTTCCTCCCCGAGGCCTCCTCTCCGGGGGAGGCGTGAGGACGCCTGGCCATCCCAGTGTCTTCCCGCCAGAGGCCCAGAGGCGCGTGGACGGCAGGCTCCCCAGCACAGAGGCAGCCGTCCCCCTCCGGAGCCCGCTCCCGCGACAGCCGGAGCGCTCGGCGGCAGCAATTTGGTTATGATTTGCAGATGCACTTAGACAAGTGAAACTACAATTGTTCCAATCAACAACTTCCTCTATTGTCCTGTTTCTAATTTAAGGGTAACTGATGCCAAAACACATGACTTCCTACAATTTGCTATGTGGAAAAGCTGGCTGTAAACGAAATGCCATCAGAAAGCCAATGGCGGAGTCGCTTCTGACAGGCGCCCTGAGCCTCAGGCCAAGTCCGAGAGACTCCACCGGACAGCGGCCACACGCGGTAGCCATGCGCGAGGACACTGAGTGACCCGCGCTTGCCGGAAGACGGCCGGGGAGAAGCTCGCGCGTGTCCGCGTGGCGACGGGAGCGTGCCTGCTTCTGCCACGTGAACGCGAGCACACGCACGGTGACGGTGGCCTAGACGTGCAGCAAACGCGCGCAGTGGCAGCTGCTTTGCAAACCCGTCATTTAAAACGGCACCCCTCGCCCCCTCTCAGAAACCCACGACTACTAGCATTTTTCTAAAACGTTATCAACTATCAAGTACTAAAATTGCTAACTATCGGATATTAACCCTAACAGTTGCTAGTGCAGACCTCTCCATTGCCACCAGCATGCCGCTCTCTCAGGAAACCACGGCAGAGACGACTAACTCAACAGAGGACGCAGAGCCAGGCGACCAGGTGCACAGCAGTGGGTGGTAAGGATCAGATTTTGTACTAAGAATAAAGAGATGTAACGTTGAATCAAGCAAGTTCAAAGTATCCTTGATAAGAATGAAAAAGAGCATTCTCGCAAACCCGTTCACAAGGTTACTTCCTGGAATCACTTAGGAAATCCCACTGATGGCCAAGGTAAAATCTGCGCGTCAAGGGAATGACAGGACGAGCCACACGCAGGGAGAAAAACAGCTGATAAAGGCTGTTTATCCAAAACACATGCATGCCAGTAAGAAAACAAACAATTCAATTAAAAAATGGGCAGAAACCTGGATGCCTCGCCACAGAAAGACGGCAGCTACGGAGGCACATGAAGATGTGCTCCACGTCACACGTCATCAGGGAAAGACAAATGAGAACGAGACACCACTGCACACCGACGAGCACGGGCGACATCCAAACATCGGCACCACCAAACGCCGGCAAGGACGTGGAGCGACGGGCCCTCATTCATTGCTGGAGGGGACACGCAGCCGCTCTGGAGCAGTCTGGACGTTTCTTACAAAAGTAAACGGACTTTCGTGTGACCCAGTAATCGTGCTCCTTGGTAGCTGCTCGAAGGAGCTGAAACCTTCCGTCCACGCGAAAAGCTTCACGTGGACGTTTAAACAGCTTTATTTCTAACTGCCAAACCTTGGAAACAAGCAAGGTGTCCTTCAGTAGGTGACAGGTGAAGACACGGAGGGACCTTAAATGCACTGACTAAGCACGAGAAGCCAGGGTGAAAGGCTACACACTGTGCAACTCTAACTACGACGATCTGGAAAAGGCACAGCTATGGCGACAGCAGAGAGCAGGCACTGCCGGGGCGTCCGGGGGCACGGAGGGGTGTCGGGGCAGCGGCCACACTCTGCAGGGCGCTGCGACGGTGGGCACGTGTCACCAAACACTGGTCCAGGCCCCACGGAATGTGCAACAGCGAGAGCGACCTGCAGCGCGGACGCGGGACGGGGTG
Organism: Eidolon dupreanum; assembly: GCA_028627145.1. NCBI lineage: Eukaryota > Metazoa > Chordata > Mammalia > Chiroptera > Pteropodidae > Eidolon > Eidolon dupreanum. The sequence continues at coordinate 1,275,101 of CM053511.1, read as the reverse complement.
GTGACGTGTGCGGCAGGTTCCGGACTGTGACAAAGCGCCGCTCATGGGAGCAGGTGACAACGGGGAGGCTGTGCACTTGAGGACGGGCTAACTCTGGGCTTTATGCTCAGTTTTGCTGTGGACCTAAAACTGTTCTAAAATATAGTTTAATTCAAAAAATGTTGCCTCCTTACATTAAAAAAGGCACAATCAAAAACATCTGGCAAGAAAGGGTGTACGAGGCCATCATACTCGAGTATTACTTACTTAAAAACACTTTCTCGCACCTGAAATCGCCCAGACGTGAGTCTACCAACCTGCAGGCTGCGCGTGTCACCCGCAGACACGCTGGCTGGCTTCCTCCGATCACGCAGTGTGCCCCTGGTCTAGGGTATGTGGCTGAAGAAATACAAAATTACCACCACACCTTGAATGAGGGGTGTGACTGTGCTGTCCCCACAGCACAGCTTCTCAGCATCCACGTGGGTTAGTGTGTGCTGTGGTCTGAAGGGTTGTGTCCCCCCAAATTGATGTTTACTCTTACCTCCCAAGGTGACAGGGGAGGTGAGTCCCCAGGGTGACTGGGTCCTGGGGGCGGGGCTCATGAAAGACACCTGAGCTCCCTGGCACCTTCCGCCACGCGAGGACACGGTGAGAGTAGTCTGCCAACCAGGAAGCGGCTGCTCAGACAGACGTCGGCGAGTCTGCCGGATCCCTGACCTTGGACTCCCCGACTTCCGGGACTGCGAGAAATGAGGATCGCTGTCTACAAGGCTGTGGCATCCTGCTACGGTGGCCAAATGGACTGAGACCGTGTGAACCAGCCTGAACTGGCGGCAGGGGGGGAGGGGTCACCCCCAGGGGAGCACGTTTAAAATGCTCGTTCCTGGGCTCCGCCCCGGCCCCTGTGGAAAAGGGCCTAAGAATCTGCGTGATACACTCCCGTGGCACGGCCAGGTGAGGCTTGCTGCAGACAGCATGGCCACGCGCCCCAGCTGTGAGGGGCGCCGCCCCCCGAGTGACTGGCAGCACCACCCCTTTCCCTCGCATGTCCTGGTGGGGACAGGGCGCTGCCACTCCAGGTATAAACGAGACGCTAACTGTAACTTAAATCTTTTAATGACCCGGCCCTTTGAGAGTTCTGTGTCACAGAACATAGTCAAGGACACTTCAGAAACCAAACATGACATCTGTCAGACCCGACATCACTCTTGACACTCCTTTTGATCAGCTGGCAGAAGGATGTGTCTGTGTGTGAGAGAGAGTGTGTACAGTGTGTAAAATACTCGGAACATCGAGACTGAATCAAGAGCCCTGGAAAGGGACCCCAGGGGGGCGAGGGGATGAAACTGCAGCTACACGGTGACAAGTCAGCCTCATTGCCGTGTCTTCACTGATCGGTATCAGCGTAACCAGCAGCAGCTGCCCCCCGCTCCTGCCCCCGCTCCATCTCCCCTGCCCTCCCCACAGAGCAGACCTCCCCGGGGTCACCTCCTCCAGCTTGAGCTGGGCTGCTGGCTCCCACAGGTGCCAGTCACGGCACTCACAATAGGCGTGCAACTGCCCACGGTCACACCCCACACCCACTATGAGCTCCCAGAGGTGGGGGCGCTGTCACTGCTCCCCGGGCCACTGGAGAGACTCTGAGCCCACTTCTCAAGACCCGGGAGCAGTGTTCTCCGCCGTGGCCCAGCTTTCCCTCGGGCAGGCCCCGCCAGACCCAGGAGCCCCCCAAACCTCCGTCTCCAGATTCTCACCCCAGGAAAGGGAGGCGTGCTTCCCGCAGGAGGCGCAGAGCAGCCGCCTGCCCCTCACTCGCCGGTGTGTGCCGAGGGCAGGAGGCGCTCCGACCGCCGCAGGGTGGGCCGCGCCTGGCCAGCGGGCACCCAGGTGGTTGTAAAGAAACGAACGAACGAGCGTGCACCGAGGGGCCCTGGCTAACCCACGAGCACCGCCTTAGAAGCAGAGAGCCAGTTTCCAGCACTCTCTCCTTTTTCCAGAGAAGAACAAGATAATCATGGAGCTCAAAGAAAATCCATTTTTCTTCTGAACAGGAAGCAGAAACCAGTGTCAAGGCTAATGAACAGTCGAGATGATTATTTAAATGCCTTAAAACTGGCATACTGCCATTTAAGCAAACTTTCAAATTATACACACTACATTAAGTACTATTTTTAAAAAGTCACCACACCCTTCAGCAGCTCACAAAATTCACACCCACGTGCGATTTCTCAAGAATTACTACACTTTAATGAAATCGAGCCTGAGTCCAGCGGCTCTCAGGGTGTGACCTGGGCCTTGTAGCATGAAACTCGGCTGTCAGGTTTATGGGTCACGTCCTCCAAACCATCACCCACCTGCCTGCCAGGCTGGGTCTCGGTGACCCACGCCTGACGCCGGTGCAGTCCAGTGGACTTGTCCCAGGGGCTTCCTGCCCCCCCTCCCGCCCACACAGCAGCCGGCCTGGGAGCTTCCTGTCTCCCTCCTGCCACACCGAGAGCACCACAGGGCCACCCTGGTCCTACCGCCCACCAGAGGCCGCCGTGGCTGTAGTCATCCCCCTGCCCCTGCATGGCCTGGCCCCAGGGGCAGGCAGAGAGCACAGGGGACGCAGGGGCTCGAAGGGCCTAACGGGCAGGTGAAGTCATCTCAGGTGCTGCGCTGAACCGGAGGCCGCACACACAGAGGGTCGGGCTGGCAGGACGAGCTGGCCGGCCCGCAGCCAACACCCGGGGTGACCTGGGGGCACAGCCCGCCTGGACCAGCACCAAGACGCATCGAGGACACGGACCTCCCAGCTGCCAAGGCAACCGGCCAAGCACAAGATCTCCACCACCCACTCACAGGGGCCTGGACCTCCTTGGCTAGCACACCCGACTGCGGAGGCCACTTCCCATCCGCAAAGGACACCACCAGGTCGGAGCTGCGGGACCCCACCGAGCCCTTGGGCCGTGGGGGCGGGGCTCGGCTGCAGACCCCCACGAGCGGCGTCTCAGAGTGGCCACGTGCAGCGGGACAGCGGAGCCGACGGGATGGGAGCAGACAGCCAGCGGCGCCAGGTAACGCCCTCCCCCACCCCACTCCAGGAGCCGGGCAGGCTCGGCTTCGCGCCAGACACCGCGGCACCCCGGGAGATCCGCTGGCGCCACGCACGAGCCCGCAGTCCGCCGACACCCTTCCCTGCCGCCCAGCAGACGCCGCAGCCCGCACCGCAGCCCGCGTCCCGAAGCCGGACCCCACAGCAGAGCAGGGCGGCATAACGATGCTGCCGGCACACTCCAGTGAGGGCGCGTGACAGCCGGGCTTCGACGCGGGGCCAAGCAAAGTCCGCACTCCACTTCCCAAAACGGAGGGGGGCAAGGCGTCGGGGCTGAAACGAGCACCTTTTTAAACAGAATCCTGCTTCACCTTCTGCTACGAGTTACCAAAACCTGAAGAACGAGACGGCACCCAAAACTCAGAAAGCTCACATTAGGAGCTCGCTTTGGAGGCAATCACACTGGAAAACGGCCCCACCCAAAGAAAAAATATCCTCTGCCACATTTACCTTCTGTTAAAATGAAGACGTGCTTCACTTTTTACCTCTGACCTTCGTGAGGTTTTCCTTGATTTGCACAATCAGCTGAGTAGGAGGGCATTTTAATTAAAAAGCAGCAAGGGTTTATTTTTTCCCTCCCCTTCTTCTAAATGTTCCTAGCACTGACTGCTAGTTGAAGCCACTCGAGGCAGAATGAAGCTCTGGCTGCCATGGAAACAAGCAGCGTGCTTTCAAACCGAGCAGCTCCTGGAACCCTGGCCAACAGGGAAACCAAAGCTTCGGGATCAACCTGCAAAGCCAAATGAGCAACCACTGCCAACAGTTCTGGGCTAAACCAGCATTTCTCTGAACATCTAATTACTCCATCTAGGCGCAGAGCCAGGTACCAATAAACTCGGTCTCGATCACCCACAATATGGAAGAGAGGAAGGTCGCAAGCTGCCTGAAGACTCGTAGCCACCAAGTGGCACTGAAAAATAAAAGGAAAAATTCCTCGCATTACATACACATAATCAAGAACTGACCTCAAAGACAGGGGCATAATCAAGGAATACCACCAAAGACTTCCAGGATGCAATGAACCCTTTTGATGGCACGTTTATGTAAATTCCAATCAAAGCAGGTTCCAGACTGAATGTGTCCTTAGGCAGAAAAGGACGCAGAGCAAAAGTGAAAACTAGGAACAAGTGTCTAACAAGATGAAGTTATCTGAATTATGGTCCACGTGTCAGGTAAACAGTCAACGTTTTTAAAGAGGGGAAGTATGAAATAGACTTAAAAAAATGTTGAAACCAAACTGTTTTTTTAAAAAGGTAAATTTTGGGTGAATGAAGAAAGCTTATCTATGACTTTTGGCCTGGGGTTAAATTTTTTCTTGCTTTCTAAGACCATAAAAACAACAAAACCTGGCACTCTTCCTTTACCTCCTTACACACCTGGAGCTTGGGTCACAGTTGAGCGATGCACAAAGGTGGGATGAGTCAACCTGCACCATTAATGACAGCATGGCATTGCTGAGCACGAAGACTGTCCAAAGGCCACACCTCAGCATCCTGTGAGGTTTCTACGGGCTCCACAAGCCCCTCCTGTCTCATGGACCTCTCCTGTCACCTACAACAACAGGGTTCACAAGGGAAAGGTGCTCCCAGGACAGTCCTGCAAGGGAGCCTCTGTGCCCTTCCTCGGCCTGGGCAGTCCCTTCTTCTGTCCCCTCCTGTCTCCCTCAGGGGAGTGGCTGGGAGCGCCAGAGGACAGCTCTTCTAGAAGGGGAGAGGGCGGAGCCTGCTCTAAGCTTCCTTCGCTGCACAAATGAGACTAAAAACCCAGACTCTCCCCCTGCACCTCTACGGAGACCAACATCCCCTTACCCTGGGGGCCCCCAATTTTCTGTGAATAAATCTAGTTTGGCACCTAAACGGCTACTTTTTCTGCTATTTGGAAAAGCCAGCTGCTATTCAGAATGGGTGCTTCTGTGGAATTATGGATAGCTGGAATGATAAGCCTCACTATCACCTGTGCAATGAATTGTGACAGTTCTGACACTGTCAAAAACGACTTCTTAAAAATTGGTGTTCTCTCGAAGATATATTAAAAGCCTTAAAATGTGCATTTCCTTTTAAAAAGGGGTTCCCAGACCCAACTCCATCACGTACGGAGGCTTCCCCACACCGACGGGCAATTCTCAGACACCGGCAAGGTATCCAAGAATTCAGCACAACTCCGACACCACCCAACTCGGAGGTAGAATCAGGTTCCACAGGGAAAGGGGGGCTGTTCCCACAAGGCCGCCCTCCACTTCAGATGCCAGGTACCAGCCCAGGTTGTTCCTGTGCTTCTGACCAACTGCCTATAGATCAGAAAGAGGTCTCTGGACTCCCTCTTTTGGTTCTCAAGTAATTTGCTAGAACAGCTCACAGGATTCAGGAAAACCCACTTAGTCAGTAGATTACTGACTTATTACAAAGGATATTAGTCTACGGCCATGCCACCCTGAACACGCCCGATCCCGTCTGATCTCAGAAGCTAAGCAGGGTCGGGCCTGGTTAGTACTTAGATGGGAGACCACCTAGGAAGACCAGGTGCTGTAGGCATAAAAAATAAGGAATTGTAAGTTGACAAAGGATATTAAAAGATATAAATCAACAGCCAGATCGAGAGAAATGCAGGGTGAGGTCCCTAACAAAAGAGCTTCTGTCCTCATGGAGCCAGGAGCCCCACACGCTGGCACGTGGAAGACTTCTGATTGCAAGGACCAAGGAGCTGTCCCCTGGGTTTTTATGGAGGCTTCATTACTAGTCAGGACTGACCACGTCACTGGCCATTTTCACTGAGCTCCATCTATCTCTAGCCCTGCCTCTCCCCAGCTGGGAGGGAGATTGGGGCAGAAAGTTTCAACCCTCTAATCACATGGTTGGTTTCGCCTGACAACCAGCCCCCACCCTTGGGTGCTGTCCAAAAATTCATCTAATTAACCTAACAAAAGACACCTTTATTAATTTAGACACTTAGGAAATTCCAAGAGTTTTGGGAGCAGGGCCAGGAACTGTAGATGAGACCAAATATCTTATAACTCACATTGCACCTTTTAATATAGCAAAGAGGCATGAGAACTATGCAAATTAACTAAATATTAAGCCAGGTTGTATTCAGAGCCTGCTATACGCTGCCAGACAGGGGAACCTACAGGAAGACTCCTGCTGAGATGACTGACCACTGCTTCCCACATCTTTAATGCTGCATACCCACACCCAGGATAAGCCCAGATACACACTCAATTCCTGGAATACTCAGGGTCTCACGCTCTGGCTGTAAGGGGAGACCATGCCTCTGCCTGTGGAGTGTTTGTTATTCCTTCTCTAACTTTCCTTTTGTCTCTAACTCTGGCTCACACTTGGAGCCAAGGACCCTCCCTTGGCAGGCATGGTCCCCACGTGGGGAGATTCGCCCCGTCCTGCATCACTTTCATCCTGCAGTTCCAGTCTCTAAACTTGGAAGAAAACAAAGACAGAGGGATGTTTAATACTAACAGGTGACTTTTGGAAAGCACCTCTAGGACACCTGAAGTGTCCCTTCGAGACAGGTCTGTTTAATGAAGTGTGGCACACCCACACACAAAATCGCACTGTGTTGACACGGGAGTACACCTCACATTAAGTGCAAAAAATCAAGCACACATACGATCGCATTATGTTTTTTAAAAGTACATGTGCAGAGGAAAAGGTGTTACCTCCTGGTGATTCATAATTATATCCTTTCTGCTTCTATATGACTTAAATTTTATTTTAATTAAAAAAAAAAAAAGCCAACAGTAAATTACCTTTAAAAACAGATTTTCTGGTGGCCCTATGCAGACCCTGCTGCGGGGTCTGATGTGTCTTACGATGCAGAGGTGACTCTCAGACAGCCTGGACGGGGGCGAGGGTGGGGACAGCAGGTCTGAGAGCCACCTATGGACTCACCGAGCTACTGGCAGGGCCACTTAATTGGTGCAGGCTCAACACTGGTGACCAAGAACCATCTCAGAAGCCGGCCCCAACCCGGCATCAGCACTGAAGTGACAGCAGCTGTTCTACACCTGGCTGCCGCGTCCCCGCACAGGTGGCCACCCCCCACCAGGCCAGGCGGTGCCTCCCCCGCGCTTCCCCCGATCCAATGGCAACGCAGGGCTTTCTGTTGGCTGGCACCCGGCGCCACTCTCAGAGTCGCAGCTGATTCTGCTCTGTTCAGCCTCCGTCCTCCCCGCTGCACTGAAGCAGGTGCCCACTCTCAGCTACACCGTCACCTGCTTTGCTCATCCCAGATTCTCCCACAGTGCACCGCACACCGGGGGAGCTCGTGGTCGGCCTCGACTGCTGGGCACGGTGCCCATTAAGGAGAAGGAGGAGTAACTGCTCTCTCTTCTCTCCAGGCCAAGAGACAAGACAGAGCAGCCCTGCACCAAGGTCAGAGTCGTGGAACCAAACTCTGCATACCCGGGAAGACACAGCGGCCTCCTGACGGCAGCTCCAGCGCTGGATTCCCAAGGCCGAATGCCTCATTTGGGTTTCTCTGCTAAAAACACCCAACGGGCACCTTTCCAACTGCTTAATCCATGGGCGCTGACGTCCCAGGCCTAAGCACTGCCCTCCAGGGTCGGATTACCAGCCGAGCCTGCAGAGGAATGCTGCCTCCAGCCAGCGCTGAGAACACAGCACCAGGAAAATGTGCCCGAGCAGGAAGGAGGCCCAGAATTCCCCAGTACCTGTAATCCAGGTGAGCGCTGGAAGGGCTACGGTTCCAAAAACTTTAGAAGCGTCCATGCCGCCTTCTATAAACGATGCCCCACACAGAGCACAGACCCGCACAGCCGGCCTGATGCTGCCGCGGACCTTCCCCTTCCACCACTCCAGGACACCAGCAAGCCCCACGGGGCTGCTCGCCCCGAGGCGGACTGCTGGTGCACGCCAGGCAGTGACCAGATGTGGATGTGACCAGAACACAGGGAAGGCACTGAACACAAAGATGGCCACCGAGTCCCCCGAAGGGCGGCACGCGGCCACTGAGCTGGACAAAAGTTCACAAAACTGAAGCACGAGGCTCTCTAAAACCGAGGAGGATAATTTAAACCGAGCTGCCCTGGCACAACCGAGTCCTCAAATACTTAAACACAGTAACTTACGGAAACTCAATGTGACAGCACGATCTGAACGTGCAACTACGGAAAGACACCACCTGTGCTGCAACGAGGAAGAACGAAATAGGTTAGATTTTACCTCTACTGGGAACGAACGGCAACTTAGTCACTGCTTTTAAACAGCGCGCTTCCCACCCAGGAATCGGCTGTGCTCGGTGCCTGTGCACACCTCCGCGCTTCCGCACACCTCCGCGCTTCCGCACATCTCTGCTCACCTCCGCGCTTCCGCACACCTCCGCGCTCCCGCACATCTCCCCTCATCTCCGCGCCTGCGCACACCTCCGCGCTTCCGCACATCTCCCCTCATCTCCGCGCCTGCGCACACCTCCGCGCTTCCGCACATCTCCGCGCCTGCGCACACCTCTGCGCCTCCGCAGGTCGGCACGCTCAGGGTTCGCGGCCACGGTCCCAGTCCTGGTCCCGGTCTCTGCAGCCCGACCCCAGACTGCGAGTGCTTTCGCTGTCTGGGCAACAGGTGTTCACAGCACTCACTAGTCATGCTGAATTTTCAGATGCATCAGAAGGTAAGAAGTTTTCCTTGGGGAAGACAAAGTTCTGAGGATGGATGGTGGTGTCTGCACAGCGGTGTGAATGTACTTAATGCCACTGAATCGCACCCTTAGAAATAGTTAAAATGGTAAATTTTACCATGATAAAAAGTAGATAAACGTAACACGGGGAACATATCCGTTTAGAAAATGATCCAGAAAGTCGCCTTAGCAAGAACGTGGATGTTTCCCCCTATGGGAGCCCAGCGTATCCCCCCAGTGATTCGGCCAACCACCAAGGACGCTGGGGTGTGGACAGGGATGGGAACCTGCGTGGGGGTAAGGATGACAGGAAGACATGGGACACACAATGCCCCCTGGCCCCACTTTGGCCACCGACAGCTCAGAGCACTGACCGCAGCCCAGCCCGGCTCAGGGCATTTGTCAGGAGGGAGGGAGACAGAGAGACTGGAGATAGAGACGAGCAGAGACAGAAGAGGAACAGCAAGGCCAGCAAGACGAGGGAGTCAGCTGACCCAGGAGGAAGTGCTGGGCCCCTGACTAAGGTCTCCACAGAGCAGACATGACTCTGCTGGCACCCGGAGCTGGCCCGGGCCCTGTGGGCGCCTTTGCTCAGGCAGCGGCCACTCTGACCCGTCTGACGAGGGCCCAGCGCACATTTCACCACCTTCAGGACAGCCACCTGGTCCCCTGTCTCCCCCACCCCCTGCCGGCCTGTGCTGAAGAGTCCTTCCTGGCCTAACACCCTTACCTGGTAACCCCAGGCCCTGGATAAGAGGAACTCGCTCCCGGCTCTCCCTCCTGTCCAGTCCTCACCATGCCCCAACCACCGCAGCTGTCGCTGCGGACACCCTGAGAGGCCCTGCCTCCGGCTGTGCAGGCCCCGTTCCTGCCTCCTCCTGCCCACACCTGGGCCCACACCCACCTCACTCTTGTTCCATGATGTACTGGCACCAGGCAGGCACTAATGAGCACAGGAGCATTTGTGGAGCCAGGCCCCTGGCCCTGTCCCCACCCCACCACACCTCCTAGCTCCAAGGGGGGGCTGCCAGGTGGAAGAAACCAGTTCTGGAGAAGATTCAGGAAGTGGCTCCTTTTACTGAAAAGTAACATCCTCAGGAAAGGTTCTGACTTGATTTTTTTAAAGGACTGAATTCACTATCAGTGTTGTTTTCCTTTGGACCTGAAACCTCCCAACCACACAGACGCCACCTCCCTAGCCCGTACTCTCGTACATATATATCTATCCCATTTCTTTCGTGGTGAAGACTGTTTTCCCTCTGGAAGGAGGTGTCTCCAGTTTTAAAGGGACAATTCATAAAAAGTTTGGGCTCCAAGTACAACAGTTCACATTCCTGAAGAGCCTGCCAATCATAAAATGAGCAACACCTGAACAGCTCAGGAGCCAGGTCGCCCCTCCCCCGGCTCATGCCAAACGCTAGCCAGTGACAAATACCACACAGATAAAGACCTCTGTACAAGAAGAGCAGAAACAAGTCCATCTGTTAACAAAAACTAACTGTTGAATTAAAGGTTGCAAGTTCAAGCACAATTCGCCTATTGTAAACAGTGTCTCAGTTTATCAATGTAACAACAACTCTCTTTCAAAGACTGATAAAGTTCTCATAAATACTGGCCCTCCAGCATTTTTAAGATACTTTACAGGATAAATATTAACTCGGGACTTGCCTACAGGAGAAGTGAAAGCTGCCAAAAAAGCATTAAAAAAAAAAAAAGAGAAGGAGCAGCAGCCCCAAGAGGGTAGCGAGTGCCCTGGGCCACAGCCACTCCCCACTGGCCTGGTCCTGGTCCCTGAGCCGCTGCCCTGGGCCGGGCCCACCCGCCCTCTGCCCACCTGGCCTCTCGGCATAGAGGCCAGGGCTGCAGCTGTTCCCTGATTGGGAGGAGCAGTGCCAAGCACTCAGCAAGCCAACCACCAGGCAGACGGAAAGAACTGGAACATGGAGTTAATTAGAAGGAGAGATCTTATGATAATTGCTGGGAAGAACGGGAACAAAGAGCATCACAGCTTAAATATGATTTAAACTTAATTTCTTGACAGACAGTTAAGTAGCCTGGGTGACCAAAAGTGACACAGTGCACGGAGAGCCGGCCAACAGCCTACACCACGGGGACCTGCTGTCTGCAGCCGGGCTGGTGGGTGCAGTGGTCAGTGCTGTCACCAGCTCCAGACGTCACGCACCCTTAATGTCACCTGGGCGTCCTGTTCACGTTTAATACGACGGCTTGCAACTCTGCAGGACCTGGAATTAAACTCAGAACAAAGCCAGGCACGGCGCAGGGGATGAGAGAAGCTCCCCAAGCAAATGAGGAGCTCAGGCTCCCCGGCGGGTGGAGGGACCCGAGAGACTGTCCAGCGCAGCCTCCGGCATCACAGGTGGGCCGCGAGGCTCAGGGAGGGCCCCGCAAGACCAGGTCCAGGAATGGCGACTCCTACCTCCTCTGTCCCTGTCCTTCCCCTGCCAGGCTTGGTGCTTCTGAAGCAAAGCCGCTCCCCGCGCGTCCCTAGTTGCCCTGCATGCACTTGACACACGCCCCTGCCCCCGCTCGCAGACGCCGCGTAGGGAAATGGGTCGCCAGGTCTGGGTCGCGAAGGCCGTGTCTGACAACAGCTGCTCCCCAATCCGTAAATGGGGACGACACCTACAGGCTGTTCTGAGGACTGGTGGCTGCAGGTGACCGCCATGGTGCCTAAACCCAGCAAATGCTCGGTACGGGGGCCTCGAACAGAAGAATGGCAGCCGCCCCAGTGACGTCCGGCTGAGACACTGCTAAAGCCCCCGCGTGAGCCAAGTCTTCGCACAGCCACACCAGAGTGCGTCGTGCAGTACGCAGGACTCAGCCCGAAGGGCTCGAGGACGGACGGCGGTCTCGCCGAGGCCGGAACCGCGGGGCAGGCTCCACCGTGGCCTGAATGGCCCAGAGAACAAGAGGCAGCTAGTGAGGACCCTGCGATGGTTGACATGGTTTGACGAGCCTTTTTACCCGGAGTTGCCACTAAAAGGGATACATTTTTGGCTGGAAAAACAAAAATTTAGGTCTGTAACTAAGTGTAGCCTGCTATGTCACTGTAAACAAGTCAGGAGCACGTCGACCTGTGATGCCAGACCACTGTTCTTGTCTGCACAGCGCCCTCCCCACCCCTGGGAGCAACGACAGGCGGGGACGGGTGCCAGCGAGTGAACAGGAGCACGGGCCAGCAGGCTGGACAGCGCGCAGAAGGGCGATGCCCCCCGGCAGGCAACGCACACGACCTGGGAGTCTAGGACGCGTCCCGCTCGTTAAGGCACCAAATCGGGAGGGTAGAGGCTTAGAGGGAAACCTCTCGCCTCGACACACGGCCAGTGGGGGAGCCGTGAGACCGCAGGGCCGAGCGTCGTGGGCGGAGGAGGGGACCTGGCAGTGGGGCGCGGAGCGGAGCCTTCTGCAGGAGCGGGACGGCTGGTGTGCCGCTGCGGCCAGTGCCGCGTGCCAGACCCCTTCCAGAGGACAGAGGGCCCGCCCTGCCCCTTCGTGGGGACCCCACAGATCACAGGAAAAGCCGGCCTGGTGGGGAGGGGCGCCGTGCCGCAGACCCAGGAGCGGGAGGCTGCAACGCGGCCGACAGTGCAGGGGCGGGGCGGGGCGGGAGCTCGGACTCGACCCGGGTCAGCAAGGGGCCTAAGGAGCCTGAAGCCGATGTAAGGACAGACAAACTCCCCTGGGGACGGGACAAGCATCTCAAAATAATCAGGCTCGGGTCTTTGACCGCCAAAGCCAGGAGGGGCTCACAGGATGCCCCGCCCCACCAAAAACGCAGAGGGGAACCAGGCCAGGGAACCCAGGGCTAGTGGTGACGATGACAGTGTCACTGAGCAGAGCAGCCCTAACATTGGTTCCTTCTGCCCTCCATTTTGAGGAACTTCCTCAAAGCTCCTGAAAACTGGCCACCTGTCCTGACCAGGTCTGAAGGAGGCCCCATAAATGCACACGCAGCCATCTGTATTCTCGCCTGTCTTAAGAATTCATAAACAGGCTGCATACCACATATCTGTGACCAATGACAACGGTCCCCTTAGCTTGCGAGTCCCTCCTCACTCTCCAGGCTGTCCTGCCTCCAGCTAGTGTCCCGCCCCCAGCAGCATCTTCCTGAACTAGCTTCCATCACTCATTCCTGACTTTGGAGGCCACTTGCTGCTCTGTCCCCAGCACGAGGCACGGCAGGGACACTTGGGACACTGTGCTCAGCTCAGCCCCTCCTGCTCTGGATCCCTCGTATTGTCCCTCTGCTCTGGCTTCCTCACCCCTCCAAAACAGCAACCTTCAACTAGTCGTCGTCCAAGGCCACGGTTACAGTGACGACCTCCAAGAAATCAGACACCTTCCCCACGGAGGCAGCGATGCCTCCAAGATTTGGGTCCACGTTGCACCAGTCTGCTGTGTCCCGCTGGTGCCAGGACAAGCAGCCAGGTCTGGGGCCTGAGCTTGTTTACTTTCCTCCCAGAGTTCCAAGGTTCTTCTCGTCTGGGCACTGGGAAGTGGGACAAGCTGGAAGAGGCTGGGATTAGAGGTGGCAGATAGGGACTGTGTGACTTTAGCATGGCCTACCGCCCAGTCCAGCAGGGTGGGGCCTGGCACGGGGAGATGGAGCAACTCTGCCAGCTGGGCTCCGCCACAGGCCCAGTGCCAGGTGGCCAGCAGGTGCTTCTGGCCAAGGCTGCAGGTAGAGAGGCTTCATAACTCACCCCAACCACCCCTGCAATACCTGCCATCTTAGTTTGCTGTCTCCACAACTTGTCATAAGCCACGCTACTGTACCCCACGGCCCCAACACTGAACGACACCTCAGTCCTGAGCTGATACAAAGCCTTTCCAGGGGGCAGCCAAGCCTAAGGTACCCTGGGGATGCCGAGGGGCGCTGTGTGAGAGAGGCTGAGGGTACTCAGCGCCCCTCTTGGTGGCCAAAGCAGCAGCAGCCTCGTGCGGGGCCCCGGAAGACTGCTCCCGGTCTGTGGCTTCCATCCAGCGGCCGACAGACAGGAGTGGAAGGCAGAGCAGGAGACAAATGAGAAAGCAAGCCCTGGGCACTGCAGCCTAGATGGTCTCTCCCACTCCAGAAATCCCAGGCGTCAACCCCAGCTCCAGCTCCGCCTTTGCTTTTCGGGTGGTCCCAGGGGGCCCACCAGGCAAAGGCCACTGAGGGGCTGCGCCCAGTCAGCTTTTGGCTACCCAAGGGCAAAGCTTCGGGGACTTTCACACGGTGACTGCCCTGCAGCTTGAGGGCAGAGGCAGGTAGCAACGCTGGTACAGCCAGGCCCTGCTCGGGCTCCAGCTGCGGAAGCCCTGACCGCAGCATGATGGCGGGGCTCCGGTGGGCGGCAGACAAGTGACAGCTCCGTGCAGCACTGCAGTAAGCCAGCGCCCAGGCCACACGGGTTCTAGGTAATGCAGAGTTTCAGGTGTAAAATCACAATACGTCCCTTGAAAACGCCATGTCACTTAGCAGCACTGAAAGTCAGACCCGGGCTGCCTTTATGATACTCATGCCTGGACTTGCTTTAAAGCAGCTGAGTAACATTTTCATCACTGGCATTCACCTGCGCCTGTCAGCACCCTGTGATGCCACTGACCTTCTACGACCCAGCACGGAATGACGAGGTGTGTGAGCTGAGGAGTCCCAAGGGATCTGCGTCCCCGACCCCCGGGGACGCTGGGCGGGCAGGGCCTGGGCCTCGCCGAGGAAGGATAGCGCAGGACCAGAAGGGCAGGTGTGCAGCCAGCAGGTGGGCAGAGGGCCGCGAGAGGGGGGCCGTGCGGGCACCCCCCCCCCCCCCGCAGAGGACGCCTGCTGTCTGTAAAAATGCTTCTCCTGGGGGAGCCTCTGGAGACAGACTCCGAGATGCTTCATTCTTTTCCTTATTTGCCTCTCTGAAAAATAAGCTGGTCCTCCTATTTTGAAACGGAATACGGGTCGAAACTTCCACAGTGAATGCCCATCAAAAGGAGCAGGCCACCAGACCCGAACTAGTTCTCGCCTGGCCAGTGGCCCAGAGCAGCTCCACTGTTTACTTGGCGACAGCTCCCCAGGGGTAAAGCCCTAATCCAGCACTGCGCAGGCCTCCCCGCCTACGAGAGCCGGAATGCAGGAAGCTTCCCGCTCCCTCCGGCGGTCCTGCCGGGTGCCGGCCCCTCCCCACCCCGGGACAGAACAGCCGCCCGCCATCCACCAGTGCCCTGAGGACGATGCCAGGGCACAGGCAACCTGCAAGGCCGCGAGGAACCACCGACGGCCAGACTGAGCGTGGGGCTCGGGGTCCAGCAGGCTCGGCGCGCGCCCCGCGCCCCCCACTGCCAAGGGCCGGGGGTGTGAAGGACACGTCAGTTCCTGCCTTCCCTGTGCGGCCCCGGCCTGTCCTCTGTGCTGGCAGCCGTGGACCGCCCCCACGGGCCATCCTGGGTCACGGCATCTCACAGGCTCCCCCTCCACACCTGAGCCATGTCCGTGACCTCACGCCACGGCCGGCCTTGGCGTGCGCCAAGACGCGGCCAGCTCGCCACTTTTCTTCCAGCTACACAAGTCCGTTCGACCATCACTAAACCGCGACTGAATCCCCGTGCAGGGTGACTGACAGGGCTCAGGCCGAAGATGTGACACAGTCCCGGGCGTCAGTCCCACCGAGGCAGCCTGCCTCCAAGGAACTCACCTTGAAACCCTGGGGGGCCTGCCCTCGGGCCAGTGCACCGGGTCCACTTCCAGGCACCTCCCGAGGATGCGCGGGCCCCAGGTGGGAGAACGCGGACCGGCAGGGTCGATGGAGAGGCAGGTGTGAGGTGGTGGCAGGAGCCCAGGACGGAGGCTGGTACAGAACAGAGGGCGGCCGGCCACGTGCAGGACCCGCACGCCCTTCCCGCGCCGACCCCTCAGGCCCCACCCCGCATGGCTGCAGGCGAGAGGTTTTCCCACCCCCAGAGGACCCTTGAAGACACGAGAACGGCTCCGAGCGGCGGTTCAGAGGTAACACCCCGCACTTGCAGAATCAGGGGGGCGCCCCAATGCTGCCGCACTGCTCCCACTGGAGAGCCCCAATCCGATGCCCCCAGCCACCCAGGCACCTCTCGGGCAAGAGCTGCCTCAAAAAGGCACGAAGGAGACAGGTCCCACCCCGCCCTGAGGCCCCCACATCTCTGCCTGTGCCCCATCCAGCCAGCTCCCAGTGGGGACCGGGGTCTGAGCACATGATCCCCCTTCCTTCCCACCTCCATGCTACAGACGGGGGACTTGGGAGGAGACACAAACCATGTGGCTTGGGCAAAGGCCGTCAGCCAACCTTGATGGGGGCCCCCCTCCCCGTGCCCCAGGAAGCTTCCAGCCGAGAGGTGGCCCAGAGCGCGCTCA
This sequence comes from Eidolon dupreanum, assembly GCA_028627145.1. Taxonomy (NCBI): domain Eukaryota; kingdom Metazoa; phylum Chordata; class Mammalia; order Chiroptera; family Pteropodidae; genus Eidolon; species Eidolon dupreanum. The sequence continues at coordinate 1,259,007 of CM053511.1, read as the reverse complement.
CCAGAGCGAGGTCAGCACGCTCGCACGCGCACCTTACCTGTGCCTTTGAGCACGTTCTCTACCCAAACCGCCTGCAGCCCATTCCAGAATGGGGAGGATGAGCAGGCAGGTAACAGCGGCAGCTCAAAGGCGGCTTCGCACCGACACGCGACAGAGCCCGCCTCGGCCCGTGCCCGACTGGCTCCCGGCCGCGGCAGCAGCCCCGCGACACGCCAGGGGCCCGCCCGCCACGCTCCGTCCCCACAGCACACGCCCTCGGCCCACACCGTCCCCAGCGAGCCCCAGGCCACCGGGGAAGGCAGAAGCGGCTGGTCTTCACAAGCCACTCACGCCTACGTGACACCTGCCAGGTTAAAGTGACAGCTCCGAGTCATCTTGGTCCGCCTTGGGCTCCACCTCCAGTTAGCATTTCGCCGCTGGACCAGAGTATCGGGAAGGCACAGGCAGTGGAGCGGGCCCCAAGGCCACTACGAGACCCCGAGGACACGAGCGACACGGCGGAGTGTGAGCAGAGCACCGGTCCCCTCTCTGCCCCAAGCTTCACTCCTACAACTGAAAACCACGCAAGGGCACTGTGGCCACAGGAGAAAGGCCCGCAGGCTCGGGAGCCCGTAACAGATGCCCTATTAACACACCTCACTCTTTCAAGTCTGATTTTAACAGGGAGAAGACATAACCGCAGCTAACAGACTTTTCCTTGCGGACATAATTTACAGCATCATGACTCAGCGGCCCTGACGGCCTGACAGGTGATGTCACCTGGAAGTGCAGCGGAGTTTCCAGGAGGAACAGCAGGGAACAGCGTACGCCCAGGGCAATGATGCAGGCCTTGCCCCTCCCCTCAGGGACCACCTCCCCCACCCCCAGGGAACCCTTCATGGGGGTGTCTGGATTTCCGATTCCTTCCAGGGAACTGGCCCGCAGCCAGGATGCTGGCCTCTCGGCCTCGCCGGCTGACCAGTTAAAGGCGGTGAGGCACAAATATGAAAATTATTCATATTTGGTGACAGAGGTTTTACTTTTGGGCATCTGGCAAGTCTGTCGAGAAAACATGTTAGGCCATAAAGGGTTCACCATGCCACCTGGCTCGCTGCTGGGCCCAAGGTCACGCGCAGGGGACGCCCAGGGCTCAGACTGGTGGCAGGAGGGGCTGCTGGCATCTCCAGCACGCGTGCCACCAGCAGGCAGGCGCTCTCCGGCCTCCCAGGGCACTGTCACGAGGGGACGCACGAGGGGACGCGCAGGGCCCCGGGCAGGGTGTGTGGCAGGAGCGGGCCCCTCCGCTCCAGCAGCCGCTCTCTCCCAGACTCCAAGTCTCCCCCAGCCAGACCGCGACTTCCTCTTCCGAGTGAGCCGGCCACTGACCGTGCCCCGCGCCAAGCTCTAGCACGCAGGGACCACACGCAGTGACAACGCCCACCGCTCGCACCCACTTCCTTCTGCGCGCGACCGTTCGGAGCCCACAGCGGCTGCCGGGACAGGCTGCCCTCGGCCGGGCTGCCGCTGCCCTCGGCCACCAGCCGCCTCTGCTCGGGCAGCCTGCGTCCTCTCCGTCGAGGTGTACGTGCCATCGTCCCTCCGTCTCCCCGTTGACCACGTACCTGCGGCTGAAACCTTGAAAGCACTTCTAGAACTGTGTGTGTCCACTCAAGCCTCACGACAGTCCAGTGTGGGGAATATCATGTACTGGCGCCAAGTGACAGATGAGGAAACCGAGGCACAAAGGGCCAAGTCACCTGCCTGGACGATGCGGGATGAGCACCACCAGGCACGTGGCAGGCGCGGGACGGAGCGCTTCCTCCCAGCGCTGGGCAACGCAGCGTCACCACCCGCCCCCACCGGGTGGGACAGGTGGCAGGAATGCGAGGGGAGGGGCGGGACGCCCCCCTGGGCTCTGCGTTTCTTTGTGGTGTGGGGGCTCGGCCCTCAGAATGTGCCACCCTGGCACACGGATTATTTTGAGCTGGAATCGATCAAGGCCCAGAAACCTCAGGAAGTAGTTTACCTCCTCTTTCCTGGCCATATTGACAAGGAAACCTGCGTCGGCAAGGACACCTGAGCATGAGAGAGGACAGGTCCCACAGGGGCCTGTTAGCCGGCATCCTATCATTTCTAGGTGGCCTAGCACAGTGGTCCCCAACCTTTGTGGCACCAGGGCCCGGGGCTCCCATGAGAATCTGACGCCTGAAGCTCTGAGGCGGAGCTGAGGCGGCGATGCTGGTGCTGGGAGCGGCTGCAGACACACACGAGGCTCTGCTCACTCGCGTGCCACTACGTCCTGCTGTGCGGCCTGGGACCGTGCCACGGCCTGGGTGTGGGGGACCCCTGGCCTAGTGGGAATATGGGAACTTGCTAGCTCTCCTCTACCTGTGAATTGCCCATTTTCACTTTTGAAATCTAAGACCCCCGTCCTTCTCTTTCTTCTTTGTCTGAAATGATATATATACCTAGTTTTGCCTGTCTTTGTAGTTTTATGCTTATGTGAATTCCCTGTTCACACATATTAAAATGTTATTTTCTCCTGCTAATCTGCTGTGTCATCTGAATCCTCTGACCAGCCGGAAGAGCTGAAGGGGCCAGGGGCCGTTCCCCCCCATCCCCGGGCCTCCCTCCCGTCCCAGAGAAGACACGGGGCTGGCAGCTGCACACAGGCGTCCAGAACTCCAAGGCCACATCAGAGCTCAGAGCCAGCACGCCGGAGGAGCCAAGAGTGGCAGGCAGAGCCGGGGGTGACGGAGAGGCGAGTGCACGCACACGTGGTCCGACAGAAACCCGGGGACTGCGCTCACCCTTTAATGGAGGAAATTCAAACCTGGCCTGATGAAAACTCTCATTTTAAAACAGTCCCTACTTCGCCTTCCGTGTACAGTGGACACTGCTTAGAGTAAAGCAGAGTCACAGACGTCACAGGACTCATGCCCTCCCATCAAGGATGCTCATCGCTGGGGCTGAGGTGGTGAAAGGCCGCCGAGAACCATCAGTGACCACTCATACGAGAGCTGACTTCATAAATGGGGGGGACTCTGCACTGCTCCCCACGTGGAAGAGCCGGGCCGGCCTGCCAAGAAGTCGGCTGTGACGCCCATAGAAGCAGAGCTGGCAAGAAGTGCACGTCCTGTCTTGAGAGGAACTGCGACCATGTGCCAGAGACCTGCGGGGTCCCCAGTGGCTGTGGCCCTCTACAGCAGGTGCCTGCAGGGAGGCCGGTGGTGAAGAGTGGAGAAAGCCGACAGTCCAGGTCCTCCGGCCCCGCCAGAGACACTGACTCGAAGCAAAGCAGGCCCCTCGCTGACCCCCCAGCTCCTCTGAACCAGGAGCTGGCCGAGTGCCATCTCTGCCAGGCAGGCTCAGGACAAGGGGGTTTCGGGGGCCTCCGGCTGCAGCTTCAGACCTCCGATCAGAGACCTCTGACAAAATATGCCTTCCTCACTTCATCAGCAACCATGAGCTAGCGGGGAACTTGAACCCTGGACAGCTGGACAGCCCCTCGGAGGAGTTTAAATAAATATTATATTGTATTATACTACTTAATAAACTATAACGTATTACATATACTATATACCAAAACTACATTATGTAATTTCTTACAATATCACACACACATATGACTGTGTAATATAACATTGCACTGTATGTATTTTTAAGGCCACTCTCCACGCTGTGGCACACACATGGCTACAAGATTAACGACAGGTACAAACGCAGAGGTCTAATGCCGTGGCCCCTCTTTTAGGACTGGGTGCTGACAATATGGTCCCTGTGCTGTAGCTCACGTGCTGTGGCTGCAAGCCCGACCTTTCCACCTCTCCGGGCCTGGGACCAGGAACTGCAACAGCCATTCCCAAGTCTTATCTCAATGTGACATTGCTCAATTCTTTTGGACAACACTGACTCTCTGTGGCTCTCACTGCTAATTTTAACTACCCTACATTTCCCCACACAGCAAACTGGAGCATCCCAATGTCACCATCAAGACAGCATTGCAAGTCACTGTAGAAGGCATTCCGCCTTGCTAGTACCCGAGACCGACGCCCCAAGTCCCACCGGTAGTCACTGCCAATCCTAGTCACGATGACAATAAGCTACAACGGCCACCACTCTTGGGGTTTATCTCGAACATGCTCCTCTGGGGGAGAGTCCAGGCCACAGCCAGCCCCAGTCCGCCTGCTTCCGGGGCTGCCGGGCCGAGCACCCCACTCTGAGGGCCGATGCAGACGAGGCAGCCCCGCAGGGCCTTCGGCCTCAGCTCAGGAACAGAGCTCTGCAGCTGGCGAGCGCAGCCCTGGGCGGGGCTGGAACCCCATGAGCACCCCCTAAGGTATACAGAAAACGGGGGGGGGGGGGTTTGCATTTTTGTGAGGAAAAGACCTATAGCTTTCACCAGATTTTTAAAGGAATCCATGACCCAAAAAAGGTTAAAACTAAATAGCAGAGGAATGTATATGGGGCCACTCGATTGGTTAAAGACTTCTGCTTTGTAATGATTATTACATGATTTTTTTGTAATTTTTAAAAGTCATTCCTTCCTTTTGTAGTTTCCTTTAGAACCGAGTTGAGTAATTTAGGTTCACACACACAAAACGGCAGGCAGAAAAAAAATAGAAAGATGGAAATTTTTAATGTCCTAAATTTGGGAAGAACTATAAGGACCAGCCCAGATTATACAGAGCTGAGAATTTTCTGGAGCTCATCAGTCAGTGACATCAGAAACTAAAGATCAAGCCATGATTTCTTGAGCTGATCCTAAAGAAACGAACGAAAGCATGAACTGCAAGTAAAACGGCTGGAGTCCTGCCACGTAGCACGGCGGGCGCGTGGCCGAGTCCAGAGCCGGGGATAACGAGCGTGTTTTGAACCTTCTGCATGCAGCGTTAGCGCGTTCATTTTGAAAAGTAACCCAGGGCAGACCGAGCTGCAGAAAGACTGAGCAAGAAGGAAAACAGGTCAGCGACACAGCAGTCTCACGTTTCATAACCAGAACACGAGCCACGCTCCAGATAAAACCTTAATCCGACCCGCGCACCGCGTCTACACCGGGGCCTGGGCAGGGCCTGTCGCCCGCAGGTCCAGGGAAGTGCGTGCTCGCCCCGGGCCCGCCCGCAGGGCCACCGGCTGCCCTCTGCCTGGCACTGGGCGCTGGAAGCGCGGCTCAGACGCACGTTTAATCCGGGCCGCCCTCTCTGCCCAGCCCTCGCGGTGCTGCCACAGGCATCGTGGCCAGAGGGCTCAGACTGCTCTTGGGTCAATCCAAGGCTGCCCAGGAGTCGGCAGGAGCCCGGCTGCGACCCCATAAAGTGATGGAAGTGGCCGGCCATGCACGTGGGCCTGAAACGCCTGAGCAAGGTCACAGCTGCGCCCGCGCCCACCGAGCCCACTCCGCCTGTGTTCTCAGCTCCACCGGCCAATGCAGGGCCTTCCTTCGGCCACCTCTTCGAGACCCCAACTCACACGCCCACAGCCGTCAGCTCCCACTAAGCAGGGAATGAGGCCCGGCGGCCGGAAGGCAGGCGCAGCGAAGGCCCGACAGGTCGTCCCTCTCCTGCAGCCCCCTTCCAGGTGGTTCTGGCACCTGCTCCTCCCGAGCCCCTGGGCCTAGGGGTGGACGGCTCCCTGTGCAGACAGGCCAGGGTGGGGCACCACCGCCCTCGCTGGTGTCCCTCAGCTCTGCCCACCCCCTCGACTCTCCTTGTCCTACTTTCGGGTGCCACCCTCTTCCTGGCAACAGAGGGACACCACAGATACAGTGAGGGTACCCTTCCATGACACTGACACATGGGCAAGGCAGTCACCGGGCGGCAGGGGCAGGGCTGAAGCTATCGATGAAAACCGCAACATCTACCGTTACGAAGGACTCAAGACGTTCTTGATCAGTTTGTTATCAAATCAAGACGAGAACTGTTAGCCTAGAAACGAGTTCTCAGCGGCAGACAGCGGATGTGCACGGACACCCCAACTCTGCCACACGGAGAGGCCGCATGCCCGAGGGCCCAAGCTACACGGACTCATCAGAAGCGTGCAGTCACTCGGGGACAGTGCCAAGAAAATGGACCATAAAGGCAGCGCCACACACACCAGACACGCAGGCCCCCAGCGCAAACTGACGACTCACTGTGAAGGCGGCAACCTACTGACCACACCACAGTCCGGCGGGGAAGACGCAGGGCACGACACAGAGCCTGGCACGGAACCACAGCAGCCCCGCTGTGGGCAGTCACGTCACCTGCTGGCTCAGGTAGAGTTTTGGGAGTGGGAGGAGCAGATGTGCTTGGAAATGAACCCTGCATGTATAAAACAGCTTTGCAATTTTAAAAAGTGCAAATCTAGACAAGATCTTGGAGTGGAAACCTGCAAAAAAAAAGAGTGGTTTGAAAAGGCCAAGAACTCCTGGTTTGGGCTTAAGAGCAGCTGGTGACAAAAAGAACCAGGCCAGGCTCAACTCTGCGCAGGACGGCCTGAGGAGGTTCGTGGGGTGCAGAGCCCTCCACTGCACCCTGCCTGGGCTGGAGACACACTCCACCCTCGAAACCCGACAGCGACTGGCAAGGGGGCGGGGGTCAGGTCGCTGGACGCAGGTCCGCCGGTCTCCCCACTGCAAGGGCAGCGACCTGTCCACCTTGCTCGCTGTCCTCTCCCGCTCAGAGCAGGGAGGGGGCACGTGGTCGGTTCCCGGGGTGACCACTCTCCAGTCCCCCCATCCAATAAGGACATCTCATCTTAAAAATAGGGATCCCTTGTCACAGGGCTCTTTAAATATTACCAGAAGCTGCGTGTGTGAACTGCACGGCACATGGCAGAGGACAGGTCCCATGGAATGCTTCCGAGACCCTCCCTGCTATCATGCGACGCAGTCCAAGGACCCCGTCTGGGGCACCCGCCCTCCCTCAGTGACGCCCGGGGGTGTTCAGAACGGTGGGGGCCGAACAGGCATTGACCAAGCAGCTCCTGCTTCACAGGTCCTATCTCCCAAGCTGCCACGGGAGTCTCCACCACAGGGACCCCGGGGAGAGGAGACAAGAAAACCAGGCCAGGAAACCAGCTGGGTGGGCTGGCGGGAGGGGGGGGGACAGTGTCCAGCAGGGGCGCAGTCCACTGCGAACGTACCGAGGTCTCACCGACCCGGAGGCAGCGCCTTTCCCGTCGACCAAGGCACAGCTGCCGGACGCCACGGGAACGCCACGCGCGGCGCACGGCCCGGGAGCAGACAGCGACCCCGTGCTCAGGCCCCCACGGTCAAGCTTGGCTTCTGCCCACGCCAGCGACGAGAGCCTCCACTTCCAGGAAGCCCTCCCCGAACAGCCTCGGGTGACGGGGGCGATGGCTGCTGCCTCTCTGCTTAGGCCAGAACTGCGTTTCGCCGTTTCTTTCGCTGGCCCTAGTACGCTCCCTAGCAGAGACATTGGACCAGAAAGGCTTCCGGGCGGATTCCTCACGGGCTCCGGGCCTCGGTCTCCTTGTCTGTTTAACGGGCTTGACCACTGCTCCCGCGCCCGGCGGCTGGCTGACTCGGAACCATGAATCTCGGTGGCAGCACAGAGCCCGGCCCCCGGTACGTACTCACAGCCGTCTGTCAAAGACGCCGTGACGACCCCAGGAACACTCAGACGACGCCAGCACGCCAACACTCGAAGCGCAATGCCACTGGGCGCCGCGGGCGACTCGGTCCGCCTGCCCGGCTCACCGTGGCGGCCTCCGCCGGCGCGCGAACTGCCTGTGGCTCTTCCCCGGACGGTCCACTCGGCGTCGGGCACGTACGCAGGGCGCAGCTGTCCTTGCCCCTCTGCCCGCCCGGGGCCCTGCAGCCGCGTGCACCGGGGCGTCGCGGAGCGGCCGGGCTCCCGCCAGCGCTCACGGCGCGCTGAGCCAGGCCGTGTGGCTGGGGGAAGGCGGCGCCGGGCCAGGCGGGCCTGGAATCCCACCCCCGGTTCTGAGGGTTCCAAGCCCAGGAGGGCTGTGTGGGCAGGAACAGATCCCCAGACCGATCATGAGGAAAGCCACACGAAAATTGTTAAAACCTATTTCCCAAACCATATCACCACCAGGCAGAAACCACGGCCTCGCTTAGCCGGCTTCCAGGCCAGACCCTCCCACAGACCCGCCGGACTTAATCAAAACCCTATCTGAACTTCACAACCACGAACTGACATCATCGGCAGGCCGCTTATCGGCACACAGCCCCGCCGCTGAAGCTGCTCAAACCGTCGGGTTGGGCCAAGGACAGGCCGATAATCAGCTGGATGACAATGCTGCAGAGAGGTCCCCAGGGGCACTCCCACTCACCCGGATCCCCCGTGACACTGCAGAACGCTGTCTCCTCTCCCAGTTTCAAATTATTAGTATAACTTCCACCTGCTAGTTCATAACTTGTTGAAAACATAGTCTCAATTTTATTTTGCATCTGATTAGTGTTAAATGTCACTTCTTTTATGAAAAATTTCAGTCATGTTGAAGGAAAAGACACAACATCCCAAATTGCAAAAACACATTCTCAACACACCTGTAAACACGGTGTTTCCTGTGGGTGCAGGCATCCTGAATATCCGGGTCTCACAGCGTCAGCAGGAGACCTGACACTCGGCCCCCAGGCTCGGCCAGGAGCCGTGCGGCTGTGGGCCAGGTACCCAACCTCTCTGTGCCTCCTCTTCCTCTGCAACACGCCGCGAGGACGGCACAGCCCTCGCCAGGCTCTGCAGAGCAGCAGCCCCGAAGTCCCAGGCCGCAGGCCGCTACCAGTCTGTGGTCTGTCAGGAGCCAGGCCGCGCAGCAGGAGGTGAGCGGCGGGTGGGTGAGCAAAGCGTCACCTGTAGTCACAGCTGCTCCCCAGCGCCAGCGTCACCGCCTCAGCCGCAGCTCAGGTCAGCTATCACACTGTCCTAGGAGTGCACCGGTCTCTGGTGCCACCAAGGCTGGGGACCGCTCTGCACAGGACCCAGCCCTCTGTGTGTTATCTCCCAGGGCCTGCTAAGTGCCAGAAGGAACACTCATTACGCTCCCCAGGCTACAACACAGAAGTTCAAGCTTGGAGCAGTGGGCGCCTTCTGGGCCAAGGTCACGCAAAGCAGGGACGGCCCAGCCGGGATGTGAATGCTCCCCGCACGACGCCGGGCGCTGTAACTTTCTGCTGAAGAATAAAGGGCCCAGGCCACTCCCTGTTCTCTTAAGTAAAAACACTTTAGATGCCTGAAGAATGCAAGGGAGAGCTGGACATGGGGAACACCCCAGACCTTTCCCGGTCCCACTGGGCTCGAGAGCCCACGCAGGCAAATCAGAGCAGACGGCCTCACCTCCACCCGGCATCCAGTCGGAACTGCCTCCGCATGGGTGCAGGACAGCAAGCAGCCCCGGCGGTCCCCAAAGACCTGGCTCCAGCCCGCAGAGGGCAGTGCACGGAAAACCACTCCCAGCTGTCCCAGCGTTCCGTGCAGGCAGCGGCTGGGAGGACCCAGCGGCTGGGAGGACGTCTGGAGTCTAGCCCCAGGTGAGGAGGGAGGGTCTAGGACGAGTGACCCCACCGTGCAGGGCCAGCAGCCCTGGCCTTTCTCTAAGCCTTTCAGAGCCTAAAACCTCAAGTTCAGCCCTAAGGCCCAAGATGCCAAGAGTAAGTAAGGATTCGTGCTTTGAGACCAACGGAGGGCCAGCGAGTTCACGCCCTTCTCCCACAGGGTGGGCCAGTGTGATCCACAGACGCCTAGACCTTGACCTTGCAGCCAGCTCTGGCCTTCACTCGTCCCTGGGAACTAAGGCTCTGCCTCCAAGTCTGAGGGCACGTCTTGTCCCCAAACATTACAGTGAAGCATTCACAAGGGGATTCTCAGGGGGCAGCCTGAGGATAGAGGACAGGTAAGGCTCCCAGCGACGCCTCAAGACCAACATCAAAGAGCCGGGTGAGCGGCCTGCTGTCCTGCCTCACAAAGCTGGCCTGAGGAAGCTCTCGGGGGAGAGGCCCCGTCCCCCACGCCCTCCCCCTAAAGATGAGCAGACAGCACCGGCCCCCAGAGCGGGCTCACTGGACCCCAGCGGGCAAAACCTCTTCTGAAATCTCTTCTGCTTCTAACACATCTTCTGGCAAGTTCAACTCAAGACACCATCCCACGGGCTTACATTTTAATCCAACCAAATAAAATGCACTGCCGCCGAGACACGCGCGTTTATGAAATGCACCCTCTTTTGCCCTTTAACACAGAAATCGAGAAAACATGCAATTAAATATTTAAGTACAACTGACGCAGCACCAAGGTCTTATTTTTATGAGGTGGCAATTGCTTCACCCCCGATCCACCAAGCACAGTTAAGACAACATGGCAGAAGCTCCAGAAAGCCCTGTGCGAACACGAAGACCTCCCCACGGGGTCTCAGGTGCGGGCACGGATTACTGGCAGATCCTCAACTTCCCTGTGACCTTCTTGCTAAAGCTGAACCGCCTGGGACGGCCCAGTGGTGGAAGTCCAGCTCCCACGGGGCGCCACCCAAGGCTGCCTTCGCACACTCCCTTCCTCTTGGAATGTTCCAGCAGCAAGGGCCGGTCAACAATTCCTTTGAGGCACCTTAAATGGACTCCCACCCAGCTCTCTAAGACACACCCCCTTCCTACAGGATTCTTACTGTGTTTCATAATTACAGGCCTCTCTTGGAGACAATAGTGAGCTGTGGACCTTTCTGCCGGTGGAGGGTCTTGCCAGGAATCTGCAGAAGTGACACAACTGTCGTGAAGGGCAACAAAGCGAAGCCCGAGCGAGGTCTGCCGGAAGCAGGGACTCACGCTTCTGTGCTTGGTTTTGTGCCGATGATTCAACGACAAAAAAAAAAAATCTTCTAGACTGAGTTAACGCTGCCTTGCAACCAGAAACGTTTTGAATTGCAGTTTTTCTATACTTCTGTCAGAGAAATGTGAGAATGATCAATAAAAGACTTTAAGGTATAAAAACACGTGAAATAAAATTCCAAGAGGGGAAATGAAGCGAACACGCAAGTTGATGAAGAAAAGTCCGTGTCACGACGTTTTAAAGGGTGATAGACCCCAAGTCATTCGTGTTTCACATTGGAGACTTCTGAGAGCAACGGTTATTTTAAATGTCCATGTTTACGATATACTAGAAAGTACATCTTTCACAGCTACTTAAAATTAGCACAAAAAAGTGTAGATGTCAAGTTAAAAATGTGCCCATAGTTTTCAAGGCTACTCTACAAGTCAGGAGCAAATGTGTCTGAAGATCACTGCTTCAAGGCACTACAGCTGTGAACCTCAATTTAATGGTCACGAGGGTGAGGCACAGCCTCCACCCAGTGGCGGGCACCCTTGGGCGCTCCCAAGGTCATCTTCTGCCTGGGGATGTCAAACCCCTCCCCCCGAAAAAACTTGGGGAAAATAGTCCCTTCCCATTCCAACCCAAAAATCATACTTTTGGACATATTTTCCTAAAATGATGACTAAAATGTTGGCAACAAGGAGCTTATTTATTGTTTTCTGGCCTTGCAATGTCCAAGTGGTTGCTCAAAAATTGTGCAATCTGTATGTAAAAGTACAGTGACCATTGCATCTGGACCAAATAAGACACTGTTCCAACTCCTCCGTCATCTGTTCTAAAGGTTTGCTATGTTTTGCATTCAAGATTTCCCTTTCTTTGAAATGGGAATAACCTGGCGGTCAAGCAAGCTGGCTGGCTCCAGGATTCAAAGGCAAACCGCAGAAGAGTGTCCAAGCTCTGAAAGCCCATGCAGGCTGCACAACAGGACCCCAGGTGGAAGGTTCTTCCTGAATGTGGCAAAATGAAGGGCCTCTGGGCGCTGGTTCAGGAATGCGGCTCCCCCTGCCAGCCAAATCCCTCAACAGGTTTGGGAGGATGAAAACACAGCCGACCTCGGGCTGAACAATGCTCCCCTCACCTGGGATCCAGGCCAAACAGAGGCAGGAGAGCACGGGAGCCGCGCTCGTAACTTGAAAACGCTCTGCAAATCCCTTCAGCTGTGAGCAGACCCCACCTGGGGGAGGGCCAGCACCCTCATCCCCGCACTCGCACTCGGGGCAAAACGCCCAGGACCATGTGCACCCTCGCGGGGGGTCTCTACAGACTTGCCGTCGACCCCGTGTGACCCCTGCCTCGCTGCGGGTTCCAAATGGGCCAAACAGAACTCAGATCCCTTCCCTCCAGCTTCAGAGTTTTGTTTCATTTCCCAGAATCTTTCAGAAAACGAGTACAGGCAGACCTCGCCCCACTGTGCTTCACAGACGTTCAGGGCAAAGACCCTCCACCAGCAAAAAGGCTACGACTCGCCTTCCTGCAGTGATCTGGACCGGAACCAGCAGTACCTCCGAGGTCGCCTGGCTGAGCACACCCCACACAGGTGCCCACACCGACCGGCCCAGCCTCCGGCCTCCACGCACTGCGGGGGAAGGCCCACTTTGGAAACGCACTTAGAAGGAAAACCCTGTCAGTGGTATGAAAACAGTAAGTGGATTATGCTGTCGCCCTCCAAGTCTGCGGATGTTTTAATCTTCTTAAAATGCCTCTTCTAAGTCACCTGCCAAGGAAGCAGGCTCAAAACACTGCCAGGCCCCGCCGAACGTCGCCAGCGTCCCCTCTACCCAAACGCAGCGGGCTGAAAACGACCACTGTGTGCGCCGCCTGGTAAAGCTAACTCTTGGCAAGTTTCCTCCTGATTTCAGGCAGGGTCGCTTCCTTCTCACACGTAAGGTCCCCATCTCCCAGGTCCCCGGAAGTGTCTGACTCCACAAAGGCTTAGCATTTGATACCTTAAAAAAAAAAAAAAAAAAAAAAAAAAAGGCCACTCCAAGAACATTTTGAAAGTTCTATGTCTAAAAAGATCCCTGTTTGTCGATTTCGGTGGGGTAATTAAGCTAATCCAAACAAGGGGACCTTGTCCGCACACCCTGGGGGAGGGGCGGTGGCTGGCCTCTGCCTGGGGCCCTCTGCACAGCCGGCTGTGGCTCCTGGTGGGGTCTGTCCCACCCCTTCCCCTGTGGCCGCTCTTCTCCAGGGCGGCCTTTTCCTTCCCTGGTCAGATTTCCACTTGGCAAAGCTGACCTGCTCTCACGCTTCCTGGCCTGGAGTCGAGCGACCCACCTAACGGGGTTTGGCCGGGGCGCCTTCAGCAGCACAATCACGTTGCCATCGCGAAAACCTGGGGAACCAGAGGCCAGCGCGGAGCAACACCCTCCCCGCGCTCAGTGAGAACACAGCTTCCAGCACTTTCCAGCCCCACAAATTACAGGCAAGGCTCTGCCAGGGGTGTTCTCGAGGAGGGCACCAGCAATTTGGGGTTGTCTGCCACCTACGGCGCTGGCCAGTCACCCTCACTCTGTGCCAGGCCGTGAGGCTGTGAGTCAGGACCACCCCTGCTGGCTACTGCACGGGGCTGGGCTACAGGGCGGCGGGGGCGAGGGGACAGCGTGGCCCGGACCTCTCCTCCCCACCGTCCCTGACCACAAGGATAAGGCTGACCCCACAGCGAGCAGCCTCAAGGCTGGCTGCCGCAGCCCCCCTGCCTGCAGGCCTGCGGGGGAACTCCCGGGCAGGGTCCGTTCCCAGGCTCTTCCCACCCCTCCCCACCACCCCTCCTCTCCAGGAAGCGAAGCCGAGGGCGGAGTGAGCCCAGGGTGTTACAAGCTGCTGGCCACCTTGGAGCTCACCCAGGCCGAGCTCAGCTTCCCGGCTGCAGCACACGTCTGAGAGGAGCGGGCACCTCTCCCCAGCGCTGGGAGTGGCGCTGGGAGTGGACCCGGGGCGGTCTCCCCAGGGGGCCATCCGGCCACACCCACCACCACTGAGTACCTAATATGCATTTTAAATGCATCTCAAGTGATCCACTTCTGGTCTTTACAGCTGCTGCCCACAAAAACAATCAGCCTGAATGCGGCTGAAATTCTCGATTTCTAAGACAACCTATTCCCCCACCCTCCCACCAGAAGCACCTGAGCTCTTTATCACGCCTGGGCCACGCCACCTGGGGCCTGCACAGCTCCAGACCACAATTCCGGCCTCTCCCCATCTTCTAGTAAGTTCTGCAAAATCTCTCCCAAGCATTAAATCAACTCTTACGCTTTAACACATAATTCAGACCTAGCAGAAAATTATTCGCATTTCTAAAGGGGGCTGTGCTTCCAACGCCCAGCAGTGTGCCATATACGTCTTAATCAGTGAACCGATACTCCAGCTTTTCTTCCTGTTTTCCTATAAGCACAAAACAGAGGAGATGAAGGATTGCCCTGCACCCTACCTGTCTGTCCCTGACCAGAGGATGGCGGGAGAGGGCTGCAGGGAAGTCAGGGCACATGCACAGATTGGGGGGAAGAGTGGGCGACTTGGGTTTTCCCAGAGTAACAGGTTGTGATTCTGACAATCATTTGACCCCACAACTGCTTCAATCACTCATCTTCTAAACCCTCCTTCCTTCCCAGGCCCTGGGCTAAGAGATGCCCCAATAAGCAGAAGCCACATGTCCCCTTTTGCTGGAGTCAGCTGAAGTATCAAAAACAAAAAACAAAAACAAAAAACAAACCTCACACTCCCTATTAGATTGACTGGCTCTTCCCACTCCTCCCTAGCGGCCGTCCCTCACCTTCTAGAAACATTATGAAGAGTTAGCCAGGAGGCCGTGCTTCTTTCAACCCCCCGCCCCCATTCTGATACACCTGCCCTGGAAGAGCCCTGGGTGCAAGGTGCCCCCCGAGAAGCCAATCAGGAGGAATGCACCTCGGGGAAGAACGGGTTAAACCCAAAAGCTCGAGGAGGACGAGGCCGCTCAGGGGAGGGAAAGCGGCGCTGGGTGCGGAGAAACGTGAAGGACCTCCAGGGGGCCGCGCCGACCCCTCTCCCCGACCCACCGGCGCGGCCACAGGAAGCAGAGGTGTCTTCAACGGCGCGGAGGAGACGAAACGCCGGCCCGGCCCGGGGGCGGCGGGCGCGCGGAGCGGAGCGGAGCGGAGCACCGGCTGCGCGCGCTGGGGGCGCGAGCCGGGGAGCGGCGCGGGAGAAGGCCGCCGTGCGGGGGAGACCCAGGCTGCCGGCGCCGCGCAACTCTCACAAGTTGGGCACGTCAGGCCGAGAAAGCAGGGCAAGGTCGCGACCAAGGGGGCGAGGCGCCAGGCTTCCCGGGGGTGCAGACACCCGAGGGAACGGGGAGTGGGGTGCTGAGGTGTGCGACAGGGGGGGAGGCAGGTCCAGGGGAGGCGCGCACCGCGGGCCGGGGCCTGGGATGCTCCAGGAGGCTGCCAGGACGGGGACCAGGAGGGGCAGGTGCAGCCTGCAGTGGGAGGGAGCCCCGGAGGGGCGCGGCGTCAGGCGCGGGTGTGGGGGTCCCCTCCCCGAAGAAGAGATGCCGGGGGCCGGACTCAAGAGCTCGAGGCTGCAGCCGCGCGGAGGTGGGGGTGGGGAGGCGGCAGGTGCCGGGCGCCCAGGTGCGGGGTGCCCAGGTGCCAGGCCGGGGGCGGCCGCTCACCTGTCTCCTCCGGCCGGGGCCGCGGGGGCGACGGCACCGCGGGGCGGCCGGGCCGGGCCGGGCGGGGGTCGGCGGGGGCGCGGAGCCCCGGGCGCTCGGGAGCGGCGACGGTGGCTGCGGCGGGGGCCCGGCGGCGGCTGCTCCTCGGCTGGCCGGCCGGGCGGTCAGTCAGCGAGCGACGCGGGCTCAGAGGGAGCGCTGCGAGGCTGCGGCCGGTGCGCGGGGACAACGCCGCTTTATCGGGTCGGAAACAGCCGCCGCGCGCCGCTTCCGCTGACGCAGCGCCGGCCTGAGCTCATGACTATGCAGCAGCCGCCGCGGGAGGCCGGGGCGGGGCCTGCGCCACGAGCGCCCATTGGTCGTCTGGCGCCCCGCCCACCTGAACGCCCCTCCCCGTTGCCGAGGCTCCGCCCCTGCCCCCGTCCCGCCTCCCTCCTCCTGGGAGAGGCGTCTTGCGCGCCCCCAGCTCCCGGCTGCAGCAGCCGCCCCTCCCCTAGCGCCCCAGCCCCGGAATCCCGCCGCGTCCCTCTCTGTAGCCGCGGGAGGGAGAACCGTGCAGCCCTCGCCCCTCCCCCGCTCGCGCTGCTCTCTCCCTCCCTCCCCAAACGCCCTCCTCGCGGAGAGGCCTGGAGAGCTTCGACACCCACCACCAGCCTAGCCCCTCCACAAACACCCTTCTCCCACTACCATCACCACCATCCCCGGCCCCCAGGGGCCGCAGCAAACGCTCCTGTCTCCCCTTCTCGGTCTCCCTCCTCAAACCCCCTACCTCACCCCAGGCTGTCTCCCTCTCCCCGCTTGGCACACTCCCAGTCCTGCCCCCTGCCCCCCGCTGTCAGAGTGCCCCGGGGAGCTGGGCAGGACCCTGGGACCAGAGCTCCCACTCGCTGCCTGACCCATGCCAGGGCACTCATCCAGTGTCACCCCACAAGCAAATTGGCTATAATCCATAGCATGAGGCTGCTGGGAACACAAAGTCGAAGGAGGTGGCTTTACAAACAGAAACAGATGATATAATGGGCTGAAGTCAGACAACCCTTCACCCTCACCAGGGTGTAGGTGGCTTTGGACCAATTACTTCACCCCACAGAGCCTGGGTGTCCTGTCTGTAACATAGAGATCATAAGACCCATCTCATGGGGTTGCTGAAGGGATTTAGAAATAAAGGGCGCGCTAAACGGCCTCCAGAGCAGTTAAAATGGGAAAATCTGACAATATCAAGTGTTGGCGAAGAAGTGGAGCAACTGGAACTCTTATTCATTGCTGTGGGGATGCAAACTGAGGCAATTACCTTGGAAATCTGTTTAAATCCTATGGCTTAGCAATTTCCCTCCCAGATGCATACCGTATATAATCACATTTCTGTTATAGCAGCACTGTAATAACCGAACATTGGAAACTACCCAAAGTACCCATCAACCGTAGAACAGAGCCATAAATTGTGTTATATTTACACAGTAGAATGACAGCAATGACGATGAATAATATTCAACTACACCCAACAATGTGGATGACTCACTAACGATTCTGAGGAAGAAAAAAAAGCCAGACCCCAAAGCATATGGGACTCCATGTATATAAAGCAGTCGAAGTGTACACATGGTGGTAACCTTGCAGGGAGGGGCGCCAGAGCCAGGGAGGGGACAGGAAGGAGGGATCTGGGGTGTTGGTAAGATTCGTTTCTTGGTCTGGGTGCTGGTTATGTGGGTATGTATGCGATACTTAATGAGGGATCAATAAGAACGTCAGTGGTCTACGCATTAAAAGCCCAAAGTGACACCCATGACATGTCCTGTCTACCTGCCTCCCCTGCTGGGCTTTTGCTCCTGCGGCCAGAGGCAATTCCAGCTATGCTGTCTGCCAACAGCGCGGCCTTGGGCAGCTGACAGCCTTTCTGAGTCCTTACCTGAAAGTGAGCCTTCTAGTAACACGTAACTCACAAGCCTTTTTAAAAGACTTGATCTAGTAAGCAACGCTGAGGAAGGATTTAATAAATTTGTTTAATTATTCACTAAACACTGGTAATTATTAAATCTTCATTTTCATTCATTCAGATACCAGTTACTGAGCGCCTACTATGTGCCATATACCATGCCAGATGCTGAGACTAGAGCTGGCAACGGGAGCCACTCTCTCTTAAGGAGTTCGCGGTGGAGTGGGAAATGCATACAGTTAAGGGAAGTGGCCACAGAGCCCAGCGCAGGCTCTGACTCACAGTAGGTGCTCCATAAATGCTTCTGGAAGAATAAATGAGTGCATACGCTTTCACGTGAATTAAATTTGGAAGGCAGTTTCTAAGCCTGAGAAGTGGGAACAGCAGATTAGTTTACTCCTATCACCTGAAGGAGGACAACGAGATTGGACAGAGAGCAAAGGAGGGAAGGGCATGGCCTCAGCGTGCCTGGTCCGGAGCCCTGCGTGTGTGTAGACTCATCTCTAGGGGCTGGAAAGGTAAGAGAAGTGACGTGCACAGAACTAGATCAACCGAGGCGACTCAGGTTTTGCAGTGATTTAAAACTATAAACTCACTCATTAATTGAGGGCCTACTGTGTGCCAGGCCCCTTCCGTGCCTTGCTAGATCTCTTTAAGGGCTTGAGGAGGTGGGGAAAAGAGAGCCTAGAAGCTGAGAGTGTCCCAACTGGACTAGTCTCTTAGTGGATACCTCCTCTGCTCGATTACAAATCTCGCGTTGTTTTTTTTTTAAGTAACAAACACTTTTTAAAACAAACTTTTGCAAAACCCCAGTATCTCAATTAGCATGCTGATTCATCATCAGATAAGTCTGAGCACCTGTTCTGAGCCAGGCCAGCGCGCGTGCTGCACACGCACGCTTATGCACACACACACGCTCTCAGGGCGCTGATTTCCACCATGTCTGCCTGACAGTCACTTCCCCCTTCCCCGCTTCCCTGTGAACCGTCTCAGGTGTGGTGAAGAGAGCAGTGGGTACAGGGGAAGAATTCCAGTCCCGCCACTTCCTTCTGGGTGACCTTGGGAATATCACCTAATCTATGCGAGCTCCAGGTGGGCCCACAGCCTGCAGGTCCCAGATCTCAGGCAAGGACAAGCCCCCCATTGCCCATGATGGAACCTGAGAGCTCAGAGGACAGGCCTGCCCAGGTGTCCTGGGCAGTGAGGGGCCTTCAGAGCAGCCTCAGCCCCAAGGCGGACAAAGCCACAGCGGGATCCCCAGGTGACCCGATTGCTGAGAGAGCAGCTGTACCCCTGAGGTCATGTAAATTCTCAGGGTCACACAGCCACTTGGGGTCATAAGTCCTCCCAGGGTCATATGGCCACTTGGAGGGTCATATGACTGTCGGGAGTCATATGGCTTTCCAAGGTCATATGTCTTCTTGGGGTCAGATGGCTACCTGGAGTCATACAACTGCCTAGGGTCATACAATTACCAGGCGTCATATGGCTACCTGGTCATAGGGTGACCCAGGGTCATATGGCCACTGAGGATGGCACAGCTACCCAGGTCACATGGACACCTGGGATCACAGGTGTGTCTCATTGGAAGCCAGGGCTCCATCGGGACCATTCCCCTGCCTCCGTGCCCTGGCGGGCCCCACCGCCTCCCGAGCCTCGACTCCTCACCTGTGAGGTAGCCAGACGCTGCGTCGAGACCACAGGCTGTGGAGAGGGGTACGTGAGGACAAGGTGGCACCGGGCCCATCTGGCACGGGGCCTGTGCCCCGGCAACGGCTGCAACGCCAGAGGCCAGCTGTGGCCAAGGGGGCATGCACCCTCCCAGGCTGAGCAAACCCAGAGGTTCTGCGGGAGGGAGCTGGGCCGGAAAGCGGTACCGGCCTG
The DNA here is from genome assembly GCA_028627145.1 of Eidolon dupreanum. NCBI lineage: Eukaryota > Metazoa > Chordata > Mammalia > Chiroptera > Pteropodidae > Eidolon > Eidolon dupreanum. Next base: position 1,239,737 of record CM053511.1, on the reverse strand, counting down.
GGCACGGCCTGGCAAAGGCCTCATGCTGGAGCACCCGAGTCTAAGACAGGACGGGCAGCACCGGGCCTGGGACAGGCCGTGTGCCGGGAAGGCGAGCTGAAGGGGCAGCAGGGTCCACCCTGGGGTGGGAGGGTGGCGTTTCTTCTGTAGCTGTCCTACGTTCCACGATGAAGCATGCAGAGTAAGTAACGAAAACGGTAAAATAGGACACCGGCTTCAGCCAGATTGGAGGGGCCTCTCACCTGCCAGGCTGCGTCATTCCTGCGGGCGAGGGAGACTTGGGAGGTCTTTAAGGGGCCAGACGGGGACCCTGGGGAGGCAGCAGCTGTCCCGTGCTGGTGAGGGGTGAGGAGCGGCTGGGGCCAAGCGGGGTGGGAGAGGAGGCCCAGGGGTCACGGCTCGTGACGGAACGTGCGTGCAGACAGGGCTGCACTCTGCACACAGGTGACAGTGGGTCCTGTAATCCCTACAGACCTCGTGGGTCCTCCTCTCCTCCCCTGTCCCTCCTAGCCCTCTCGGTGCCATTGGGCAAATGTCTGCCTTTTCCTCTCTGCTTCTCCCAGGGTGTTTGCTCCTTAAAAAGTGGGCAATCCATCGCTGCCGAGGGCTCGTGTGACCCAGGGTTGCAGGGAGGAAATTCGCCTGAAGACGGTGGAGCCCTCCCGAGGGTTCGTGAGGCCTTCCCACGGGCGCGCACATGTGCGCCCCGTGGCTGGCACGCCAGCCTCTCGATTCCCTCCCTGTTCTGGCCCAGAAGAATGGCCAGTGACAGCCTTCCCCGTAACCCAGTCTGTGGGACCCGCTGCCGCAGGAGCCCCCAAGTGAGGGGCAGCCCGCTCGCTGGCAGGAGGGAGCGCTGGTGCCCAGGGACTCAGGAGGCCTGGGGTGGGGACGGCATGGGCACCAGACTGCCTGGGGCGCGGCCCCAGCTCTCCCCCTTCCTTGCCAGCCACGCACAGCACCCCACACTCGGCAGGGCCCCGCACGTGGGATCCTGCTCTGCTCTCGCTGTTCTGCAATTTCTACCCGATTCTTTATTTTACACTGGACCTAAGAATGATGCAGCCCGTCCTGCTGAGAAGCAGTGTCTTGCTTCTTTGCACCGTCGTGTTCTCATCTGTAAAACAGACGCACGGGGTCAGAGTTCATGCTTGTCTGGGAATGATAAAGAACGAGGGACATAAGGAACTGAATACCAACTTGGGTCCTGCCTAGCCCAGGCCACCTCACATGCACAGAAGCCCTGTGCTCGGTGTGTCTGTGTCCTAGACGAAATGGAGGCTCAGTGAGCTGGGATGGTGGGCCTCGCCTCATGCAGTGGGTACGTGGCTGAGCTAGGGTTTGAACTGGAGGCCACCCGGCTCTGCATCCTTGTGCCCTCTGCCCAAGGTCACAGGGCTTGTAAGGAGCTCCCGGACTGTCAGAGCGGGGAGCTGCCCGTCTACTCAGCATCTCAAGTCCAGTTGTCAGGACAGTGAGGGAGGGAGGGTCAGGGCCCCTTCAGCTCAGCCATGAACCGAATGACCAGAATGACCTAGAGAAGAGGCAGGGACTCAGCCGCCCACGGCAGGTGGCAGGGTGGGGCGTCTGGCAGGATTTCTCAGAACAAGGATGAAGGCAGGTGATGTGTGGGGCCACCCCACCCAGGGCCCCTGGCGTAAGCCACACCTGCTGGAGTCAACAAAGGCAGAGCTGGCCTCTGGGGTGCTCTGGCCAGGTCATGGCCCCCAGCCAGGCGTCCACCTCCAGACTCCCAGCTCCACCCCTGCTCGGCTGGCCGCCCTCCTGGCCCTCTGGGTTGACTCTCTTGCCACTGCTCACTCTGTTCCACCTGCCAGCAGTCCCGTCCCTCCTCCTTGGGTCTGCCTGTGCCTTGTGTGCCTTCTCCAGGAAGCCCTCGCAGACCGCCCCAGTGCAGGGTTAGCCCTGCCCCCCCGCCTGTGGCACTAGTAAAACTGAGCTTTGATCATGTCCTCGGGCGCTGTCCACAGAGCATTCTATGCTTTATAAGGCACTTGTCCCGTCCACGGTCTCACCAGAATCTCATGAGAGCCCTGCGGGGTCACAGGGTTCTTGTCCCCATTTTGTAGATGGGGACCCAAGAGGTGAGGAAAAGGTCTGAGGTCATGTGGGGCGGTGATTGCACAATGGCTAACACTTACTGAGACCTCCCTGGGTACCAAAGGCTGGCCTACATGATTCTCATCCATCCATCCGTCTATCCACCCACCCACCCACCCCCCTACCTATCCATCCATCCATCCATCCATCCATCCATCCATCCATCCATTTATTCATTCAATCTACTCTGTGCCAGACACTGTCATAGATGCTGTGGGACCAGCATTGAAAACAGACAGACACCACCCCTCCTCCTGAATCTGCATCCGAGTCGGGAGACAGACAATGAACAAGTAACCGTAAGTTAGGGGCTGAGCAGAAGCGGGCAGGGGGAAGGAGTGCTGGGGGTCAGGCAAGGTCCCTTGAAAGGGGACTTTGAGGAGAGGCCTGAAGGAGGGGAGGGGACAGCCCAAAAGTGTCCACCTCAGACGCCAGCCTAGTCCCTCCCGGCCTGTCTGCCTGGCCCTTGCCCCGGCCCTAGCCACCTGTCCCACGACCCTCTCAGACAGGCAGGATGGGGCCCTCCCGCCTTGCTGGTCCACGGGTCCCTGCCTGGGCCTGGCACAGGTCCACGCCTGGAGAAGCACGAAGGGCCGGGGAGAGAGAGAATGTGTGAGCGGGCGGCAGGTCCTGCCTTGCTTACAGTCGCTCCTTGTCTGCGGTGCTGGGGTCGGGGTGGGGGATGGGGGCTAGGGGAGGTCACCGCCCTCCCCGGGTCACGCAGGAAACAGCACCCCGTTAGAAGCTAGCCCAGACGGGGCAGCGTCCGGCCCTGCTGCCCTCCGCGTGGTCAGGTGTTCCTTCAGCGAAGGGCGCAGACCGTCTGCGAGGCGCCGGGGCTCGCCGGGCGTGTGCGACGCCAGCAGACGCTGCCCTCAAACAGCTCGCGTTCCGGTGGCTCCGGAGACGCCGCAACGAAGAGGTCAGAGGGTCCCAGGGGCGGAAACGCCACCGAGAGAGGACACCGAGGCCGGCGGGTGGGAGGGGCGCTGCTGTCCACGGTGGGTGGCCAGGGAGGCCTCCGGAGTGGGCGCCGTGTCGGAGGGTCTGGGCAAAGAAGGGACACATCGGACTTACTGTTTCAGAGGGTCCTTCAGGCCAGTGTCTGGAGAGTGACCGCGGGGCAGAGGCAGAGCAGGACCACGGGTGCTTCTGGGCCCGTGTCGGGGAGAGCCAACGGTGACAACGAGGGGGAGCGGTGGCTGGATTTTGGATAAACTGAGAAGACACAGGATCGGCTGCTGGATGGGCCTTGGCACGCGGGAGCAGAGCTATTACTAGCCGCGAAAGCTCGTCTAATCCTCCCACGGCCTCAGCCTTCCCACCTGTAAAACGAGGTGCGGGGCCCTCGCTGCCCAAGCTCTGGAAGGTGTGGCGCTGGAGCCAGCCCTCAGCGAAGCCTCAGAGGCCCGACCGGTGCCGGGCACTGGTGTGGGCCCAGGGGACACGGTAAGTGCTTCACAAATAGTGGTTTCCTCTAAAACAAAGAAAGAAACAAACAAACAAACAAACAAACGTACGAACGAACGATGCGGGGGGAGAGGGCTGGATCCTAAGGCAGCAAAGTGCTGATGGCGCAATCGAGGCCCCGTTGTGATGCGGGTACGTGGGTCACTTGGGACCAAGGGTGGCGGCCCAGTCAGGTGGCTGCCTGCTGCAGGGTCTGTGTTGTCTGTGTTGTCTGACTGAGGCAGACAGCCCAGGAGAAGTTGCCGGGGGCAACCGGTACCCGGAGCCAAAAACAGCAGGCTGCGGGGGGCTGACCCCGTTTCCGAGGCGGCGGTGGCCAGGAGGACTGTGTCCCGTGGTGGTGTGTGTTGAGCCCCTCTTCCCAGGATCACCCCTCCGCAGCTCGCCGGGAGGCAGGGTGGCTGAGCGGGTGCTGCCCTCCGCCCGCTGGGAAGGCAGGAGGTGACAGGCATCCCATGAGGGGTGGGCGGCTCGGCCCCTCCTTAATCTGCAGTCCTGGGAAACCAGCCCCAGGCCCAACCCTGACTGGGGCCCAGAGCTGGGGGCTGGGGTGGAGCTGAGCTGACACCCCTTTCTCCAGCTGCCAGGTGAGGAAGGGGTGGAGCAGATGCAAAGGAGTCGTGACTCAGTAAACAGGGTCAGGCTCAGCCAGGGAGCAAATAGGGTCAGGGTTCAGTGGGTAAAACTGGAGCCAGTGACACACCAAAGGTAGGACGAGGGCTTACTGTGTGAACAGGGTTAAGGCTCAGTGTGTGACAAGTGCCAAGCCTCGTGCCATGAGCGAGGTCAGAGTTCAGCCTGTTACTGGGATCAGCGTTTAGGGTGTCACTAGGATTCAGTTTAGTGTGGATCGGGGCTTGGACTGTTACCCGGATTCCGACTGGTCTGGGAGAGGCATGAAGGCTGTGACTGACAACGGGACTCAGCATGGGGCTGGTGCTCGCACGGCTGAGGGGGCAGTTACGACCCTGTGGCAGACTCGGGGCCGACTGCTCTCTTTTCTCTGCACTGTTCAGCTCCACTCCTCTCTCCCTTGCGTTCATTTAAGAACCATCCACTCTGTGACAGGCGCTGTTCTCCGCGTTCCAGACTCAAAGGCCGCGTAGCTGCGGTCCCAGCCCTAAGGTTCCTCCCGTCTCCCAGGGGCTCAGTCAAGTTCGTTGTACAAGAGGCTCCGAGGCCCAGAACGCACCAGGGATTTGAAGCTGGTTTGTTGGAGGGATTGGGCAGAGGGCATTCCAGGCAGAGGGCACTGCTTGAGCGAAGCCTCGGAGGCTGGTCAGGTCGGAGCCGGGGAACCTGGTTGCCAAGGTGAGCTTTTGGCCAGTGTCGGGAGCCGGGAGCTGGTTGAGGGACAAATCTGCTCAGTCATCAGACTGTGTGTCAGGCCAGCCTCTTTGCACCGAAAGCCAAGCTCGGCATGGACTCAGAGGCAGCCACAGCCAGTTCCCACCAGGTGACAGTGTGACTGCTTTGGTGGGCACTCCCTGCCCCAGAGGCCACCCACCTTGGGTGGACCAGGATGCAGCAGACAGTGGGAGGAAACGACAGCATGTGAGGGGTGGCGGGACTAGTGTGGCTGGCGGGAAGGAGGGTGTGGACTGCCCCAGGAGAACCACGAGCAGCCAGAGACATGCAGTGGGGCCTGGGGTGTACATGGGACTTTGAAGGGAGGCTCCCGGCCAGGCGCCGCTTCTGGGTGCTTGAGCCAAGCCCTGTGGCCTTGAGCTGCCCCACCCCCGAGCATATAGACCTTGGCCTTGGGGACCTCCCGGCCACCTGTGCAGAAGTGTGCAGGCCTGGGCCGGGAGCGCTGGCTCCCACCTCCGGCAGACCGCGGCCTCGGGCCTGGCCCACCTCACGCCCGCCCTCACAGAGCCGAAGGGTCACCTTTCTCAAGCGGAGCAGACCCAGGGCCTCCCCTTGCATAACACTCTGGCCATTCTCCTGCCCTGGCCCCTGGACCAGGCCACCAGCTACTCCAGACCTTGGCTGCGGCCTGCCTCATGTGCAGGTAGCTGCTGGTCCACAGCAAGGCTCCGGGGTGACAGTGGGGCTGTCCGAGGGGCAGGGGGCGCCTCCCAAACAGGCAGAAAGCAGGGGGCGCTCCGAGGCCCCAGAGCAGGGATGCCGCGTGTGTGGGCAGGCTTGGGGGTGCAACCCCGGGCCACACAACTCCAACAGCTCAGTCAACCCTCAGTGACCCATTTCATTGGACCAGGTGCTACCATTATTCCCTTTGCTCAGAGGAGGAAACTGAGGCCCAGAGCAGTTAGGTGACGGATGCAAAGGCACCCAGCCGTTGGGCAGAACCAGGGCTGGACTCTGTGCGGGCCGACCCCGGAGCCGGAGCTCTGAACGCCAAGTCAGGGCCTTCTTCGAACGGAAGCTGGTGCTGCGCAAGGGGCCGCAGGCAACTGGGCAGTTGGGGTGCTGGAGGGTCCTGCCCAGTACTCTCCCGGCCCCCGGAGGGCCCTGCTGGCTGCAGCACTGTGAGTGAGTGTCACTGTGAGTGTCACATGAGGCTGAACTCACAGCAGCCAGCGTCGCTGAGCACTCACTCTGGGCTGCGCCCTTTCCTCCCTTAGCTCGGTGGAGAGTCACCGTACTCTGGTGACTCCACCTCATCCCTGTGGACAGGCGAGTGGTAACAGGAGAGCTCTGACCCCTCTGTCCATCACCCCAGGCTGTCCTCAGGGCCAGGAATAAGGTCACCGTCGGCTCACAGGGGTGGGGTGCGGGGATGGGAGGAGGCCCACCCAGTTCCCGCCCGACCTGCTGGGTCGGTTTGGCCCTGCCAGCGCCCCACGCCCGGGGAGCCCGCCTGCGCCACCCCTCCACTGGCTCTCTTTAAGAGCAGGGACTTTCAGAGTCTGCTGTGACCTTGGGGGTGTGGGCCCTTGGGGTACCCCAGTCTCCAGAGAGCGCTGGTTCAAGGAGCTGGGCAAAGCCTCAAGCCTGCCAGCCTCAGGGGCGAGCACAGGTGTGCAGGCACAGACTCGGGGGCGGGCGTGCTGCGGGGAGCCCGGCTCAGGACACAGACAGCCCCGTCTGTGACGTGGACAGGTCAGGTCGCCCGTCGGCGCCTCGGTTTCCACATCTGCAACTCTAGGTAGGCGATGAATATCCCTCACGAAGCCTGGGGAACGGTCCGTCGAGTGTCAGCTCTGAGTTGGGGTCCAGCCCTGCTCCCCACCAGGCTCAGCCCCCTAGTTCCAGGGTGGGGTCAAAGGGCATGTCCTGGAACCAGAGAGAGATGTTCAAGTCCCTCCTTCCCCCTCTGCTGGCTATGAAGTCAGACAAACTGCTCCCCTCTCTGTGACTCAGTTTCCCCATTTGTAAGGGCGCGTGGCACTCTCACGAAGAATCGGGAGCATTCGATTCTCTGATGCCGTGAAGAGAGACTTGTGGCCATCAGGTGGGGTGGGGGGAGCTGGGACACGCGATGGGAATCCATGCCCACCGCACACACTCTCCCTCAGACCTGCAGTGAACACGCACACACACGTGTGCGTGCACAAACATGTGCACACCCACATGCCACACACACTCACCTACACATGCCCACTGATCCACGCCCTGCCGGGAGCGCCCACACACCTCCCAGCGCACACGCGCACACGCACACACACACCCATCCTCCCCGGGCTCACACGCACAGCCGCTGGCCCTCCACGCCCGCGTCCCTGGACATGCCCAAAAACCCACACCGCTCCGCTTCCCACCCCTGCTCTCGCCTCGGACGCCTGCTTCTGAAGCCCCTGTGCCCTGAGAATCAGCCCTGCACCCCAGGGTTTGGGCAGCTTCAGAAAGTGCCAGCCCCTCCTTCCTGCTGCCACCTGGGCCCCAGCAGGGGTCCCTGCAAACCGATGTCACCCCCACCTGTTCTCCACCCGTTAACCCCAGAGCATCTGTTTGCGGGCTGCGTTCCACCCCGGGTCCAGCGGCAGGCCTGGGGGAGGCTTCGGGGACCCCTCCTTTCCAGGGGCTGGCCTGTTCCCCGGCAGGGGCACGCAGCCGCACACTCCTTTGGCCACCTGGAATCCTGGCTCCCACACCTGCCACTGCGTGACGTGGAGTGGGGACAGTGACCGTGCCCTCCCGTGGATCGTGGAGCGCCAGGAGCGAGGGGCTGGCCACGCAGCCAGGCCCCATGAAGGCGGGTGAGCGTCTCTCTGCTCCCAGCGGGATCGTTGCTGGCTCTGGAGTCAGATGAGTCACCTGAATGAGGCCTCTGCTCATCCCCCGAGGCCCTTCTAGGACACCAGTCCCCTTCTCCAGACTCGGAGAAGTGGCCACACCCACAGCCTGGACTACTGACCTCCACCTGGTCGAGCCTCAGTTTCCTCGTGGGATGGAATGGGGTGCACCCTGGCCACAGGACTTGTGAGACTTGTAAGAGGCTGTCCACGTGGAATGCCTCCGAGACAGACATGCTGGGGGCAGCTGGGATGAGACACAAATTCTTGAGCCCCAAGGCCAAGTCACCCCCGAGACATGCGCTCCTTCCAAAAGCTTCTCCAGCTCCTTGAGGCCGATGGGGAAATGTGAGTGCTCCACCTGGGTCCTTGTGGTGCGCCGCCCTGGGCAGCCACGGTGCAGGCACATGGTCGGTCCCCGGCTCTGAGCCCTTTGGGGCAGAGCAGGGTCTTGTGCAGCACGTGACAGGTCCTCACTGTTGAAGAACAGAGGAAAACCAGCAAGACACCAGCCCGGTCCCGAGCCCTACCTAATATCTCACTAGTCACCTAATGTCGTCCCCAGTAGAAGCACCGCACTTCCTGGAGGAGATGCTGAGGTCCCGTGGCTTAGCCCAGCTGCCTGTGAGGCCCAGGCCCTGGACCTCATGGGCTGTGGCCTGCCCCACGTGGCACAGTGTGGGGCCTGCCATGGACAAGGACAAGAATTCCACTCCCATAGGCCACACTCACCCAGGGACGAGGAGGGCAAGGCAGGACTAGCCCATCGGCGACTGGAGAAACGGGGCTCCGGGGGGCGAAAGACTCAGGGAGGAAGGTCACGGCGGCCTGGCTCCTGCCCGAGAGGGACTTGGTTTTCTGTGCCTCGATTCCCTCACCTGCGAAACGAGTCTGTGCTGCAGGGCTTGCTGCCGCTTATGCCGCGAACGCGGGGCTCAGGCAGGCCTCCTGGGGCGAGTGGTGTTTGAGTCGGGCAGTACGAGGGGCCGGTCTCTATGAAAATACGGACGAGATGGGGAAAAGTGTGTGAAAACACCTAGACCTGGAGATCTGTTCAAGGCCAGGCAGCCCACCGGGGAGTGGGCGGGGCGGGCGCGTGCAGCAGGCTGTGGAGGCTCCCCACCCGCACAGGGAGGTGTCCAGAGAGAGGCAGCTGTCATGGTCGGCCACACGCCCCATCCTTGCACAAGCCGTTTTTTCTGCCAGAATGCCACTCGCGTGCCCACGTTCTTCACCCCATCCAGACTAAAGGGAAACGCAACCTCACTCATGGAGTGTCCTCGCCACCACGAAGACGTGCGTGCAGAAGCAAAGCCACGCTTGGGCCGGCTCAAAATACACATCCCGAGAAGGCTTGTTGGAGAGGCTTCCAGGGGAGGTGACTTCACAGCTGAGATCTGGAGACAAGAAAGGACGTAGGGCGTGCGTGGTGCGGGACAAAGACAGAGGGGCAAGAAGCCTGAGGCCCAGCCCTGCTCTGCCTCTCTCTCCGCCTGCTCATCTGAACAGAGCTGGTCAGCCCCTGCAGCACTGTCCTAAGCATCAGAGAGACCGGCGGGGCCCAGCAGAGTGCAGACCGCTGGCCGTCGTGGGGTTCCCACTGGTTTGTCCCTGATCGAGATCCGGGGGTCCTCATCGCGGGCTTTTCTTTTGCAGGTGTTCCCCAGGGGCCTGCCTGGGTCATAGCAGGTGCAAAACAGCTTCCTGGCTCTGGGTGCGGTGGCCAGGAAGGAAGGTGCCGAGGCTACTCCCTGGGCAGGGACCTGCACCTATCTGTGGGAACTGTCACCCGGACCTGAGGAAGAAACAGCGACATCCCCCGGGCGCCCACAGCCAATTAGCCAAGGAGGAGGAGGCTGTTGCAAGGGCTCAGATTTTGAAATTTCTCTGTGATAACCACCCAGTGAACTTGATTCTCCCACAGGCTGGGATCCACCTCTCCACGGCCGCCCTCCCTCCTGGCGCCCCCACATCCCCTCTGCACCCGGTGGGGTCCTGGACCACTTCTTAACCGCTGGGCCTTCCTCGTCTGTGAAAAGGGGTGGTGAGTCTTCCCTTCTGGAGGTGTCATGGGTTGAATTGCACCCCCATATTCACATGCTGGAGCCCTAACCCCCAGGTCCTCAGAACACGACCTCACTGGGGGATGGGCCTTCACAGAGGTGCCCAGCGAGGGGGGTCATGGGCCCCGACCCGACCCAACCCGATGGCCAGACTGTGAGGAGGGCAGTCTGCATGCATTTGTCCGGGGACAGTGCTTGGTCCGCATGACGTCTGAGGGCCAAGGGGGGCCGGGGACAGACTCCCCCACGGCTTTGAGCAGCCAGCCCATGATGCCCTAATCTCGGATTCTGGAACCGCAACAGCGTGAGTGTCCTCGGTCTGAGCCGCCCCAGTTGTGGTATTTATTGGTCACGGTGGCCCGAGCTGACTAACACAGGGAGGTGGTTGGGATCATTTAGCTGAATGGGTATGAAGTGCCCTGCACAACATCTGGCAGATGTGGGCTTCCAGTAAGTGTGGGTGATTGCATTAATATTAAAAAGCATATTACGCCCTCTACAAAACAAAAACAACTCCCAGGACCTGGCATTCAGCACCTGGGCGAAAGCAGGGCTAATGTTGACCTCTGAGCCCTTGGTGGGGAGGGAGCCTAATGGTTAGAAATGCAGACAATGTCTGAGGGCCCATAGGTGACCGACTTAACCCCTCTGTGCCTCAGTTTCCCCATCAACCAACAGCGTTTTCCCAGGGGGCTGTGAGGATTATGTGAGGCAGGGGTCAGCAAACTCTGGAAAGGGCCAGAGAGTAAATATATTCTTTTCTGAGTGGTGAACTTGTCTGTTGAACTACTCAGTTCTGCAGGTGTACTTGAAGGTGGCCTTAGACAACATGTAAAGGAATGGGCGTGGCTGTTTGCCAATAAAACTTTATTCACAGACACTGAAGGTTGAATTACATATAATTGTCACGTGCATTGAAAGACCTCTTTAGGTCTTTTTTTAACCATTTCACAATGTATAAACCATTCTCAGCTCAATGGCCGGCGGGCCCTGCCCTCGGTGAAGGGGACCCCTGGCCGCTGGGAGGCGCCGGGCAGGACGTGCGGCGTCACTGCCGAGCTCCGGACAAGACTCAGTCTCCAGAGACGTTTTGAGATTCGCCAGCTCCGTTTGGGAGAGCGGCTGTCTCAGTGACTTTCCCAACCACGTGTACCCCCCGACCAAAGGGTCCTGAGCACCTACCGTGTGCCCAGCCCCGTGCGAGTGCATCCGCACGTCGTGTCCCTCTCCACCTGCACCACGGCCCTGAGGTCCCATCCTACAGCCCCCATTTCACGGATGGTCCAACCGCAGCTCAGAGGTCAGTTACTCCACATGACCTCCCTGCCCCTCTGTGAGCCCAACCCAGCGGGGACTGCGGGGGGTGGGGGCTAGGGGGCTGGGGGAGGATTGCAGAGCCAGTGGAGGAGGCGGTCAGAGGAGCAGAGAGGAAGAGGTGACAGACAAAGGCCGAAGCAGGGGTGGGGTGGGGGAAGGGCATGCCCAGCAGAGGGAATGGCTTCTTCGAGGGCCGAGGGCCCAGAGGCAGGGAGTGATGTGGCACAGCTGAGACAGATGGAAGGTGGGGTTAGCAGCGAGAAATGACACTGAGTCATAAGAAAAATCCACTGGGTGTGAAGCACTTTCTCTGAGGGCAGCAGCAGCCAGGGCCAGGCTGGAAGTAAGGGAGGAACAGATCTGACTCGCGTTCGAACGGCTCCCCCTGAGCCGTGTAGATGGTGCGAACACCAGCCACGTAAACAAGGCCAGCGGTGAATAATATATTTTATTTAACCTAATATTCAAAATATTATTTCAACACATCATTAATAAAAAAAAAAAAAAAAAGCTCATCGAGAGAGCCGACGTGATTTTTCTCATACTAGGTCTTCACATTCGGGTGGGTCTTCCACAGCACAGCTCAGTATGGACCTGTCACGCTCCGAGTGCTCAGTAGCCACGTGGGACAGCGCAGGAGCGGAGGCCGGAGTGGAGGCACGGAGGCTGGCGGGAGGCCACCGTCCAGGGCCAGGCTGTGGTGGGCCAAGGGCCACCAGCCCAGGCAGGGCACACAGGAAGGACCAGCCGCAGGTCGCACAGAAGGCGGAGGTGGGTCTGGGCTCTGTCGAGTGTACAGTGTGTGGGCCGCAGAGGTCCGCGTCAGCCCAGACAGCTGGTGTCCCCAGCCTGCTGGGTCAGCCACCCGGCCCCTGGCCACCCCCCATCCAGACTAATATGAGGCTTCCTGTCCCAGCTGGAGGGTGACCCGAGGCCTGACCCCCGTGGCCCTGGTGGATGAGCCCGGAAGGAAGGCCTCCTCCTTGATGCACTTTGCTGCAGGCGTCTGGCGGGGGCTTCCCCGGGACTCCCTTGGGAAGTGCTGCACAGGCCGGTGGGCGCTCAGCCAGGGCCGCCCCCAGCAGCTGCACAAGGCGAGGGCCGCGGGGGCCGGGAGGGCCAGCACCCAGCACCCGGGGCCTCGAGGAGCTCCTCACAGCACCTGGACCTGGGGGCATGCCAGGGTTGCCCCCACAGATAGCCGGAGCTCTGAGGGAGCCTGCAGGCAGGCCAGCAGGCGGCTTCCTCTCCAGCCCCGGCCCCAGGGTTCAGAGTAGCAGAGAACGGGGTCAGGAGCACACCTGGCTGTGTGCCCTGGGCGAGGCGTGTGGCCTCCCTGAGCCACCGGTTGCTCCTCCGTGAACTGGAAGCTTTGGGACACCTCATGGGCCAGGGTGAGAGTTCGACAAGCTCACGTGTGCCCGTGGGGCCCTGCTGAGAGCTATCTGTGGCCACATCACAAACATTTCAGGCCTTGGTTCCTCATTTCTGGTCTGCGGCCTCCTCTCTCCTGAGCTGAACTTGTCAACCCAGCCTGCTCTGGGAGTTGACTCAGTCATGCTCCTCGTTCACCTTCCTTTGGAATAAGTTTTGGGGTCCTCCAACGAGCCTTGGGGTGTCCACCTCTCTCCTCCCCCTCCAACATTTTTGAGCACCCATTATGTACCAGGCGCTGTGCTAGGCACTGAGGATTTAGCTGGGAACAAGACTCAAAGCCCTGGCCCCCAGGAGCTGGCAGCCTGGAAGCTGACGCTAGCCACTCAAACGGACGGTAAGTGCAAAATGGGGACTTTCAGTCCTTTGGAGAGATACTCAGCGGGCATTAGGAGGGCGCAGGGCAGAGGGAGCCGGTTCATCGCAGGGCGCAGGTGCGATCGGGAGGCGTGGGAGAGCGCAGCAGCTGCCAACGTCGCGTGGCAGGGGCTCCGCCGCTGTGCGCTGTGCGCAGAGGCTGCGGCCAGGGCTGGGCCCGCAGGCATGCCGCCTCGGGCAGGCCAGGGATGCCTGTCTTCTCACTGGAGAGCAGTGGGAGCCCGGGAAAGCGGACTAGCGGGGAGTGTGTGGGGGCGTTCTCCCCTGAGAGGTCAGCCTGGAGCCCTGGGAGAGGGCTTGGAGGCGGCGAGGGTGGGACCCTGGGCTTGGACAGGACCCGAGGGGCGGGAAAGGGGAGAAGTGCGTGGCTGCGTGGGGGAGGCGGCAACCGCCAGGCCCTTTGACAGGTAGGCCACAGGTGCTGGCGTGTGTGGATGGGCGTCGGTGGCGCTTCCTCCCTTCTCGGGTTCTTCTCGCACGTGGAGGGCGCTCTCCCGGGTGCTGCTCCTGGCCGCCCGCCCCTCCCGTCTGCTCTGATCGCCGAGTCTGGGAGGAGGCCGTGCGCATGCTCAGTCCAGGAGCCTCGCCCGCAGGCGCTGCGCCCTCTGCGCATGCCCAAACGCTGGAGCCCGGCCCGCAGGCGGCGCGCCCTCTGCGCATGCCCAGCCCGGGGAGCCCTGCCCGCAGGCGGCGCTGAGCTGGCCGTGGCCAGACTGTCCCTTTTGGGCAAGAGAGTGGAGGATGGATCCAACACCCACTGCAGCCCTGTTCCCTCAACCTGCATAAGCAGCGTTTGACTGGGAGAGGGGGATGGGGACCCCGGCCAAGCCTTTGGAGGCTCAGCTGCAGCCGGGTGGTGGGTGTGGGTAGGACCGGCTGGGAGTTTAGGGAAGGGGCGGGACCCCAAGGGCCTTTTCCCGCTGTGCCTGTGTGGCCCCGGGCACTTGTGTCACCCTCTGAGCCTCATTTTCCCCAGCTGTAAGCGGGAGAATGGCTCCTGTCTGCTTGCCCGGAAGGGACTCTGCAAAGCCGGACTAGCTCAGCTTTCAGGTTCTAGGTCTCCGGTCCACACGCACAGGCTCTGCAGCCAAGGACCTGGATGCGCGTGGGGATGAAGAGAGTGGAACTGGATAAGAGACAGGATGGGGGCAAGTGGTGGGCTCTGAGCCAGCACCTGCTCCTGTCCTCAGTGCCAGGACTCCCCTGGGAGCAGGGATCGATGGCTGATGCTCATAGCCACAGTTCCAGCGGATGTGTCCACGGTGATGGGAGGGGGCGTGCCACACTGGGAGCTGGTCAGGCCAGTGCCAGCAGAAATGGGAGCTCGTTATAAATTCCTTGAGGGGAGGGCAGCACTCGATTTGATAAGAAGGGTGATACGATGGAGACCCATCCCCATAATCCCCTTAGCCAGCTTCCTGGTGACCTACGCAACCGCAAGGGACCACGACTCGTGCCTTGGGGGCCTCTACAGGGCTTTCCCTTCCCCTGAATGTGGTCGTAATGCCCGAAACGCCACCATTGGGGTCATATTGCTTCGATCCTCTAACATTCTGGGTTTCCTGTGTTAAGCGAACAGTCCCGCCATGCTGTTGGCAGCTGACACGTTTAAGGGTGTCCTGTGCAGCAGATTTTGTTCAGAGCTTATTATTTTTTTTTTCATTATCTCTTATTTATGCAGGAAATACATCTTAACAGCCCATTTACAGACTAGGAAACAGCAGCTCAGAGAGGTTAAGTAACTTGCCCAAGTTCATCCAGCTTGTGGGTAGCAGGAGCAGGATGGAACCCCGCCTATGTGCTGATGGGGAGCACCCTGATTCATCTTCAGAGCCTCTATCCGTAACCCTGGTGGGAGCAGCAGATCCCTAAATACGGGCTGAATGAAGCTGATTATCAGGGGGCCGAGGCGGAGGGGAGGGAAGGCTGCTCTCGGGTCCCTCAGTCCTGGATTCGAACTCTGCTCTGCCAGAGTGAGCTGGGTGTCCTTGGGCGAGCTACCTCGCCTCACTGCCAGTGTCCTCTGTCAAATGGGATACTAGACACCATTTTAACACGTGTGAGAATTCAGCGGGGAAATCCTGCCAGGTCTGGAGCCGGTTTATTTAGTTCGACGATGAACAGTGACTCTGGTCTTTACACTGATCCCTGGCAGAGGGGGCACAGAGCAGGGGCTGTGTTCTGGGCATCTGGGAGGCTGCGTCGGGCCCACCTCTAGGCTCATAGCCCCTCTCCGTGAATTAAGAAAAGGCACCTCCTCTGAGCAGACACAGGCCCTTCACCTCACCGGCTTGGCCCTGGCTCGGCCCCTCAAAAGAGACACGGCGCTCCTCTTCTTAGGCCTAGGAGGACTGCAGTTCCTCATTCCTGCCCCATCCCAGAGCTGGGGTGGGACCACGTGACTGGTTCTGGCCAATGAGTTTGTGAGCAGGTTCAGGGCTCAGAATGTGACCAGCATCAGGGCTCAGCATGTGACCAGGATCAGGGCTGAGCCTGTGACCAGGGTCATACTTAATGTGTGACTAGGGTCAGGGCTCAGTGTGTGACTGACGTTGGGATTCAGAAAGTCCTGGGGCTCAGCAAGTGACAGATCAGGGCACTCTCCGAAGCCAGGTACCTCCAGCAGGCGCATGTTGGACCATGTGCCACATGCTTGTCCCCATGGGTGCACCCTGCCTGAGACCCGGAGAAGTGGGGTCAGCCATGCTTTGGGTGTCGTCCTCTCATCCATGTGTTTAGCCTCCTGCTGGCGAGGATCTGCACACAGGGATTACGACTTTCCTGTGCAAAGTCGGGGCCCTTTCTGCTCTACCTGTCTTGGCCGTGTACCTGACCCTGACCCAACCTCATCCGCAAATTCTCCCTCTCCCGTGCCGGCCCTCATGCACACCCCTGGGCCGGGCTGTGGGCAGACACAGCTGGAGAGATGGTCTAGGGGAACCAAGAAGTGTATGCATGTGTGCACATGTGTACCCCGGCCCTCGTGCCAGCTTCTGCGGAAGCCACAGTGGGACGGGGTGCGGGTGAGGTGGCATCCTCGGCTGAGGTGCTTGGTGCCGGGAGGCGGGGTCCGAAGAGGGTGTGAGGCACCCTGTGACCATGGTAGGCATGACTACTAGCACCCGATATGGCCTTGTGCAGGTCTTTTCACCTCTATGAGCCTCGGTTTCCCCACATGTAGCATGGGGCGAGGACAGTGCCCCCCAGGGCTTTCGTGTGGATGACACGAGATTAGCACATGAACGGCGTCCGCACTGTCCCCATCCCGCCCCACGGGCCCTCCTGTCGCCTCCTCCCCGGAGCCCAGGCCGGAGGCTTCTTTCTACCTTTGCTCCCTGAGGCTTCGAGACTATTTCTCCTCCGTGCGGCCGCCATGCAGCGGGTGTTTGGGGAGAGGGGACGCGCCCTCTCCAGAGGTGCTCGTGGTGCCCTGGGAGAGACGGCGTGGACCTGGTCGACGACCACCCAGCATGGCCAGGGTTGTAATGGAGCCGTGGGAGCTTGGGGCACGGGGCCGCCTTTGCCCTGAGAGGCCCCGCGTGGGGGAAAGCTCCCAGGCAAGACGGCGGCCAAGCCGTGTCTTGTGGGATGAGGACAAGCTCATCGGGGACAGGCATGTGGGGCGGGGGGTAGCGCAGGTGCGAGGGCACGGAGCGGAAGTGGGAAGTGCTGGAGCGTAACGTGGGGCTGGAGTTCAGCGCGGACCCCAGCAGGCTGGGAAGGCCTGAGCAGGTGGCCAACTCTAACACATGTCCCCAAGGCCACTCGTTCTGCAAGGTGCGGGCCGAGCCCAGGGAGGGTGCCCCCTCACCCTGCGCCACACAGACGAGGGCGCTTGCTGAGCATTCTGCATTTGGCCTCGCCTCGGTGGCTGCAGCAGTCAGGGCGACTCCGTGGCCAGGGGGCTGACACCTCCCTCAAGGCCTCCCAGCCTTGGCCCTCTTGGCGATCCCGTGGTATCACCCGGGTGCTGGGCTCTCCGGCGACGCTCCGGGGAACACTGATGGAGGGCAGTACTTGACCCAGGTGTAGGTGTTCTCAGGCCCAAACGTCCTGGGGGGCCTTCCCGAGGCCCACGCGTGCCCCGCCTGTTTACTCCTCCCATGCCCCGCCTGTTTACTCCTCCTTTCTAAAAAACAGCCGCCCGCTGCACTCCCTACTCCCTTGCGGAGTGTGGGCTGAGGAGAGGTGAAAAGAATTAAAGATGAAGAGCATCCTGCGACCTGGGAACAAGCCCCGGGCCTGTCATTAACATTTCAGCAGCAGCGATAGCATCACTTGCATCTCCCAGACGCTCCCTCTTCTGGTCTGTAGGTGATGTTGTGACCTTGGTCACACCTCGATTGGGCGGGAGACACCCCTCCCTGCCCTCCCTCGGCTCAGTCCCGCCTCTGCTTCTCGACTTTTTAAAATTGAATTTATTGGGGTCACGTTGGTTCATAACCTAAAATGTGTCCCGGGTGTACGACGTGATAAAGCGGCGTCTGCATGCCCCACTGTGTGCCTGTGTGGGAGTGTGAGCCCTCCTGTTTCATAGGCCCGCGTGGTCCCCACTGAGGCCCGGAGCACTGTCTGGGCGGCAGGCTGGCTGACCCCCATGTCTCCACAGAGCCCTGGAGACCCGCCCCCGCCCTTCCCAGCAAGCCTAGCCTCTGCCTCTGAGCCGGGACCGCTCTGGGCCTTCCGCGGCCACAGCGAGGGCTGCAGGCCGGCCGGCCAGCTGCAAGGCCCCTCGGGGCAGGGACGAAGAAGCGGGGGCTGTCCAGGGCTGGCAGTCTTACTTTGCCTCTCCCTCGAGTCCCTTGTGTGGCCTCAGCCTCCTGGACCACGGGGACTCCCTGGCGCCTTTGGCTGGGAGGCTGGGGGCTCGTCCTCCTCTGGGCTGATCAAGAATGGGGGTCCCCCAGGCCCAGGATTCTGAACCAAGGCCTCCCTCCCAAGGAAGGGGCGAGATGGCGGTGGGAGGGGTGAGGGATGGAGGGAGGAGCAGGCCCCATCTGGTGCTGCCTCTGACCCCGGAGGGAACTGGGACCCGCGGCCTCCCCCATCTGCAGCCTCAGCCAGTTCTGCAGCCGGCACGGGGCCCCGAGACCCCAGACTACTGAAAGGACAGAGCTGGCAGCTTCTCGGGCTCGTGGTGGCATCCGCACAGGGAGGGCCGCCCCGGCGGGCCGGGCGCGGGGGCCGCTGGCCAGGGCCTCGGTGGCGTTCTCACCCATGAGTCAGCGGCGATGGGAACATTAATTTGTCTGAGTGGCTGGCGCAGCCCGGGCCTCGGAAGACGGGAGCCTTTGCCAAGGTTGGGCCAAGGGCACGGGTGTGGCGGGTGCGGCTCCCAGGATGCCCCTCCCCGGGCAGCGGTTGCTGTCCGGGGATCCGCTGGGCCCAGCTCCCTGCGCCTGCCCTCAGGGAACGCCAGTGTGACCGGAAGGCAGGGGCGGCCATGGGCGACTCACTGTGTGGGGGTCCAAGGGGGTGGCAGGATTTGTGGGACCCGCCTGGGCCGGGGGAGCGCTGGAGTGGGCGGGGGCACAGCACGGAGGAGCCGGAGAAGGCGAGGCGACAACTCTCCCCCAGAGCCTCCGGAGGAGCCAGCCCTGCTGCTCCCCCCCCGATCGCGAGACTCCCGGCCTCCGGAAAAGTGGGAGAGTAAACGTTATTGTTTAAAGCCGCTAACTTTGGGGTGATTTTGTGTAGCAGCAGCCGCAGGAGACTCGGAGAGCTTTTGGGGCGCCAGAGGCCAGCTGACCGAGGCCCGAGGCTGGTGCTGGCTGGAGCTCTGTCCAGCTGCCAATCCCAGGACCCCCGGTAGCAGTCAGGAGGCGCCCTCAGCTGGCCCCACCCACTGGTGGGGCCCATTGAGATGGGTGGACTTGGGCTCGGGCTTGGCCAGCACTGGCTGTGACTCCCCAGGCTGTACCCAGGCCCTTCTGAGGGCAGAATGCCAGCGGACCCCAGCCCTGCACGTGGAACGGGGGTCCCTCCTGGAATGGTTGATGTGGGGCGGTGACAGGAAGCTGGTGGGCCTGCTGGCCAGTCTCTCCGGCACCTTAGGACCTCCCTGGACACGTTCAGAGCCAGCGGTGTCGGCCGGGCCCGGCGGGTCACACTGAAGGCACTTTCCCGTGTGGACTCGTCCCTCTCACCGGAGCCTGGCCGTTGGGGGCACTGGGAGGGGCTGGGGGCAGCGCTGGCACCTCGCAAGCAACCGACCTCGTGTTTATTTAATGTTTTCAACAGTCCTGTGCACCGTTTTATCTCGTTTGCCAGATAAGGAACTTCTTACTGGGCTTTTTTATGGAGTTGAAATTTATCTAATATAACATTACCCGCATTAAAGGGAAGAGCCCAGCAGCTTCTGGGAGAGCCTCAGTGCTCTCCGTGGTTCCAGCCCATTCCGTCAGCCCTGTCGGTGGGCACCCCAACCCCTCCCGGCCCCTGGCAGCCGCCAACCTGCTCCCCGTCCCTGTGGCGTCGTGTGTTCTGGGCAGTTCACGGGAATGGGGCACACGGCCTGTTAGTCCGGCCCCCTGCCGCAGCCGGTGATTTCGAGGTCCACCCGTGTCCCCGTGTGGGCAGTGCCCCCTCCCTCGTCACGGCTGAGTGGTGTTCCAGTGCACGCTCGTATCTTCCTTCGTCTGCTGATGTCTGTCTGAGCCTTTTGGCTTCTATGAATGGCCGTGTAAAAATCGCGAAGCAGAGGGAGGGGACCTGCCCAGCGCCCAGCGCCCAGCGCCATCCGGGACGGAGCCGGGGCTGGAGGTCCTTTGTGTGGGGCCTGGCTGTGCTCTCTCCCACACCCCTCGTTGCTCCAGCCCTACCGGCCTTGGGACTGGGGCTTTGACCGCGGCCTCCGTGCCCCCAGGGCGAGCCCCACCCCTGAGTGTCAGGCTGGGGAGGGGTCGGCCAGGATTGAGTAAGGCCCGTCTTCGCTCCATGAGCACGTGAGACATTCTGCAGGTGACTTCCTGCCTGAGGTGGCACATTTGGCAAGTGCTGCAGTGACAAGGTCTCACTCAGAACCCTGGGGCCCGGAATCTCAGACACTAAGCTTCGGAGATGTTAGGGGACGGAGTCCGGAGCTGGGCGCGCGCCCCGCCCCACCCCCGCCGCACCCCGCCGCAGCAGACGCCACCGTCAGGACTTGGCAGGGTGGCCTCGGCGTCCCTGCAGCCACCACCGCCCGCTGCCCGCGGTGCAGTCTGTCTGGCTCGCACGCAGCTGTCCGCCTCCAGCCCAGCCCTTCCTCCCCGCTGCCCTGCCGGCGGCCCCTGCGCCACCCTCGTCCCGCGCCCACCACACTGAGGCCGCGCCTGTGGATGGCTGGGAGGGACCCATCAGGAGGGCCCC